>JAJOZX010002330.1:215000-679325 GCA_023014485.1 Bathynomus jamesi | reverse complement strand
TAGGGTTCCCCTTGCAGAGGCTTGCCACCGTAGTTCTTCGTTACGTTTTCGCTAGCTTAACCTTCGCCTTCATTCCCTACACAGTCGGACATACGCTTCAGTGTTCTCGTGGGAACGATTGGCCTTCGCCCTCCTATACGCTACTTTCCTATTTCGGATAGCCGAGAAGCGATGTCACGATTTGAACCACTTAGGCTGCGTTGAAGCAGGGGTGACCGGTTTTGAGGGTATGGCAGCAGACTGCAGCACCATAAACTCGTCCCGGAATGCACTCCACACTCCCTCAACATCGCTGCCAACTCTAACCCCATATCTCCTACGCTATCCCTGAGGCTAACAAAGTTCGCCCACCGGAGATCGAGCTTACTGCCTCTCGAGTTACTACGCTTCACCCGAGGGACGCACACACGAACCTAATAAGACCGTGATCACTCCAGCCCAATGACTCGTCAACGGTGAGGCCAGTGACGAGGTTGTCTTCGGTCGTGAATACTAAGTCTAGAACGCTTTCGCCTCGTGTAGGCTCGTTGACCCACTGAGTGAGGAAGTTCTCATCAGCAAAGTCAACTAGCCTCCTCCCTCAGCATCGGCAGTCCTGTTTTCCCACTTTATGCCGCGACAGTTGAAGTCCCCTAAAACTACACACACCCTATCCCCTAGCAGGCTACTGAGTTCGGTGTACAGGCTGTATCCTCCTCGAGGAGGAGATGCGGGGTCTGTACACCAAGATTAACCTATAGTTCGTCCCTCCCACGTTCAGATCGACGCCAAGCAGCTCCCGTTCCGACCGGAACTGGCAGTCAACCGGACTCAACGTGTCTCTGACGTATATTAGTACCCACCCCCCCTCCCATGGGTGCGGTCTTTGCGAAACATTCTATACCCGGGAATTTCGAACTCCCCAACGTAGTCCCTACGATCAGTATGAATCCAGGACTCGGTGATAGCAACGATATCCTGGTATTCTGATGCTAAGAGCGCCCGTAGCTCGCAAAACTTGTTCCTGATCGACCTAGCATTAAAAAGCATTGCACGGAGGGAGCCTCCCCTATTCTGACCGCCCCCTAGCACGACCCGTTTCCCGAACAGCCAGGGCTGTCGGGAGTTGAAGAGCCCCTCACTAACGAAACGAGGGGACAACCTGCTGGGGGAGTAGGTTTAGCTGCTGGGGGAGTAGGTTTAGCTGCTGGGGGAGTAGGTTTAACTGCTGGGGGAGTAGGTTTAACTGCTGGGGGAGTAGGTTTAACTGCTGGGGGAGTAGGTTTAACTGCTGGGGGAGTAGGTTTAACTGCTGGGGGAGTAGGTTTAACTGCTGGGGGAGTAGGTTTAACTGCTGGGGGAGTAGGTTTAACTGCTGGGGAGTAGGTTTAACTGCTGGGGGAGTAGGTTTAACTGCTGGGGGAGTAGGTTTAACTGCTGGGGGAGTAGGTTTAACTGCTGGGGGAGTAGGTTTAACTGCTGGGGGAGTAGGTTTAACTGCTGGGGGAGTAGGTTTAACTGCTGGGGGAGTAGGTTTAACTGCTGGGGGAGCAGGATCAATTGCTGGTTTGGGGGGTCCTAGTTTAAAAATATTATACAAATTAATGTTCAGAAAATCACCATACTTCTTTTTCCCCTTCTGGTTAAAATGTATCCCGTCCGAAACAAAGTATTCGCCATTTCCGTAGAATGTAGCCAAAAATCGACAAACTTTAGGCCTTTTTCCTCACACATGCGTTTAACTCTTTTATTTATGCTAATGGCTTTACTTAGAGTATAATCACTAGCACGCATTCAAGGGAGAATTCCTACGACCATACCCATGTCTGTCCTATCCCTAACCTTGTCAGTTAGGTTCTTAAATTCTTTTATAATGGGCTCTGTCTGCCCTCCTGTCCCTCCCAGAAAAACGTCATTGCCACCAACATGGACAATGATAGGGCAACTCTTATTCTTGATATTAATTTTGCCTAATACCCTATTAATTATCTGGCTTGTGGCACCTGGAAAACATCGGAGTTTTCTCTTGGTCGCCCGTGTTGCTCCGAAAAAGTCCCCTTGATTCCTTAGCATAGAATCCCCAATTAAAAAGGATTGATCCTCCTCATCAGCAAGTAAGTGAAACTTATTTTTGATGGTAATGGGTTCCAAATCCTTATGTTTTGGTTTTGAGAGAGAGAGAAGAAAGAGCGAGGGGAGAGAGAGAAGAAAGAGCGAGGGGAGAGAGAGAAGAAAGAGCGAGGGGAGAGAGAGAAGAAAGAGCGAGGGAGAGAGAGAAGAAAGAGCGAGGGGAGAGAGAGAAGAAAGAGCGAGGGAGAGAAGAAGAAAGAGCGAGGGGAGAGAGAGAAGAAAGAGCGAGGGGAGAGAGAGAGAAAGAGCGAGGGGAGAGAGAGAAGAAAGAGCGAGGGGAGAGAGAGAAGAAAGAGCGAGGGGAGAGAGAGAAGAAAGAGCGAGGAGAGAGAGAGAAGAAAGAGCGAGGAGAGAGAGAGAAGAAAGAGCGAGGAGAGAGAGAGAAGAAAGAGCGAGGAGAGAGAGAGAAGAAAGAGCGAGGAGAGAGAGAGAAGAAAGAGCGAGGAGAGAGAGAGAAGAAAGAGCGAGGAGAGAGAGAGAAGAAAGAGCGAGGAGAGAGAGAGAAGAAAGAGCGAGGAGAGAGAGAGAAGAAAGAGCGAGGAGAGAGAGAGAAGAAAGAGCGAGGAGAGAGAGAGAAGAAAGAGCGAGGAGAGAGAGAGAAGAAAGAGCGAGGAGAGAGAGAGAAGAAAGAGCGAGGAGAGAGAGAGAAGAAAGAGCGAGGAGAGAGAGAGAAGAAAGAGCGAGGAGAGAGAGAGAAGAAAGAGCGAGGAGAGAGAGAGAAGAAAGAGCGAGGGAGAGAGAGAAGAAAGAGCGAGGGGAGAGAGAGAAGAAAGAGCGAGGGAGAGAGAGAGAAGAAAGAGCGAGGGGAGAGAGAGAAGAAAGAGCGAGGGGAGAGGAGAGAAGAAAGAGCGAGGAGAGAGAGAGAAGAAAGAGCGAGGAGAGAGAGAGAAGAAAGAGCGAGGGGAGAGAGAGAAGAAAGAGCGAGGGGAGAGAGAGAAGAAAGAGCGAGGGGAGAGAGAGAAGAAAGAGCGGGAGAGAGAGAGAAGAAAGAGCGAGGAGAGAGAGAGAAGAAAGAGCGAGGGGAGAGAGAGAAGAAAGAGCGAGGGGAGAGAGAGAAGAAAGAGCGAGGGGAGAGAGAGAGAAAGAGCGAGGGGAGAGAGAGAAGAAAGAGCGAGGGGAGAGAGAAGAAAGAGCGAGGGAGAGAGAAGAAAGAGCGAGGGGAGAGAGAAGAAAGAGCGAGGAGAGAGAGAAGAAAGAGCGAGGAGAGAGAGAGAAAGAGCGAGGAGAGAGAGAAGAAAGAGCGAGGGAGAGAGAAGAAAGAGCGAGGAGAGAGAGAAGAAAGAGCGAGGAGAGAGAGAAGAAAGAGCGAGGAGAGAGAGAAGAAAGAGCGAGGAGAGAGAGAAGAAAGAGCGAGGAGAGAGAGAAGAAAGAGCGAGGAGAGAGAGAAGAAAGAGCGAGGAGAGAGGAGAAGAAAGAGCGAGGGGAGAGAGAAGAAAGAGCGAGGGGAGAGAGAAGAAAGAGCGAGGGGAGAGAGAAGAAAGAGCGAGGGGAGAGAGAAGAAAGAGCGAGGGGAGAGAGAAGAAAGAGCGAGGGGAGAGAGAAGAAAGAGCGAGGGAGAGAGAAGAAAGAGCGGGGAGAGAGAAGAAAGAGCGAGAGAAGAAAGAGCGAGGGGAGAGAGAAGAAAGAGCGAGGGGAGAGAGAAGAAAGAGCGAGGGGAGAGAGAAGAAAGAGCGAGGGGAGAGAGAAGAAAGAGCGAGGGGAGAGAGAAGAAAGAGCGAGGGGAGAGAGAAGAAAGAGCGAGGAGAGAGAGAAAAAAGAGCGAGGGGAGAGAGAAAAAAGAGCGAGGAGAGAGAGAAAAAAGAGCGAGGAGAGAGAGAAAAAAAGAGCGAGGAGAGAGAGAAAAAAGAGCGAGGAGAGAGAGAAAAAAGAGCGAGGAGAGAGAGAAAAAAGAGCGAGGAGAGAGAGAAAAAAGAGCGAGGAGAGAGAGAAAAAAGAGCGAGGAGAGAGAGAAAAAAGAGCGAGGAGAGAGAGAAAAAAGAGCGAGGAGAGAGAGAAAAAAGAGCGAGGAGAGAGAGAAAAAAGAGCGAGGAGAGAGAGAAAAAAGAGCGAGGAGAGAGAGAAAAAAGAGCGAGGAGAGAGAGAAAAAAGAGCGAGGAGAGAGAGAAAAAGAGCGAGGAGAGGAGAAAAAAAGAGCGAGGAGAGAGAGAAAAAAGAGCGAGGAGAGAGAAAAAAGAGCGAGGAGAGAGAGAAAAAAGAGCGAGGAGAGAGAGAAAAAAGAGCGAGGAGAGAGAGAAAAAGAGCGAGGAGAGAGAGAAAAAAGAGCGAGGAGAGAGAGAAAAAAGAGCGAGGAGAGAGAGAAAAAAGAGCGAGGAGAGAGAGAAAAAAGAGCGAGGAGAGAGAGAAAAAAGAGCGAGCGAGGAGAGAGAGAAAAAAGAGCGAGGAGAGAGAGAAAAAAGAGCGAGGAGAGAGAGAAAAAAGAGCGAGGGAGAGAGAGAAAAAAGAGCGAGGAGAGAGAGAAAAAGAGCGAGGAGAGAGAGAAAAAAGAGCGAGGAGAGAGAGAAAAAAGAGCGAGGAGAGAGAGAAAAAAGAGCGAGGAGAGAGAGAAAAAAGAGCGAGGAGAGAGAGAAAAAAGAGCGAGGAGAGAGAGAAAAAAGAGCGAGGAGAGAGAGAAAAAAGAGCGAGGAGAGAGAGAAAAAAGAGCGAGGAGAGAGAGAAAAAGAGCGAGGAGAGAGAGAAAAAGAGCGAGGAGAGAGAGAAAAAAGAGCGAGGAGAGAGAGAAAAAAGAGCGAGGAGAGAGAGAAAAAAGAGCGAGGAGAGAGAGAAAAAAGAGCGAGGAGAGAGAGAAAAAAGAGCGAGGAGAGAGAAAAAAGAGCGAGGAGAGAGAGAAAAAAGAGCGAGGAGAGAGAGAAAAAAAAGAGCGAGGAGAGAGAGAAAAAAGAGCGAGGAGAGAGAGAAAAAAGAGCGAGGAGAGAAAAAAGAGCGAGGAGAGAGAGAAAAAAGAGCGAGGAGAGAGAGAAAAAGAGCGAGGAGAGAGAGAAAAAAGAGCGAGGAGAGAGAAAAAAGAGCGAGGAGAGAGAAAAAAGAGCGAGGAGAGAGAGAAAAAAGAGCGAGGAGAGAGAGAAAAAAGAGCGAGGGGAGAGAGAAAAAAGAGCGAGGAGAGAGAAAAAAGAGCGAGGAGAGAGAAAAAAGAGCGAGAGAGAGAGAGAAAAAAGAGCGAGGAGAGAGAGAAAAAAGAGCGAGGAGAGAGAGAAAAAAGAGCGAGGAGAGAGAGAAAAAGAGCGAGGAGAGAGAGAAAAGAGCGAGGAGAGAGAGAAAAAAGAGCGAGGAGAGAGAGAAAAAAGAGCGAGGAGAGAGAGAAAAGAGCGGAGAGAGAGAAAAAAGAGCGGAGAGAGAGAAAAAAGAGCGGAGAGAGAGAAAAAAGAGCGGAGAGAGAAAAAAGAGCGGAGAGAGAGAAAAAGAGCGAAGAGAGAGAAAAAAGAGCGGAGAGAGAAAAAAAGAGGGAGAGAGAGAAAAAAGAGCGGAGAGAGAGAAAAAAAGAGCGGGAGAGAGAGAAAAAAGAGCGGAGAGAGAGAAAAAAGAGGGAGAGAGAGAAAAAAGAGCGGAGAGAGAGAAAAAAAGAGCGGAGAGAGAGAAAAAAGAGCGGAGAGAGAGAAAAAAGAGCGGAGAGAGAGAAAAAAGAGCGGAGAGAGAGAAAAAAGAGCGGAGAGAGAGAGAAAAAAGAGCGGAGAGAGAGAAAAAAGAGCGGAGAGAGAGAAAAAAGAGCGGAGAGAAAAAAGAGCGGAGAGAGAGAAAAAAGAGCGGAGAGAGAAAAAAGAGCGGAGAGAGAAAAAAGAGCGAGAGAGAGAAAAAAAGAGCGGAGAGAGAGAAAAAGAGCGGAGAGAGAGAAAAAAGAGCGGAGGAGAGAGAAAAAAGAGCGGAGAGAGAGAAAAAAGAGCGGAGAGAGAGAAAAAAGAGCGGAGAGAGAAAAAAGAACGAGGTGAGAAAAAAGAACGAGGTGAGAAAAAAGAACGAGGTGAGAAAAAAGAACGAGGTGAGAAAAAAGAACGAGGTGAGAAAAAAGAACGAGGTGAGAAAAAAGAACGAGGTGAGAAAAAAGAACGAGGTGAGAGATTGAAGGAAAAGTTCTACCTCAAAAGACCTTGTGGCCCATACCGAGGTGGTACCAATGGCAACGGGTGCCAGGAAAAAATTCTGTCACCCTCAAATAGTGTGCAAGATTTGGTCTAACCTTTTTTTGAAATGATCCACAGAGGAACTGTTCACAACTTCTGAAGGTAACCTGTTCCACGTGTCACAGATCTTATATGTAAAGTAACTCACACACACACTATTCCTAAACTGTTTCAAATCCAACTTCCAACCATTGTTGCGAGTTGGGTTCATTTAAACTAAACATGCTTCTAAATAAATAGCGCAAACTGGCAACTCACCCTTCTAAGCCAACTGGCTGATTAAGCCAGAATATGCGCTTTAATTAAATAAGTAGCTCAATCTGGCAACTCAGCCAGATACGCCAATTGGCTGATTAGGAACATATTAAGACAACGGCCGCTCGGCTGAAGTCTTAATATGCGCTTGGCTCCTGCCAGGCGAATACCTCTCCTCTTCCCTTCTCTCCTCCTCTCTTTTTCTTGAGGGATAACTCCGCCTCCAAGTTGCATAACCCCTTGTTGGTGTTGCAACATGCCCCATTTGTTGCATAACTTGCAACATTCAGCTTCTTGCATAATTTGTAAGATTGGTCAACATTTGCAATTGCATTGCACTCACCCATACTACTAGAGAGAGAGAGAGAGAGAGAGAGAGAGAGTGTGTGTGTGTTACAAGGAATTACAAGTAAAAGAAGTACCTCAGAAGGCCATGCGACCAATACCGACGAGGTACTAATGGCAACGCGTGCCAGGGAAAATTTTCTACACCCTCAGTGTGTAGAGATGGAAAAGAAAGCCCAAAACTATTGGGTTATATCAGGAGGCAATTTCAGTTTCGGAACAAGGAGATTGTGCTCTCACTGTACAATTCCCTTGTTCGGCCGTACCTGGAGTATGCTGTGCAGTTCTGGTCGCCCACCCTCAGGAAAGATATTGAGAGGCTGGAGCGAGTGCAGGCGAGGGCCACAAAGTTGATCCTTCCGTTAGGCATATGGGCTACAATCGACGGTTACGCGCCTGAACTTGTTTTCGCTTGAAACTCGGAGGCTGCGCGGTCAACTGATCGAGGTTTTCAAGCTCTTACGAGGGTTCAACGATGTCGATTTTAGAAGTATGTTTAGTTTAAATGATAACCCAACTCGCAACAATGGTTGGAAGTTGGATTTGAAACGGTTTAGGACTAGTGTGTGTGGGAATTACGTTACGTATAAGATCTGTGACACATGAGAACAGGTTACCTTCGGAAGTTGTGAACAGTTCCTCTGGGATCAGTTCAAGAAAAGGTTAGACGAAATCTTGCACACTATTTGAGTGTGTAAAGACATTTAGGACCTCAGTCTGCGGAAATTTCTTTTCCTGTAAAATAGTTGATATCTGGAACCAACTTCCCTCAGAGGATGTTTCCAGTCAAAGTGTAAATCTGTTTAAAAATAGGCTAGACAAAGTACAGAACACACTCATAGTTTAGATTAAAACCTCGGAAAACTCTGCAGGAGTTCGCTTGCTCGGTGTCTCTGTGAGCAAGCAAATATAGAGCTATTTATATATTCTCCCACTTTCCTGTAAAATTTCCTTGGCTACTTTTCCAGGGTCAAGGTATTTTCTTCAACCTTTTTCCGTACCTGCCTCTGGCAGGGAGGGAGCGGAGGGGGGGAGAGAGCCTTCTACTTTTCTATCCAGTTTTCTACTACTGCTAGCATAGTTGAAAGACAAAATTTTCCCTGGCACCCGTTGCCATTGGTACCTCCTCGGTATGGGCCGCAAGGCCTTTTGAGGTACTTCTTTTCCTTGTAACTCCTTGTAACTCAAATAGTGTGCAAGATTTAGTCTAATACTTTCTTGAAGTGATCCACAGAGGAAACTGTTCACAACTTCTGAAGGAATCTGTTCCACGTGTCAGATCTTATACGGTAAAGTAATTCCCACACGCACTTGTCCTAAACCGTTTCAAATCCAACTTCCAACCATTGTTGCGAGTTGGGTTATCATTTAAACTAAACATTAGGGTGCCACTTATTTGGGGTGTTTTTCATTTTTTGGGAATTTCTATCAGGACGGGCGCATTTCTGGTGTCATTCCGTCTAAAAACATTGTGTGTAAAATATTTTTGAAATAAAATAATAATTAGAACTGCCTCAACGAGGTCAAAGTTTATACTTTTTGTCGAAAAGTACTCATGGCGTTCTGTTATCATGTCAGTTTTCGTTTCGATAGCTGCTGTAGTTTCTGAGTTGAAAAATGATAACAGACAGACAGACGGACGGTCAGTCGTTGGTTTAGTCTTCCGCACTGGTGTACAGAAGACTAAAATGAGGTATTATACAGGGTGTAACACGAGTTTATCCAAATATTGATACAGGCGAAAGAACATGTTATTCTAAGTAGAAAATGGGTTGGGACGAGTTTTGCCAACACTAACAGTGTTTCATTCTCTTTTTCAGTGAGTTCTGAAACGACGTGATTGCTTCGGCAACAAGATCTAAAACAGCAGTCTATCTCCTGGGGACCGTAGACCACAGCATCACAGGAAGCATGCTGCCTACGGGAAAGCAGGCGCTTCAGTACTTTTTCCACCTTCACCTTGACGTCAAGAAGCGATCAAGGAAGCAGCCGCTGAGACAGTGACCGCAGTCAAGGAATTCTGGGAGCGGTCCCGTATTCCTACGCAGAAAGACCAACACGCAAGGGACAAGGTTCTCCGAATGTACGAGAAGTGGCGGGCTCTGAACAAGAACTCGAAACGGCGCACTGTGACCCAAATCAGGAACGAGGCCGAGTTCCTCTCATCCCTTGACCGCCTCTTCGACATCGCACACGAACAGGCGATGTCGATGATCACAATCGAAGAGGACAGGGAGTTCCTGACGGGACAAAGGGCCGAGGTGCGCGCGGCCGCATCTCCTCCACACGTGACATGACGCTGCACACTGAGGAGGAGCGTGCGAGGAGACAGGAAGCGGAAAGGAGCCGCCGGCAAGATGATGAAAGGGCGAACAGAGAGAGCCGAGAAGAACTCGTCGAACTGGCATCGAGCTCCAGCTCAGGTGCAAGCAGCCCGACTCGGTCACCGACACGGCGTCGTGCCGAGAAGAAGAGGAAGAGCTCTCTCTCCCGGGCCCGTCCACGTCGAATGCAGAAGCATCTACGACCCCTTTACCACCCAAGCGATTCCGCGCGTCGAAAAAGATGATCACCCCTGATCTCTCCGCAGCGATGGATCGGACGAAACTTACCGACCGGTGTTTTTTTTGCTGTCGGCGGCTGCGAGGAGCTTGGGCCACGACCCTGAGGAGCTGGTCTTGAACCGCGAATCCTCCCGCCGCGACCGAGCAAAGTTCCGTGCTATGGCAGCAGCGGAAATGAAGGCAGCCTTCCATCCTACTGTGCCGCTGACCGTTCACTGGGACGAGGAAAATCGTACCAGCGGCGCTGACGGAGGCCCTGCTGAAGATCGCCTTCCAGTTCTGGTGTCTGGGGAGAACGTCGACAAGCTTCTGGCTGTGCCCAGCCTCCCCGACGGCACCGGCCGCGCCATGGCGGAAGCCGTCCTCTCTGCCCTCGAGGATTGGGACATCAAGGGACGGATCTGTGCCCTTCTTTTGACACCACCGCCTCAAACACAGGACTCTCAGGAGGAGCTTGCTATATCATTGAGCAGAAACTCGAGAAGACAGTGCTTCATTTGGCTTGCCGCCACCACATCCACGAACTGGTGTGCGAGAAGGCATTCACGGCGTGCCTCGGTCCCTCTACTGGTCCTGACATCCTCCTGTTCAAACGATTGGCCGCCCAGTGGGACTTCATCGATCAAACCAAAGCGAAGCCCTTCGAGGATGGAACCATGCCGCAGCACCTGAAGGACGCCCGCGACGACCTGCTGATCGAATTCAGCCGCCTCCTCGACGGTCAACATCCACGTGATGACTACAGGGAACTTCTGGAGCTCTCTGTAATTGTGCTGGGCGGTCCGAACAAGCGGGGTGCCCGGTTCGCTCGTCCCGGCGCCTTCCATCGCGCGCGCTGGATGGCAAAAGTCATCTATGCCATCAAACTGTTCCTGTTCCGGGAACAGTTTCAGATGTCGTCAGGCGAAGCGGCTGGAATCCGGCGATTCACCATCTTCGCCGTGTCCATCTACGTGACGGCCTGGTACAAAGCGCCGCTCCCGGCAACGGCCCCAGCCGCGGACCTCGCGCTGCTCAAGGCCCTCGTCTATTATCCCGACTCAGCGGTGGCCAAGCGACGGCGACAGTCTTCGCCAGGCACCTATGGTACTTGAGCGAGCGCCTCGTCACCCTGGCCATCTTCGACGAGGGTATCGACTTGGCGACAAAGCGGGAGATGATTAAAGCGATGGAAGAAGAGGAAGGATCGGAGGATCCCCGCGGCGTATCAATGTGGACCTGTCCACCGCCTCAATCGCCAACAATACATTGGCCAAGTTCACAACGACTACATCAAAGGAGTTCTTCAAGGTTCTGGACATCAGCACCGCCTTCCTGCTCAAGGATCCGGAGGAGTGGCGGACGGACCCAGCCTTCATCGCCGCATCCCGCCGAGTCCAGGCCCTTCAAGTTGTCAATGACTTCGCGGAGCGCGGGGTGGCGTTGATGCAGTCTTTCAACCTGGCCCTTACCAAGAGTGAAGACCAAAGGCAGTTCCTCTTACAAGTGGTCGAGAAGCACCGCTGTGACTTCCCAACCGCCCGCAAGTCCACCGTGACCTCTGCAAAGTAGGCAACAATGAGAGGGAGATGGGCGCCCATGATACCCCCACCCCCTTGAGGGGCTAATACTCGAGTTGAGGGGGACCTAGAGTTGAAAGTATGAAGTCCAGTTATATGTTTTAGGTCAAGATTAGTAGCTTGAACAAACTAGAAGTGATATTTTATTTGCTAGAGGCATAGAACATCATGATCTAAAATTTCTACTTTTCGAGAAAATATACAAAACTTTGACCGTATTGAGGCAGTTCTAAATATTGTTTTATTTCAAAAATATTTTACACACGATATTTTTTGACAAAATGGAACCAGAAACGCGAGCCCGTCCCGATAAAAATCCAAACTTTCGAAAATAAGTGTCACCCTACTAAACATGCTTCTAAAATCGACATCGTTGAACCGTGTAAGAGCTTGAAAACCTCGATCAGTTGACCACGCAGCCTCCGAGTTTCCAGCGAAAACAAGTTCAGGGCGCGTAAGCATCGATTGTAGCCCATATACCTAACGGAAGGGATTAACTTTGTGGCCCTCCCCTGCACTCGCTCCAGCCTCTCAATATCTTTCCTGAGGGTGGGCAACCAGACCTGCACAGCATACTCCAGGTGCGGCCGAACAAGGGAATTGCAGAGAGAGAGCACAATCTCCTTGTTCCGAAACAAATTGCTTCCTCATATAACCTAACAGCTTCTGGGCTTTCTTTTCCACCTCTACGCACTGTTTGGTAAACTTAAGGTCGCTGCTAATTAGCACACCCAAGTCCTTTTCCAAATCAGTCGCCTCGATATTACTCCCCAACATCGAGTAGTCCGACTTCGGATTGGCGTAGCCAATGTGCATCACCTTGCATTTACCCAAGTTAAACGGCATTTGCCATTTTTCAGACCACTCTCCTATCCTACTTAGGTCCGCACGCAGTTCCTCGATCGCTTAGGGCGTCCCAACATTGGCCCCAAGCTTGGTGTCATCAGCGAATTTGGCGATCCGACTGACGATGCCACCGTCTATATCATTTATGTAAATGATAAACAACAGTGTCCCCAAAACGGAACCCAGAGGAACCCCGCTAGTGACCGAGGACCAACCCGAACTAACCCCTTTAATTACAACCCTTTGCCGCCTATTCTTCAGCAAGTTTTCTATCCACCTACCTACTTCCCCATCGATACCCAGCGCGCGGACTTTCGCCATTAGCCGGCGGTGAGGTACCTTATCAAAGGCTTTCTCAAAGTCGAGATAAAGTATATCAATGGCCCTACTCTTATCATACTCACTCAACATGACGTGGATCCTATCCTATCCGCTATTATCCCCACTAATAATTTACCTACAACCGAAGTGAGACTAATGGGACGATAGTTCCCTGGAATTCCGTGATCCCTTTTCTTAAAGATAGGGTTCACATTGGCTTCCCTCCAGTCACCAGGCACCTTGCCCATCTCCAACGATTTGTTGAAGACTGTAGCCAGGTGGGGAGCCACCTGGTCGCGCACCTCCCGCAACACTCTGTGGAGAAACTGGTCTGGCCCAGGAGCCTTAAACGCGCTCAGTTTGTCTATCCTATCGGCAATGACTGTCGCAGTACACCGAACACTATCCAGGCCAGCACCTTCGTGCCTCACGCCTGGCTCGGGGATGACGCGGATGTCCTCCCTGGTGAACACTCCCGCAAAGTACTCATTCAGCACATTAGCGATATCCGCGTCGGAGTTCCCCTTGCAGAGGCTTGCCACCCGTAGTTCATCATTACGTTTCGCTAGCCTAACCTTCGCCTTCACTTCCCTACACAGGCGCACATACGCCTGTGTTCTCATGGGAACGATTGGCCTTCGCACCCCTATACGCAACTTTCCTATTTCGGATAGCCGAAGCGATGTCACGACTGAACCACTTACGCTGCGTTGAAGCAGGGCTGACCAATTCTGAGGGTATGGCAGCAGACTGCAGCGCCATAAACACGTCCCAAAATGCACTCCACACTCCCTCAACATCGCCGCCGACATCTAACCCCATCTCACCTACCACCTCACCTACTCTATCCCGGAAGCCAACAAATTCCACCCGCTGTAGATCGAGCTTACTGCCTCTCGAGTTACTACGCTTCACCCGAGGGACGCAGACACGGAACCTAATCAGACCGTGATCACTCCAGCCCGACGATTCATCAACGGTGAGGCCAGTGACGAGGTTGTCTTCGGTCGTGAATACCAAGTCTAGAACGCTTTCGCCTCGTGTACGCTCATTGACCCACTGAGTGAAGAAGTACTCATCAGCAAAGTCAACTAGCCTCCTCCCTTCAGCATCAACAGTCCTGTCTCCCCAGTTTATGACGCGACAGTTGAAGTCTTCCAAAACTACACACACCCTATCCACTAGCAGGCTACGGAGTTCGGTGTACAGGGCTGTATCCTCCTCGAGGAGGAGATGCAGAGGTCTGTACACCAAGATTAACCTATAGTTCGTCCCTCCCACGTTCAGATTGACGCCAAACAGCTCCCGTTCCGATCGGAACTGGCAATCAACCGGACTCAACGTGTCCCTCACATATATTAGTACCCCTCCCCTCTGGTGCGGTCTTTGTGAAGCATTCTATACCCGGCAATCTCGAACTCCCCAACGTAGTCCCTACGATCAGTATGAATCCAGGACTCAGTGATAGCAATGATATCCTGGTATTCTGATGCTAAGAGCGCCTGTAGCTCGCAAAACTTATTCCTAATCGACCTAGCATTAAAAAGCACTGCACGGAGGGAGCCTTCCCTATTCTGACCGCTCCCTAGCACGACCGTTTCCCGAACAGCCAGGGCTGTCGGGAGTTGAAGATCCCCTCACCAACGAGGGGGCAACTTCCGTAGGAGCCTGAGCCCCCTCCAATGGGGAAGGAGGGTCACCCACCTGTACATGGACACACCTTTCAGTTGAAGCTACGTCCGCCACCGGATCATCAATCCCCGGGCTTGACCTCACCATACGGTATATGTGCCGGTCAAGTAGTGTGCCTAGTACACCTTTATCCTTGACATTGAGGTGGACACGATCCCTCTGATACAGGTCCCACGTACCGGAAAACGCGTCGAACGGGTTAACAAATCTCACGCCCAGTGGGACGCACAAGTCTTGCACCCTCTCGTTGATGCCAATGACCCTGAGCGCGCGGTCACTGGCATTCATCCGCGGTAAAATACCCATCAGCATTCCCTGTCTGTTTTAAGTTTTAGATCATCCACAAGAGACATGATCTCGGTGATGATCCCTTCTGTCGAGCCTACCCTACCACCTTTGAGGAACAGATCGTTGCCACCAGCGTGGACAACGATTGCAGTCCTCCGACGAGCCACGCGCAGCTTATCTAACTCCTTCCTTAAGTGCGCCTTTCCCCGACCGGGTAAGCACCTTACCTTCCTCCTGTCTCGGTTTGCAGAAGCAAAGTACTTCTCCTGGCCCCTGATTTGCGAGTCCCCAATCAAAACGGTGTCTTCCTCCTTCGGGCACAGGAGACTGAAGTGGTTGGAGGTCCTGACAGCGGCACCCGGGCTCTCAGGTTTCGGCTTCGCAGTCTTCTTGCTTGATACCTTTCGATACCCGCCGCTACCCATAGACTCAGCCGCACTTACGCCACCCGACCCACCCCGACCGGCAGCTACATCCTTCAGTTTCTTTGGGGCATCAGTAGGCCCCTTCCCACCCTTTTTCTTTATCAGCCCCTTCTTTGTGCCCCCCCTTCCCTCCAATTTACGTCGCGGTTCTGTGCATTCCACGTGGATCGCTGGCGATTCCTCACACTGATTTTGCATCCCGGCCGCCGGTTGCACCTCTACCATTTCTCCGCGGTCTCGAGCTCTGTCCAGTCCACCACTGGACCGCCTTTCCAGGGCGGCTATCCTACGAATAAGCCCCGGGGTGGAGGGCATACCTGCGTCAGCGACCGCCGCAACGACTCGAGCCGCTGGACCCTCTCTTCTAGTTTCTCGTAAAACTGCATCAGTTCGCAAAAGCGGCACATGCTCGAGTGGTTGATCTTTTCGAAGCAAGCTTCTTTGAAGTTCGTCACCCACCGATTTACTCCACACCTCGCGCATTCAGCCTTCAGTTTCTGCGGTCCAGGCATTGTAACTTTTTTTTCCAAATTCTGAACACACTGAATAAGATAAAGCATTCTAGCAATTAAAACTATCAAAAACATTCTGACCAGTATATAAAAGAGGGGGGGGGGGGCGGTGAATTCTTCCCGCGCAAGCTGCACCCGCCTATTTGCAAGTGACGTTCATCCCATCCAGAAGACAACACTTCTCGCTGCTGCAGCACTGACCAAAGGTCTCCCCAGGGCCAGACAGTCCCAAACATGTCGCAGCTACCAACTGACAAACACTCGCAATGCAGGCGTCACAGATTTCCCGCCAGGAGCGACGGCGAGATGCAGCTCCTTACTAAGTCTTACTAGTCACTCTCAAACGGACAGACTCTTAGAATCCAGTGTTCAAGGGATATCCCACCAGACCCAGATTCTACGCCCGAGAGTTTCAGCTGGCCTGGTAGCCAGCAGGGCAGTAAAGCTCTCTCACCTAAGAGCAGTACAGCCAAGCACCACCAACTGGTCACCAAAGAATGGTCACAGTTGGGAATGGGCTTAATGTGACACTAGTCACACTCCATTCATCGCACCCCTACGCCTGGGACCCCTCCATCCCAATCTCTTACGACCTACGAGAGAGAGAGAGAGAGAGAGAGGATTATATATACAGGGTGTACATAAAGTCAGGATCTATTTTTGTGAAGCACTTGGAAATTATATGGAATTCAATCATAAAGTGATAAAGTGGTAACATTTATTAAATAATTAAGAGTAGGATTCGACGTGACGCCCATCAGTATCCCTGCACAGCTCAAATCGTTCCGCAGCATTTCTAAACACATTCTGGAGCATTTGCGGGGTTATGTTATCTGCAGTAGTTCGTATACGTGTACGTAAGTTTTCAAGACTCGTAATCTTCGTCTGATAGACGTGCGATTTGATAAAGCCTCATGCAAAGAAATCTAAAGGGGTTAAATCTGGTGATCTCGCTGGCCAAGGTCTGTTCCTTCCGCGTCCGATCCAGCGATTTGGAAAACGTCCATTTAGATAATCCTGGAAAATTTTGGCATAGTGACAAGGAGCACCATCATGTTGATAGACGACGGTACTAACAATCCTATCCCAATCAGCTGAGGTTCAAGGAATTGCTGCAACATGTCCAGATAAATAAGCCCCGTAACTGTAGCTTCAGCAAAGAAAAAAGGACCATAAACCTTAGATTTTGTTAAACCCATCCAGACATTAGCTTTAGGCGAGTCTCTTTCCCAATTTTGGACGAAATCATTCGGTCTTTCATCTGCCCAAATTCGACAGTTATGGCGATTTACTTTTCCACACGTATGGAAAGTGGCTTCATCACTAAAGAGAATGTTGTCCATTAAATTATCACTCCAGATTTGTTCTACGAGATCAGCACACACAGCACTTCGTCGAGGGAAATCTTCCTCATGTAAATCATGTAAAACCTGCAAATGATAGCTTTTCTTCTGCAAATTAACGTTCAGAATTTTGTGCACAGATGACGTCGGGAGGCCGAGTCTGTGTGATGCAGCACGAACGGACGTACGTGGCTCCTCAGTGATAATTCCGCGTACTGCATTCACGGTAAGATCTGACATACACGGTCGTCCTGATCTTGCTTCATCATTTACAGATTCCGTTCGTTTAAATTTGTTCACCAATTTTCGTATTGTCTTGTCTATTGGCCCCGGCTTATGAAATCTCCTTCTAAACTTCTCTCTGATGTCATTGTATTTCTTTCCCTCGATTCGCCAAATTACTATTGCCACACGCTCTTCTGTATTCATTCTAAGGGCTTCTGAAAAGAAAAATAGAAAAAAAATAATTATTTCACAAAAATAGATCCTGACTTTATGTACACCCTGTATATATATATTTTTTTTTTTTTCCCCAGATTTACCGCCGATTCGTACCTAAAGAGGTGATACATATCTCGGCGAGGCAGTGAGTGGGTGATGTTACTGTGCTGGGGGTGGTAGACCAGGGGAATGAGTAAGGGTCAGTCAATGGATAGTAGGTAGGAGGGGTACGGTTTCAGATGCGATGGAGCAGATGGGAGTGAGTAGGGAAGAGGAGAACCGCTTCCGCTGAAAAGTGGGGGCCGTCGGCAAGTATGGATCGTAGGCAGTTGGGTATGGGGGTTTTCGGCCGAGAGAGGGAAACACCTGCGACGGAGAGCGGACAGCTTTGAGCATTCCACCAGGAGGTGTAAGACAGTGATAGGGGTATGGCAGGTAGGGCAAAGCGGGGCTGGCGAGTTCGCCATAAGGTGTCCGTGGGTGATGCGGGTGTGACCTATGCGGAGACGGGCTAGGATTACTTCTTTAAGTGGGCTATTGTGGTTTTCGGGGGATCCATTAGTTGATGAAGGGGGATGGGTAAAGGTGTAGGCGCTAGGAGGTTGGAGTGTGAAGGGAGATCTGGAGTTCGCGAAATTGAAGGCTGGGTCGGGAACATGGCTGGCTATCTACCGTTCACCAGGGAAGGATTCGGTCGGCCTGTCGAACCCCGCGGAGGTTGCGGGGTCGAGTCGGCCGAGCGAGACCGGAAGCGTGGATCACGGCAGACAGAGGAACATCGTGGGCTGAGCGGGTCAGAAATACCTTGACGGGCTTCTATGGTCGGGCCAGGGGGGGGGGGCACGTTAACCCCTAAAGCGGCGCTACCCCGCCTGTCCGGGGTCTCATAGCGGACCCTAGGCGGTGACAGGGGGTACCAAAAAGACCGGGCGGGAGGGAGGGAGGGCGTACTCAGGGTAGTTGATACGGAGGGGCCGGGGATATTGGGGGGGTAGGTACTATGAGGGTGGAAAGAGGTGAATCAGAGTGGTCTCGTGGAGGGGTGGAGAATATGGCACCAAGAGGCAAGGGCAGATCCATGAGACTCGTGGGCGTGGGCACGGCCGAGCTTCCATCGGTCACACCGTGCAGCCGCGCCAGAGCCGCATCCACTGGATCCACAGGGCTGAGTCTCGTCGTACGGGGCGGGTCGTGGATTTCGGCCACTAATGTCAGAGTCTGTGGGGGTAGAGCGGTGGGACTTCTGTGGGGGTAGAGCGGTGGGACTTCTGCGATCGGAAGAGATGGACATAGTAGACGTGGTGGGCGGTGTAAGGGTCCGAGCCGTCTTCTTGGTCCTAGGGGAAGAGGGAGAGAGACGTTGGAAGGCGGAGGGTCTGGCGACACGCTCCGACGTCTCCGCCTCGACGGTTTGCTCCGGGCGGCAGGTTCAGGCGTGTACAGGGAGTACTGGGAAGGCAGGGTTTGAGGTGGCTGGGACCCGGGTGCCCTGGTCCAAGACTCCTGGGGGATTCGTGGCAGGTGAGGTGCGGGAAGAAGAGGAACGGTGGGGGGACAGGGGACCGTCGGGTCCTGCGAGGAGTTGCATTGTGGGGAACAGGGAGCAGTGGCTGGGGGGGGGGGGGGTTTCGGCGGCAGGCCAGGGCGGCGTGCCGAGCTGACAGAGCCGAGAGCAGCGGCATAGGACACCCCCGGCCTCACCTCCCGACTCCGCACCCTGTCTCGTGCCTCACGGGGGCTAAGGAAGTCCGACACTTGTAGGCCGCGGACCTCCTTCTCGAACTTGTAGAAAAGGCATTCGCGGGATGAAGAGGGGTGTGCGCCTTCACAGTTGGAGCATTTGGGTGCATTGGGGCACCTGTCAGGGTGAGCAAGTCGTCCACAGTGCACACACAATTGATGCGGCTGTCGACAAACGGAGCTGACGTGTCCGAATTTATTGCTTTTGAAGCAACGGGTCGGGTCTGGGACGTATGGGCGAATAGAAAACTCGCATGAGGCGCGGTCTCCCATACCCCATACAATACGGCCAGGGGGGATTAGTGTTAAAAGTAAGGAGCAGACGTGGGGTGGGGGAGGGGGTGCCTCCCTGTCGGGATGTGAAACGATAGATCTTAGTAACTCCTTGGGGTGCGAGGTCCTCCAGGAGCTCGTTCACTGCGACCGACAGTAGGCGGGTGGCGTAAATAGTGCCCTGACTCTGGTTCAGGCCAGGGTGTGGGGAAACGGACACCGAGCATCCAAGGACCTCAGTGATGGAGAGTAGGGCTTTCGTCTCTGCGGCTGAGCGTGATTTTACGAGGAGGGAGCCATCCCTCTGTGGGCGTACGTCATAGCGGCTGGAGTTGCTGTGGGTTCGGATCGCCTGGAACGTCCGTTCAGAGTTGTTCGGGAAGACCCAGATGTAGGCCGAATCACCAGGAATTTGTGGATACTTGGAAGGGAGAGGGAGGCTGTAGAGTCAAAATGTACTGGGATATTCAACGGTCGGTAGGACGGCCGTGAATGCCGGCTCCCCCGTCCGCCGCGAGGCTCTCTCCGCGGGGAGGTGGGCTGACGGCGGGTGAGGGGGGCATATGGGGAGAGCAAGAAGCCGGGTTGTGGGGGCAAGTCCTCGGTGGAACTTGACTTGCCCGAAGGTGGCTGAAGTGGGCTGGGGCGAGACCCCTGCTCCAGAGAGTGTAGGTCCAAGGGCGTAGTCGAGGGACGGACTGGGGTCGGCAATGGAAAAGGAGAGTGCAAGCGTTCCACTTCCACAGGAGGTCAACCCCATTAGGTTGCGGTCTTCGAGTGGTAAAGGACTCGAGGGCCTGGTTGCCCACCACCCGAGTGTTGAGAGAAGGAGTAGTCCGGGAATGAGAAGCAGTAGTCGTAAGCCGGGGGGGGAGAAGTGTCCATAGCAAAACAAAAAAGAACTTCATCCCCCGCGCGCATCCAGCCACCACCAACTCCAACAAGGGAAAGGCGAAGTGTGGGCACACTTGGTCCCACCGCCAATAGATGTCACGCAGGGGAGACACACCCGCACCCAGTCCCCGTGCCTGAAAGGCGGCCACTCTCATCCAACACGCGGTGAAAAGTGGCAGGGACAGGGTTTGGGTTTGGTTGGAAAGCGACAAGGGTGCAGGGCAACCGCCTCCCACACCCAAGGGCCAAGGAAAGGGTCAAAATCAAGGTCCAAAGAACAACGCCAAAAAAACAGGGAGAAGCCAGAAAGAATGGGTTAAAGGAGAAAGAAAGAAAAAGAAGCAGATCAGCCGGGTCCCCAAACGGGCCCAATGGTCCACGAGGGCAGAGAAAGCCCTTACACCGAAGAAAGGTGTATTCCCACATTCACCACAGAGGGACGCGCCCTATAGCTCCGGACAAAGCAAAGGGATATATATATATATAAAACCAAATGAGCAGCCACTTAGTGCAAGACAGTTTCAATCAAAACTTTCACAGCCTCCAGTTAAGAGTGTTAATTAAGTCAATCTAGTCAAGCATAGGCGGATACTGTAATTAATGCAAAAGTGCTCAAATCAGTTTAATAGGGCATCTCACTAGAAACAGCTCTGGGTTAGTGTTAAACCCTAGTCCAGTATTTAACCCTGACAGTCCCTGTTGAACTCAAATAAAGGGTGAGATCATAGTCCATTATTAAAGCCAGAAGGTATGTTTTTGAAGTTTAGCACTAAGGGATCCAGAACTTAAGTGCTCCTTCTAGGCAGACAATCCAGTGTTGTGCATGAGTCCAACTTTCTTGAAGCATTGCCAGTATATCTTTTCTTGCAGCTTTGGCTTATAAACCTTTCATTAAGTACCTATACATGTTGTCTTGTCCAGATAAATTGGGAAATAAACAAGCAAGAAGAATTCCAGTGAATATAAATACAGTCAAAATTTAGAAAGTTAAGACCCTCCAAAGTTTAAGATAGTTATTTAGAATTCTAGTATTTTGTACGTAAATCATCTTTATATGTTCGTCATCATAACTAACCTTATTAGCCCCATCATCACTTAAAATTAAAATTTCTTATTGTCTAGAACCTGCAGATTAAATTGTAAATAATTACTGTTAAGGTTTTTTTGTTCAAGTCTAGAAATGGGAGGTTTCAAGTTATTTTATTAAATAAAGTTATAAATAAAACTGAAAACCCTATAAATCATTAAATATCAGTCATGTTACATGATGGGGAGATCAGTTCCACATTTGATCATCACAGGGAATAAGACTAGATAAAAAGTCATACACTGGAATAAGATTTACTAAATTTTGTGATATTTTCAAGTCAATGCAAAACTCTTGAATTAATTTTCAGTAGCATATAGGTCTTGCCTGTACTGTGCTTATTCCTGTTCATTATTTTTTATCCTGAAGTCCTTTCTCTTCCTTTTCTGCCTGAACACCTTTTTTCTTGCACCCACTCCTTAACATTCCAGCATATACTATTTGCTTTCCATTGCTTGAATGCACTGTGGTGGTCTTGCTCTTCCTGCTTGACATTTTTGTGAATGGTCCTTGCTCACTTGATGTCCAGTGCACTGCTTGGGAAAAGATCTTTGAGTACAGCTTCATCTCCTGCCTTCCAGTTTATTCACTTTACATGTACTTTGTGGCTGGCCAGTAGAATTGGATTCCTACCATAGGAAGAACTGTTTCCAGAAGCAAATCCAGGTGGGTTCTCCAGTTTTCCCACAAGAGGAAATGAACACAATAAGCAAAGAAAATTTTTTTTTCAACATCAGACATGATACAGCTGCTAAATGTCATCCAATCCATGCAGTTGACACAGCTGGAAACCCCTTCGGAGGCAGAAAGGATCTCTCTTGGAAGATAATAGGGCAACAAAACATGCGATACCGAAAGAAAATGAACTTGAAATTCACAAGGGGCAATGAAAAACAAACGTAGATATTGTCCTGGCTAATATTCAAGGAATAAGACCAAACCAATCACTCAACAAAGTTTCGTACCTGAAAGGATTTATGGATGAAACAAGGGTAGACATCGCATGCCTCACAGAAACTCATCTTAAAGATTGCCAAGGAAATTGTGAAAACTTCAAACACTGTACTGTTAAGAAAGAGATAAATATAGAGGGTTTCAATGACTTAAGAGCAGATAGAACAGCGAGATGTAAAGGTGGCTGTGCTACATACATACTGTATACACATGAAGGTCATATAACAGAGACAGTAATAAGTAAATCCAACAGCTTTGTGGAACTCCCAGCAGTGAAAATAGAAAAACTAAATGTGATACTGATAGTCATCTATACACCTCCAAACACTCCAACCAAAAAATTCTCAGAGGCTATTAATATCAGAAACCTCATAAAGGCTATAAACCCTCCATCCCCCAATATAATGCTCTGCAGAGACTTTAATTTTCCATTTATAAAATACGAAAAGGTGGATAGTATATATATATATATATTACCATAAGTCCCCAACTTACGAACTTAATGCGTTCCAGAGGTCTGTTTGTAAGTTAGAAATAACTTATATCGTCAAAATAAATGCATAAAAATATGTAAAGTATGTAAAAAAAAGGGCGTACAAAATTGCACAACATATGACACTAATGTATGTATTTTATTCATTAAGAAATAAACCTCCATCCCTGCACTCTGTGCATCAAGTCTTTGTTAGCTCTTGCAAGTGGCTTTCTAGTAACTGATGGAAGTCTTCTTCCTCCAGTTCCATCTGCAGTTCAATGTAACTACATACCACTTGCACGCACTTTGTTGTTCGTACAGTATCTTCAAAAGTTTGTAAGTCAAATGTAAGTCAGGAACCTACTGTTTATACACACCAGGACAAGTGGGGCACAAGAGAAGACCAGGAGCAAGCAAAAATGTTGTTGACTCTCAGAAACCAGTTTATGCTGACATGGGAGATAACAGAAAATACCAGAAAAAATAACTGCTGAGATCTGGTATTCACGAATAACACAAACCTGATTGCTGGTATAAAAATAACCCCAACCATTATCTCAGACCATAACTTAATCAAGATATCAACAAATATGGCAACCATGTTAAAAGAGAGTACACATATTGAGGAAAGAAGCAAATTTGGCCCTTTAACTTAAACTCCAAGACTATAAATTGGGAAGCAATCAGATCGCACATGGCCCAGATAGAGTGGAAAACAGTTTTAGAGAATAAAACAACTGAAGAAATGCTAACAACCTTGGAAAAGATGCTGAGAATTTTAGAGAAATATGCTCCAAAATCACAGCCAAAAGGAAAGAGGAGCTTGGAGGGTATCAGTAAGGAAATACAAATCCTGATTAAGGACCATACAGAGAGGGAAGAGGAAAAGGTGGTAGAAGCAATAAAGGAAAATCCAAAATACTTCTATAGCTATGCAAAAAGGAAAACAAAAATGTGAGGATCAGGCCCTTAAGGAAGAAAAAAATAAACTAACAATCTAAAAGAAGTGTCTGAAACATTGAGAGCCCAGTATGAATCAGTTTTCAGTACATACCCAAAAAAGTGACAAAGCTATACCTGACATAGATGCATTCTTTGAAGAGAAATGGCAAGGAGACTGTATAACAGCCTTTGACTTTACCCCAGATGTAGCGAGAGCTATAGGACAAATGAAACTACATTCAGCTGTAGGTCTGAACAATTTGAATGCATTATTGATTAAAAACTGTAAAAATGAAATAGCTACACCTTTATACTGGATATGGAGAAGATCCCTAGATACTGGGGAAATACTGAGCATCTTAAAAAGAGCAAACATTGTCCCTATATACAGGGTGTTTCAGGAGGAAAGGTCAATACTTCAGGAGGTGATAGTATCGGTCATTGTGAGAAAAAAAGTTCATATGAACATGTGTAATTCTGAATGGTTACGGAGATAGAGCTGTTTGAATCTGATGCGTGCGCAGCTCTTCCTCCCCCTTCCCTCCCTATAACCTTGAACCATGTAAGCTGTAATGTAAGCATGTAACATAAGCCAATCAGCAGCTGACTGTTGTGAGTGACATTGTTTGGCGTTTGAAGCAGTGTTAAGAATGCCACACACCTTCACACACGCCAAATATGTAGATATGGTGTATGTCTACGGTTTTTGCGATGGAAGTGCAACAGCTGCTGTTGCAGAATACTGTTGACAGTTTCCAAACTGCAGAATTCCGGATCGAAGTGTGTTTACCAGGGTTTTCAACACATTGCGTGAGATTGGTACACTTCCCAGCACTCGTTTCATCTGAACGTGAAGGTCAACAAGATGTGGATGAAGTGGAAAACATTCTTCAGTTGGTAGAGCATAGTCCTACTACTAGCTCACGAAGAATTTCTACACATCTCAGTGTACCACACACAAGAGTATGGTGAACATTACGTGAGGAAGGCTTGCATCCATATCATGTACAGTGAGACCGCTGCCAACCAGGAGACATTGCCATGCAACTGGAATTTTGTCATTGGGTAAATGCTAATCACCGATTGCTTCAGTTAATACTGTTCACCCATGATGGTAACAACAACACTTGTAACTCTCATTGGTGGTCAGACGAAAATCCAAATGCCACTGTGGAAACAAATTTTCAACATCGCTTCTCTGCCAATGTGTGGTGCAGTATCATCAGTGATCAGCTGATTGGCCCTGTTACTTTAGAGAATCGTCTTACAGGACAAAGTTACCAAGAATTTCTGCAAAATGAATTGCCAGAACTATTGGAGGATGTTCCTTTGGCTACACGCACTGGTATGTACTTTCAGCATGACTGAGCTCCTCCACATTCTACCTGTCTGGTGATGCAATACCTAAATCAAACTTTCCCTGGTCAATAGATCAGCCATGGTGGTCCCATTCAATGGCCACCAAGGTCTCCAGACCTCTCTCCATTAGATTATTGTTTGTGGGGGTGGATGAAAAGTCAAGTTTACAAAAGAAAGGTGGATACACGAGACAAATTGCTCACACGCATTTTGGATGCTGCTCCCTGCATAAAGGAACGTCAAGATCAACTCAGACGAACAACACGCGATCTTCACACATGAGTTGCAAAGTGCATTGAGGTTGATGGTAGGATTTTCAAAAATGTATTGTAAACTAACAAATTTGTCATTTCTGTATCTGATACCATTCAGAATGCCAATGTTTAAACATTAAATGTTAGAAACAGTAATTGATCTCTCTTTCTTGATTAACATTAACAATGCTTTTGCATTTGTAGATTCAAATAGCTCTATCTCCATAACCATTCAGAATTAGACACATGTTCATATGAACTTTTTTTCTCACAATGACCGATACTATCACCTCCCGAAGTATTGACCTTTCCTCCTGAAACACCCTGTATGAAGGAGGGGACAGATCCAACACAAAGAACTATAGACCAGTGTCATTGACGTCCCACCTCACCAAAGTATTTGAAAGAATAGTTACAGAGAAAATCTATAATTTCTTGGAGAGTACAAAGATTCAACAAAAATCAGCACAGATTCTGATCAGGTAGATCATGCCTATCACAACTAATACTAGAGCACTCTAACAATATCCTGGATGCACTGGAAGGCAATGACAACTATGATGTCATATACACAGATTTTGCTAAAGCCTTCAACGAATGTGATCATGGTATAATAGCACATAAAATGAAATATATGGGAATAATAAGCAAAGTGGGAAAATGGATCTACAACTTCCTCAGAGAACATCTATAGGTCATCAAAATTCAAGGTACGATATATTGGGGCATATAAGTCTATGGTCCAGATTAGTCAATCCCCTAACTTTCACTTTCAGATTTAGATTTTAGCCTATTCTGGGTGTTTAAGTCAACCACCAACTTCCCAACATAAAAAAGTAAAACTTTGTAAAAATTAGTTATCAAATCCTTCATAATCATCATCTGACATCGTAAGTTCATTATATACATGATGAGATACATTTGCAAGTACTTCATCATATGGATCCAATTCAGATGTTAACCAACAGTGAGCTAATGCAGGAATGATGCCCTGTGACATGTAGACCTGTCTTTAAATACAAGCTAAAATGGAAAGTGGAAGGTTAATTTTTTAGACTGGGCTGATAAGTCGACTCCCTACTTTAAGTGCATAATTTTAAGCTTAAAATACCAACTTACACACCCCAATATATAGTATATCATCATCAGAATCAGATGTACACAGCTCAGTGCCACAAGGTACAGTATTGGCCCCACTCCGGTTCATTATCATGCTAACAGACATAGACAATGGAGTAAACAGCAACAGTATAGTAACATCCTTTGCAGATGATACAAATATCAGCAGAAAAACTAGCAATGTATGGTAAATGAAGTGGAGGCCTTGCAGGAGGACACAAACAAAATATACAAATGGTAAGAAGACAATATGACATTTAACGCCGAGAAATTTCAGCTCTTGAGATATGGTAGAAATGAGGAACTTAAACTGCATATTATGCTCCAGATAGACAGGAAATTCAGAGAAGCATGAAAGTGATCAATCTGGTGGTAATAATGACCAATGATATGAAATTTGAAACACAAAATCAGACAGTGATAAATAAAGCAAAACGAGTTGCGGGGCAGGTACTAAGAACTTTCAAAAGAAGGGACAGGACAATAATGATTTCCCTGCTGAGAACACGGATTATACCAAAACTTGAATACTGCTCAGTCTTGATGTCCCCATATAAAAAGGAAGAAACTAATGGACTACAAGAAACTTAGACACATTTCACAGCCAAGATTGATGGCTGCAAAGAGCTCAACTACTGGGAAAGACTATGTAAACTAAATCTATACTCCCTGCAAAGAAGAGAGGTACACCATAATGTACATATGGAAAATGATTGAAAAATTGGTACCAAATCTCAAACTAAACCCAATTACCATTCAAACAACACTGGAAAATAGGAAAGGCAGGATGTGTAGTGTTCCTAATTAAAGGCCTGACAAGGGACCTCTTGAACACTGAAGGAAAATAGCTTGGTTGTCAGGGAGCCAAGACTTTTTAACCAGCTTCCAAAGGACCTCAGAAACATTACAGGGGTCAAAGTTGAAGTCTTCAAGAGAAGACTAGATGCTTGGCTCAGGATAGTATCAGATGAGCTGGGTATACCTGGCTATGTATGGTGGAGTGTGCAAGAAAGCAACTCACTCCTTCACCAAGCCAGGCCTAGAGGCAGGACCACCAATTTGACCTTTGTGTGAAGAGACCGTGTGTGTGTGTGTGTGTGTGTGTGTGTGTGTGTGTGTGTGTGTGTGTACACCACTGGGCCACGGAAGTATTTACGAATTGTAAGTTGTAATATATTTGGAATAAGAATGTATACATAAGATATTTAATTGTAATATAATAATATTTGATATATTTCACAATAAAACAGGCTAATAAAAGAAAAATACCACACTTATTTGTAAAAATATATTTATAAAAACTTATGAAAATTAGTATCCTGTATGGCCATCCTTGTTCTTTCAAACTAGTTCAAGACACCAAGGCATTGAGTCAACCAACTTTGTGCATGATTCAAGTGATTTTATACCACTCTTCTTGAAGAATTCTCCATAAATCTTCTTTCTTTTTTACCTTATTTTCTCTTGTTCTTACTTTTCTTGCGAGCTCATCCCAAAGATGTTCAATAGGATTTAAATCTGGACTCTGAGATGGCCATCCTAGCATTTTAAACCCTTCTTCTTCAAGCTTACTGTAGAGCTGTTTTAGTGATTTAGCACTATGCTTAGGATTATTATCCTGTTGAAATATGAAGTTTGCATAATCTCCATGAAGTTCCTCAGCAGCTGGGATTGCAATATTAGTGAATAGATGTTTGAATACATATTGATCCATGTGTCCATTTTCATTCCCAGTGATCCACTGTAATTTTCAAACTCCCTTTGATGAGAAGCAGCCCCACACATTGATTCCCCTACCTCCCTTTTTCACCGTCGGAATAAGGCATTCATTCTTATATTCTTCACCAATTCATCGATTAACAATTTTCCTCCTTTTATCACTACCAAAAATTTTGAATCTGCTTTCATCACTCCATACAATTTTCAACCAGTTCTCAGCATCCCAATCTGTGCGTTGAATAGCAAATTCAAATCATGCTTTCACATTCTTCTTTGACAAAGGTTTTTTCTTACTCACTCTCACAAATATTTTATTATCCATTAACCTCCTTCTTACTGTATCAGCACTAACTTTTGTTTCTCCCGCTTTCACTAATTCTTTACTAAAGTCATTTGCTATCATAAATCTATTCTCCAAAGCCAGAAATTTTAGATGCCTTATACCACACACTGACAAAACGCTCTTTCTTCCAGTTTGGACTAACTTACAGGTACTTCCTTGGTTTAAAATGTTTCTTACGGTATACTGACTGTACCTTCACTTATCTTCAGCAATTTTGTAATACTTGTATTGGAATAATTATCCATTTTAACAAGAGCAGTCAATTCTCCTAAGTCTTGGCTAGATAACTCGCGTGTCTTAACCATCCTCTCAAATTAGAAATATATACCGTTAAGTAAAAATTTTGTTGAACAGCATTAAAATGAACCTTCCCCTATCAAGACTTGACAGCACACTAAATTGTGTATAGCCTGTGCCACTAATTTCAAAATTAGAGGACTTTTAATTTAGTGATGCCAAATTATCAAAATATTGAAGAAACTCTATAGGAAATAATTATAATGACTTTTAAAAGTGGCAAAATATTGTATTTAATCTAATAATTACTGTCTTATACTAATTTATTTGTGTTCTGCATAACATAAATTACCATAAAAAATATATTAACAAAATAAATTTCACTAAATTGCAAAAAAATAAAGCTATTATTAATATCTGGATAATATTTCTCAATTCATAAATACTTTTGTGGACCAGTATGTATATATATCAGCAAAGCCTACTGTACTACTGGATGCTGCATAGACATCCTTCAAACAAATTAAATTTATAGCTACAATTTCCTCAGCTACATTTATCTTTATGAAAATTAAATTTATTTATAATAAATAATATTTTTCTTACATCTCAATTCTCTTGTCCATTTTTGATGGTCCAGCCTCTTCCAGTGATGTGGAAAAGGTAGTTTTTAATTTTAATTTCTGTTTGAATGACGATACTCTGTGGGCCTTCTCAGTGATTTTTCTCGACTTCCTTCGACTACAGGTACCATCTGAAAATTTAAAGAGAGTCAGTCATTCATGAGTAAAATGTAAATACTAATTGACATACCTAGTAGTGATATAGCCAGGTATATTTTACTTAGATATATGAATAAATTGAGTTAGGTTTAGTTTTAATGCTAACATGTTTCATTCATATTCATATTTGGTGATTAATACAGGTATATTAATTTAATAAATTGTACTTGCGTAATTTAACTGGGGATACACAAAGTTCAAACAAGAATTGCATTTACTTCTGATGCATTACTTTCATTACACTGATACATATCCACTTCCTCACTTGCTGTTGAATTTTCTAGAGTGGAACTTTTGCCAGGGCTGTCTTCATCCTTTTTAAATGGTCCATGCTTCATTAATTTGGTTAGACAAGCAATGCATACCAATGAATTATTAGTAAATCCAAATTGTTCATCACTTTGTAGGGTTTTGCTGATTCTCATTTCTCAAGTCTTTATTAGTTTTAAATGTGTGTGTTTTTTCTCTTTCTAGCTACTCAGCTTTCGCAGCCTCTAGTTAAGTGTGTTAACCCTTTACTGCCCAAAAGGACAAATTTGTAACCTTTCAAATATACACATTCATAACTTAACCCTAAAAAATATTTCGGCAGTAAAGGGTTAATTAAGTCAATCTAGTCAAGCATAGGCAGATACTGTAATTAATGCAAAAGTACTTAAATAATTGTAATAGGGCATCTTGCTGGAAACAGCTCTGGACTAGTGTTAAAACCTAGTCCAGTATTTATCCCTGATAGTCCCTGTTGAACTCAAGAAAAGGAAAGATCATAGCCCATTACTGAAGCCAGAAGGTATGTTTTGAAGTTTAGCACTAAGGATCCAGAACTTAAGTGCTCCTTCTAGGCAGACAATCCAGTGTTGTGCACAAGTCCAAATTTCTTGAAGCATTGCCAATGTGCTTTGGCTTATAAACCTTTAATTAAGCTACTGCATATGAATTCATTAAGTGCCTTTAAACAGTCTTGTCCAGATAAATTGGAAAATAAACAAGAATAATTCCAGTAAATGCAATACTGTCAAAATCTACAAAGTTAAGACCCTCCAAAGTTTAAGAAAGTTATTTAGAATTCAAGGGTTTTGTACATAAATAATCTTTATATGTTCATCATCATAACTAACCTTATTAACCTCCTCATCATTTAATTTAAGATTAAAGTTTCTTATTGTCTAGAACCTCCAGAAGAAATTTTAAATAATTACCAGTACTGTTAAAGTTTTTTGTTCAAGTCTAGAAATGGGAGGCTTCAAGTTATTCTATTAAATAAAGTTATAAATAAAACTGAAAACCCCAAATTTCTAGTTTGCTTTCTATAAATCATTAAATATCAGTCATGTTACATGATGGGGAGATCAGTTCCACATTTGATCATCACAGGGAATAAGACTAGATAAAAAGTCATACACTGGAATAAGATTTACTAAATTTTGTGATATTTTCAAGTCAATGCAAAACTCTTGAATTAATTTTCAGTAGCATAGGCTATAGGTCTTGCCTGTACTGTGCTTATTCCTGTTCATTCTTTTTTATCCTGAAGTCCTTTCTCTTCCTTTTCTGCCTGAACACCTTTTTTCTTGCACCCACTCCTTAACATTCCAGCATATACTATTTGCTTTCCATTGCTTGAATGCACTGTGGTGGTCTTGCTCTTCCTGCTTGACATTTTTGTGAATGGTCCTTGCTCACTTGATGTCCAGTGTACTGCTTGGGAATTTTAAGATCTTTGAGTACAGCTTCATCTCCTGCCTTCCAGTCTATTCATTTTGCATGTACGTTGTGGCTGGCCAGTAGAATTAGATTCCTACCATAGGAACTTAGGAAGAACTGTTTCCAGAATCAAATCCAGGTGGGTTCTCCAGTTTTTCCACTACTACTTTCTTCAAGAAAGTGTTTAGGAAGAGGGCACAAACCTTTTAATATTTTCTTATGAAGAAAAAAAGGATTGCAACAACTTTTCTTATAATTTCCTGCCATATCTATATTCACAATATAGAAACACCACAGTTGCGTGGTTTCAATACAATATCTGTAAAATAGTCAATTGATAGGTTAACCCTGCATATGCACAAATGTTAAAGGAACATTTTCACATCAACAAAATTTTTTGTATTGATTGGTTATAGGGGGATACAGGCCCCCCCCCCCCCAAATAAAATTATGATAACTTCCAAAATATTAGTCCTATCTTAATTATCGACTGATGCTTACTTGTTCATCATGAAATTCTCTACCATAAACACTAAATTTTTACTCTAACCCAATTAGAAGCAAAGTTATGACACTTTCAACTTCAGTGGGGGGTTCCTATCTTCCAAAGTATTTGTTCAAATAAATTTTAAGTAACATTTTCATGATCAGGAGGTCAAATATATCCTACATAGAAATTCTGAAGTAAATCTGCAATTTAGTGGTGTACACCACTGGATGATCTGTGATGGAATGCACCAACTGTAGAGATTGTGTGAACATTTGCTCTTCATTGCATTCTCTGTAACTTCAAGCAGTTTTTGAATCAACTCATTACTGGGGATGAAAAATGGGTGCTTTCTCATAATGTTAAGCATCATCAGCAGTGGGTTAGTGCTGGGAACCTGCTACACCACAGCCCATCTACACCTCAGGAAGGTTTTGCTGTGTGTTTGGTGGGATATTCAAGGAGTGGTTTATTTTGAACTGTTGCAACCCAATCAAACCATTACAGCTGAAGTCTACCATCAGCAACTTCAAAGATTGAGTGCTGCATTGCAAACAAAACACCCTTCTTTGGCCAATCACAAGGGTGATGTGTTTCAACAGGACAATGCATGTCCCCATACTGCTTGAATCACCACTGCCAAAACTGAACAGCTTGGTTGGGAGAAAATTCCACATCCTCCATATTCCAGGGGTGGTGATTTTTTTTATTTAAATCAGATTTATTTTATTTTTTCTCCATGTTCAAGATACACTGAAACAAGTCAAAAAAAGATCCTTTTCATTCCTATAAGTTCCTGTAGCACTAATTACATGAAGTAATTGAAGCAAACTATTGTATTAGCTATTTAAACAGCTAAGTCATCTTCGAAGTTGGATAAGAAATTGCAGCTTTGCAACATGCAGAAGGTGCCAGTTTGTGAATATATCTAAGATTTATTCTAGGCCTAGAATGCAATAGCTGGTGCAATGAGCACCGTGTGAGTACAAGGAAATCAAGGGTGACACTTGGGTTAGGCTAACAGTTAAAAGAGGATTCTTGCTATAGGGTCATTCTCTGTTAGATCAACCAAAAAAAATTGAAATTAACACCCTCATCTCTCATATTTTGCTGAAATTTGGTTTATAGGGAGGTTGTGAGCCCTGAATCCATTTCTGAAATTATAAGGTCAATCCGACCAACGGTTCAAGAGATATGACCTCGGGCAATTTGAGGTCACTAGCGAGGTTACTAACATTTGGCGAGCCATAACTTGGGTAATAATTGTCATAATTATATAAAAGTATATATATTTAGAATTAGAAAACAACAAGGAATCCAAATATGCAAGTTTTAGAACTCTAGGTTGAAAAATAAAAAAGTTACACTGTAACCAAAATTTGAGGTCACGATTTGACCTCTGGGGTATCAAATGAGAATTTTTTTTTTAAATGTAAAAAATGAAGGCATAGGCATTGGCTATTAGAATCAGCAAAAAAAAAGTTTGTTTATGTTAGTATTTTTCATGTAACTAACATATAAGTGAACACCATATTCATAAGTTGTGCGTCAATTCTACCTATTTTTTCACACAAGCTCATAATTTGACCTATAGAAATTAAAATTACATTTTTTATAGATATAAAAAACAAAGTCAGAGTTCTTGACTAATAGAAACAATCATAAAAAGTTTGTTTATGTTGGTACTTTTCATGTAACTAACTTATAAGTGAACACCATATTTATAAATTGCTTGTCATTTCAAGGAATTTTTATATCTTAGCTATCAATTTGACCTCAAGCTCCAAGAATTTAATAAAAATTGTATTTCACTGCTAATCTACACTGGCAATAATAGTTATAATAGTGAAAGGGGAAGACTAAGCTCACATGTAGCCTAAACAAACCTGTTGAAACATGTTGCTACTTGTCTAAGTGCAGAATCAACACAGATAGTTGCAAAATTCCTTGTCTACAGGTTAGTACAGTTCCAGCCAGCACTGTGGGTGGCTGGTGGGTATGGTGTTTTAATGAGCCTCAGAGACTATCAAGGCCTAAAATATTAAGTGTGTATAGCTATATATTTTCTAAAAAATATATATTACCTAATTGTAAATCCTATATCTTTACAGATCAAAATACAATGGTTCGGCACTTGAAATACTGCCAGGACCCTATTCAAAAACACAAGAAACGCATAACAATCAATCTTAGAAAAGTGACTGATGTACTTGTTGAAAAATGTGTTGGAAGAGTGAAAAAAGACTCATTGTTGTGTGTGAACTGCTGGACACTGATAATGAAAAACCCCACTATACTTAGTACCACTGAAAACAACGAGTCTGAGCAGGATTCAAATGAATCATCTACTATCAGTGGCTTGAGTAACATCTCTTCAATTCAAGATCTGGACAATGACAGTGATTGCTTGATAAAGGAAAATCCTTCAACTTCAGTTGAACCAGTTCTAGCATTTCTGGACCAAACACCAGTTAAAAAAAGTAAGTAATAAATTAATATAATAACTTATACTTTACTACAAGGTCTGTTTGATCTACTATATAGCCAATTATATAGCATTTAAGGTACTATAATTAATATTTAATTACTAATATTCAGGTGTGTGAAACCTTTTTTCTGTTCTTTTCAGAAGGGCTGTCATTAAGCCAGAAAAAGCGCAAGGCTCGTGGTAAGCTATCATCTGCTCAGAAACACCTGAAGGAGAGGCTAGAACTCAGTTATGGTGTTCAAATTACCGAGGAGGTAAGTGATACTTCAAAACCTGAAACTAAATCTGAAAAACATCTAGACAAATTAATGAATGAATTGAAACAGTCATTCCTGGAGAGCAAATGTCACCATCACAAACTACAAATATTGACACTCTCACCATACACAATCGAAAAAACAGCTAGTTTCTTTCAAACTACAACATACATGGTGAAAAGAAGCCGTTCACTTAAATCAGAACATGGAATCCTTCCGAAGATTCCACTAATGAGCAAAGGAAAAGTGATATCTGAAGAACACAAAGATATAGTTAGAAGATTCTATGAGTCAGAAGAGGTTAGTCGTATGTGTCCTGGCCAAAAGGATTGCGTGAAAGTTATCAGTGCTGAAGGTGCAATGAAGGTGCAAAAACGATTGGTCCTCGGGAATTTAAGAGAGATGTTTGAACTATATAAAAATGATGAAAAGAATCCCAAAATAGGATTTTCCACATTTGCAAAATTACGGCCATCATATTGTGTGCTTGCCGGTAGTGGTGGGACTCATTCTGTCTGTGTCTGCACATACCATCAAAATCCAAAATTGCAGCTGGCTGCATTGGGAGAAAGAGGTCTTTCATACAAGGATCTTATGGATTACAGTGTCTGCAGTACAGAAAGAGAGACTTGCATGATGCAACTTTGCAATGATTGCCCAAGAGAAGAGGGTGTCCTGGATTTTCTTGAGTTACTTGACAGTGTGAAATCAGCTCCAAATGAAATATCTTACAAGCAATGGGTGACTGTTGACCGTTGTACAATGGTTGATAAGGTGGAGCCACTTCATGAATATTTATCATCCCTAAGCATGAAAATATCCCGCATGGTTCGTCATCACTTTGTTGCTCAGCAACAATCACAGTACTTCAAGCAGTTGAAAGAAACACTACCACCTCAGAGCGAGGTAGTTATAGTAGGTGATTTCTCTGAGAATTATTCTTTCATTGTCCAGGATGCTGCCCAAGGGTTTCACTGGGACAATTCACAGTGTACAGTTCACCCTTTTGTCATCTATTATAGATCATCTGCAGACCAGGAACTTAGCCATTTTAGTGTCTGTTTCTTATCTGCATCACTAAAACACAACACTATAATGGTTTACTCATTCATATTGAAGCTTATGAAATATGTTAAATTCAGATGCCCACAATTGAAGAAGGTGCACTATTTCTCAGATGGATGTGCTGGCCAATATAAGAACAGATACAACTTCACAAATCTCTGTTACCATGAAGAGGATTTTGGTCTGTCTTGTGAATGGCACTTCTTTGCTACATCCCATGGCAAAAATGCATGTGATGGGATTGGAGGAACAGTGAAAAGAGCTACTGCTCGTGCCAGTTTGCAGAGAACTACAGAGAGGCAAATTCTTACACCAGAACACATGTTTCAGTTTTGTGAAGAAAACTTGAGCAAGAAGATAAATTTTTTCTTTGTAACTACAGCTGATTTGAAAGATGCAGAAGAACGGTTGGAACATCGATTCAAGGATAGTAGGGCTATTCCTGGAACTCAGAAATATCATAGATTTGTTCCCCTAAACAAGGAAGAACTGATGGTGTATCCCATTTCAAGTGGCATTGGAGAAAAGAAAAGAATAAGGAAAAGTCATTTTACTAATGAACCTGCAATGCTTGGTAACCTAAAATGTGTCAAACCAGGAGAGTATGTTGGCTGCATTTATGACATGCAAGTTTGGTATGGAATTGTGGAGGAATATTGTGAAGAGTTTGATGATTTCACTGTGAACTTTCTACATCCCTCTGGGTCATCAGGATCAAGTGCATATTATTATCCATCAAACAAGGATTCATGTGCAGTGCCAGGACATCATATATTAACTGTAATGAGTTGTCCTAGCCTAAGAGGAGGCAGCAGAATTCAATACATTTTTCCACAAAAAGAAATTGATGAGAGCATCGAGCATGCAAAAATTGTATTAGGCTAGCACATGAATCCTCTAAGTAGGTCTTCCCCTTTCACTATTATAACTATTATTGCCAGTGTAGATTAGCAGTGAAATACAATTTTACATTTTTTGCCTTTGTTTTTATATCTATAAAAAAATGTAATTTTAATTTCTATAGGTCAAATTATGAGCTTAAGTGTGAAAAAATAGGTAGAATTGACGCACAACTTATGAATATGGTGTTCACTTATATGTTAGTTACATGAAAAATACTAACATAAACAAACTTTTTTTTGCTGATTCTAATAGCCAATGCCTATGCCTTCATTTTTTACATTTAAAAAAAAATTCTCATTTGATACCCCAGAGGTCAAATCGTGACCTCAAATTTTGGTTACAGTGTAACTTTTTTATTTTTCAACCTAGAGTTCTAAAACTTGCATATATGGATTCCTTGTCGTTTTCTGATTCTAAATATATATACTTTTATATAATTGTGACCATTATTACCCAAGTTATGGGTCGCCAAATGTTAGTGACCTCGCAAGTGACCTCAAATTTCCCGAGGTCATATCTCTTGAACCGTTGGTCGGATTGACCTTATAATTTCAGAAATGGATTCAGGGCCCACAAACTCCCTATAAACCAAATTTCAGCAAAATCTGAGAGATGAGGGTGTTAGGCACTGGTTGATCTGACAGAGAATGACCCACAAATGCAAACTTTTCTGGTTGATTTTGAGGTGTTTTGCACGAATCTGCCATCCATTTCCTGTGCAAATGCATAGTTTTCGAGATGATGATATCTCGAAAACTACGTATTTGCACAGGAAATGGATGGCAGATTCATGCAAAACACCTCAAAATTGACCAGAAAAGTTTGCTCTCATTCTAAAAAGAGTGGGTCAAAAACCGAATAATTACCTTTTAGTTTAACATCGCAAATTAGTTAGGGGTACTTTTTAGTTGTGCTTAAATGTCATATTACCGTAATTTTGTTTTATTTTTATTGTAGAGTCATTTTAAATATGGCAGGTTAGGTTAATTAATCATTTGATAATTTTGTTACTCAACATTTGGTCTAAATAAAATCACTTTTATGGTTTATTTTTTATTTCAGTAATTTGCGACATTAAATTTCCTAGACAAATTTTCAATGTTAAACTACAAGACTACATATCAAGCTAGATTGGTTACGGCTGTGTAGTGGCTATCCTTCAGAATCCAGTCATAAATTAGTTTAAAAAATAAATCATTATTTGATGAATGGTTATTACAGTAAAACTTTACAAGATGCCTACATTGCCATGAAACATGCTACAGTAACAAAACATATATCAATTGATAGAGCAGAAAAAATGGTGCAAGCAGCTATGTATCATTTTGAAAATATTAGAAAATAAAGTTATGACACTAAGATGATGATACTAGGCCTATCATAGCTTACACCATTTCGATCTTTTCCATTTTATGTACTGCTTCCAATTTTGTTAAAAATATGATATTTAATGTAGGTCAGCTGAATGCCCTTGATGATTGGTTAGGTTAAATTGTGATATTTTCGTTAAAACTAACGAAAATATCATGACTTAACCTAACCAATCATCAAGGGCATACAGTTGACCTACATTAAATATCTTATTTTCAACAAAATCAGAAACAGTACATGAAATGAAAAAGATCCAAATGGTGTAAGCTATGATAGGCCTAGTAACATCTTCATAGGTAGTGTTGTAACTTTGTTATTTTCTAATATTTTCAAAATGATACATAGCTGCTTGCACCATTTTTTCTGCTCTACCAATTGGTATATGTTTCATTACTGTAGCATTCACTCAATAGTAACTTATGTTCAACACAAAATTTAAATAGCTCCTTATCCTTAGAGTGAAACTTATCAAAAAAAATAGTAACTGACATGTCACAACAATCCATCTTTACACCTCAACAACAAAATACAAACTGACCAGATCTGACCTAATGGAGTAATTGAACAGTGTGGCAACTAATGGGTTACCAAATGTTGCTAGATATACCAATAATTGTTAAAGATATTGGCAGATGTCACTAGATATATCTCAAACTGTCACTAAAAATGACATTGCTTCAAAGTATCATAATTTTCTATTTCCAAAATGATACATAGCTGCTTGCACCATTTTTTCTGCTCTATCAATTGATATATGTTTCATTACTGTAGCATGTTTCATGGCAATGCAGGTGTCTTGTAAAATTTTACCGTTATTGCTTTTAATGCACTAAATTAGTTATTTTTTGAATAAGTATAAATTAAATATGGTGGGCAGACCTATAAGTGAATGCCAGGTCAGGTCAACTGAATGCCCAGTTAGGTCAACTATACACCCTTGATGATTGGTTGTCATGATATTTTCGTTTAAACTAATGAAAATATCATGACTTAACCTAACCAATCGTCAAGGGTGTACAGTTGACCTAACCAGGCAGTCAATAATTTCCACATAGGTTTTGATTAATTTTAAGCAACTTTTACCAAAAATGTTTGTTAGTTATAGCTACCACAGGGCCAGTTCCATATTGCCCCCCCCCCCCCACACACACACCCCACACACACAAAATATGATTTTATTGAACATTAGGATTATAAATTATTTTGATACAGTCTATTAAAAATTCAAAATAAAACGTAAAATATTTTATTGAACATTAGGATTATAAATTATTCTGATACAAAATATCGCACTGGTGGAGAATAAAGTAGTTTGGCCGCAAAAAAAAAAAAAAAAACCTATACCAATCAATTTATGATGCGTAATCTTTACAGGGGCTCCACCCCCATACCCCCTAGACCTAAATTATACAAATGATAATGTAATAACGTGCCCACTTTGCCCAGGTAGCCAGAGCCATAAGGACTAATGTAAAGAATAAAAAAGTTAAGTGCACTTTTTTAAATTTATTACAAACATATTTTCTCACCATATTGAATATTTTTATCAGAAATAGAAAACCATGGTTATTTTTTTACTAACAAAAAGCACCAATTTTTTAACAAAATATATATATGAAACTATTTTTTAATAAAAAAAATATGGGGGGGGGGGGCAATACAGAACTGTAGCCGCTACCATATATATACATATAAAACTAACTTTGATATACTGTACCTAACCAATCATTAAGGGCATACAGTTGACCAAACCAATCACTAAGGGTGTACAGTTGACCTAACCAGGCATTCAATTATAGGTCTGCCTGCCATGTTTAATTTACAATTATTCAAAAAATAACTAATTTAGTGCATTAAAAGCAATAACCATTCATCAAATAATTTATTTTTTAAACTAATTTACAGCTGGATTCTGACGGATTGCCCCGTGTAGTTACATTACATTTCATTTGGAAAACATTAAGCTACTGGGGCCTATCAAGGTTATCCAAGTCATGAGCTAATAATAATAGAATCCTGCAAAACATTAATCTCAAGTCAGCTAACTAATGTACAACTATTTACTATTACCAAAGTAGCCTACAAACTTAAAGCTAACTAGTTAGGTTAAGTTAGCAATTAGGGGTTATAGACTGTCTCTGAGCTGCATCCATCTGGAATTTTACCCATTTTTTAAATTCGTAAGCCAAAGGATCCAGTAGGCTGGCTTGTCATTAAGTAGGACTATGTTTACAAGAATAATTCAAAGCCACCAATGTTGTCATGGCATGCCTGTGTTGGCCTACCAGTCTTAGGCAAATTTTTTTATTCTAGCCCCCTAAGCTATTCGGTTTGCCCTAAATAACGAGGCTCCAGACCCCTAAGCTATTTGGTTTGCCCTAAATAACGAGGCTCTAGGCCCCTATGTTTCAACTTATAGGCCCTAAATATGGGCAAAGAATGCTTGTCACCTTAATGAGTTAGTGGGAGGGTAGGCCTTGCTTCGTTAGGCCATGAAGACGAACTGTCACATTTCTTAGTTATGAAATAATTACTCCACTTTTTTACTAGGCTACGGCTTAACGTGAATTAACTTTCAGTCTAATATTAGGCCTACTATTGACTTACTTTGCTCACAGTCACAGATCTTAATATGTCAAGTAGGCCTAGTTTATTATCAATAGAGTATGCATCATGCTTGACCTAGCCTACACGGCTTAAACGTAATAGGCTTGGGTAGTCTTAAAGTTGTGAAATGGATCTTGGTTTAAGGCTTGACTAATTCTGCTTGAGGGCAATAAACACACCAACTTTTCGACCATAGGTCTTAGGCTAAAAATTAAATTGTCAGACGCCATTTTGAGAACACATTCTTTTCGTAACTTGGCCGAGCGGGAATGTAATAACGTACATATCCAATTTTCAGTAGGCTTACATTCCATATGAACAAAATTATTCGTTTAAAATGTGATAGTTGGCTTATGCAGCCCACAATTATTAATAATAATAATGGTAGGCTAATAGTAATAACATAAATAATACACTAATAATGATAACAGTAAGGATGATGATGATTTTGATAAAGATAATAATAATAATAATGATGATGGTGATGATGATGATAGTGGTAGTAATAACAATAATAATACCAATAATAACAATAATAAAAGCATTTACACTATACAACTGCTCTCCGCACTCAAAACTCGGATCCCACTTACTCAAAAGTAACATTAATAAGTTCACAATAACATTCCATTAGAATATTGAAACGAAACTTTTTATTGGTTAAGAGTTCAGTAACGAAACGCTGATTGGTTGACGCTGCAAGGACTCCAAATATTTAGCCAACCATGATAGGTTTAACATAACTTGAAAACATTTTACATTGGAATGCGTACGTGTACTCTTGTTATACAGTGGAATGCATATGTGGTAGACTGGCAGACCACAGAGAGTTTGTAGCAATCTACCCTAGTTCATGGCATACCAAAAGAGTAATAGACTATTTCATACTAATTTCATACAAGATCTTTATCTGTTTTGGATGATGAAAAAGATTTAGCTGAAATTCCTTTGTATATGAATAATTATAAATTTATTCGGGCTTGGGAGTGATTTTATTGTTTGCGCTAGTTTTACATAATATATTTCCTTGCACTCAGTTGCTTCATCTTTTTTTTTATCTATTTTCCTTTAATTAACCTAAATAATGATTATTTAGGTGAAACATAGCTGAAGAGGATCTTTCCAGTACAAAGGCTTAATGATAACCAACTGCACAAAATATGATAATAGTCATAAGATAGGCTGGAATGTGACCTTGTGCAATGTGTCCGACCTCACTTTATACCCAGATGGATATACGATTTACTCCACCCGGCTGTGGGGTAATCCTGGCATACCTCCCTCCCCACTCCTTTAGGCCAAAATAGGGGATATTACCCCCGTGTCTTGCTTTGGAATTTTATCACCTTCCAGTAAAATCTGTTTTCATATATATATACAACAAAAAATGAGTAAATATTGTACTCAGTCGTTATTAGCCCTACAGAGAAACAGGGCCTACCTTTAGTTGAATTTTATTGAGATTTTATTTACTGTAGTTGTAAATAAAACGGCAAAACTTCTTACAAAAAATACATTCCAATGTTTCCCTTTAACACAAACCATCCTCAAGTAAATGCTTTTCTTATCTACATGAGGAAGCGAACAACTTTGGACCCCATAATATTTTCTTTGAAACGAAAGGCCTCAGCAAGTTGACCCTTTAACATAAAATTATGGAGTACAGTATAAGACTCATCCTTAGAGCAGTAGAAGATGCAGTAGCAAATACTAGCTGTCATAACAGCCGGAAAACAATGAACACGCGAATTCTATTTAATTATTATTTTATACTTATAGTTTTATTTAACTGTCAATGGTGTTTGAGTATTGGTTTTAAACATGCTGAACCGTCAGAATGTTGTGACATTCTTACCGCTAATTCACAATCGTCTAATCTTCGAGCAGATAAGGAATGACAACGTGAAATGATTATAATTCATCGAGTTAATTAATTATTTATTTGTATTTTACTGTTCACAGGAATGGCATTTGAGGTTCATTTCTAAACGGTTATACGCTTATACCTTTACCTTTTCGTATGCTTCTTTTAGAAAGAAATTTCCATATCTATTATGAATCAGTCTACAATAAAACAATAAAAATATGAGTAATACACAAAGTTTTGTTACTTGGATCATTCTCATTGTCCAATTAATAATTACATTTTGAGAAGTAAAATGGAAGGTGGAAGACGTAAAAAAAGGATAGCCCCAATTTTAGACACTATTTTTAAAATTATTTGCAAAGAGGAATATTTGTAGTTCTTTGATTTCCTATGATAAAACTGTGAAACGATGAATAATCAAATACTTCGAAATATTAACAAGGTTTAGTAAAATTACAGTCGTAGAATCAGTCGGAAATTTCTGGAAAATGTCTTTCTGTACTACAATTTTGTAATCACTATGCTCTAAAGTTAAGGGGAAAAAACACACTTGTTATGAAATGGACCTTTCCTAATACAAAAACAAAAAAAAACATCTTTATTGCGGATCATTCACAATCCATAGCCACTTAACCTAACATATAAGTACAATCTTACGTATTATACACTAAACTTAATAAAAAAATAAGGCCAACATAGCCACTTAACCTAGCATACTGGCATACTGTTTGATAAAACAAGATGAAATATGTGAAAATACAAGGTAATTTTTTTCAGGAATAGTTTTTGGCCTCATAATAATGAAAACAAACAGTCAACGACTGAAGACTGATTTGAAAAAGAAAAATTTGAACAGTTTTCAAAGAATATGAAGCTTACCTCGTTAACCTCGTTGCTGTTCCGTGCTTTGGTCTCTCTTCACACGAAGGTCAAGCTGGTGGCCCCGCCTCTAGGTTTGGCTTGGTGGAGGAGCGAGTTGCTTTCTTGCGCTCTCCACCGTACATAGCCAGGTACACCCGGCTCATCTGCTACCGTCCTGAGCCAGGCATCTAGTCTTCTCTTGAAGACTTCAACTTTGACCCCTGTAACGTTCCCGAGGTGCTTAGGAAGCTAGTTAAAAAGTCTTGGACCCCTGACACCCAAGCTATTTTCCTTCAGTGTTGAGGAGGTCCCTTACCGGACCTTTCATTTGGGAACACAACATATTCTGCCTTTCTTATTTTCCAGTGCTGTTTGAATGGTAATTGGGTTTAGTTTGAGGTTTGGTACCATTTTTTCGATCATTTTCCATATGTACATTATGGTGTACCTCTTTCTTCTTCTTTCCAGGAAGTACAGATTTAGTTTACGTAGTCTTTCTCAGCAGTTGAGTTTTTTGAAGCCATCAATCTTGGCTGTGAAATGTCTCTGCGTTTCTTTTCGTTTATTAGTTTCTTCCTTTCTATATGGGGACGTCAAAACTGAGCAGTATTCAAGTTTTGGTATAATCAGTGTTTTTAGCAAGAAATCATTACTGTCCTGTCTCTTCTTTTGAACGTCCTGAGTACCTGTCCGGCGACTCTTTTTGCTTTATTTATCGCTATTTGATTTTGTGTTTCAAATTTGGTATCATCGGTCATTATTACCCCCAGATCGATCGCTTTCGTACTTCTCTGAATTTCCTGTCTATCTGGAGCATAATATGCAGTCTGTTTAAGTTCCTCTTTCCTACCATATCTCAAGAGCTGAAATTTCTCGGTGTTAAATGTCATGTTGTTGTCTTCTGACCATGTATATATTTTGTTCGTGTCCCTCTGCAAGGCCTCCACTTCATTTACATCACTGATTTTTCTGCTGATCTTTGTATCGTCTGCAAAGGATGTTACTCCGCTGTCTATGTCTGTTAGCATGATAATGAACAGGAGTGGGGCCAGTACTGTCCCTTGTGGTAGTGAGCTACGTACTTCCAATTCTGATGATGATATACTTTGAATTTTGACGACCTGTAGACGTTCTCTGAGGAAACTGTATATCCATTTTCCCACTTTGCCTGTTATTCCCATATATTTCATTTTATATGCTATTATACCATGATCACATTTGTCGAAAGCTTTAACAAAATCTGTATATATGACATCGTAGTTGTCACTGCCTTCCAGTGCATCTAGGATATTGTAGTTTTCTAGTAGTTGTGATAGGCATGATTTACCTGATCGAAATCCGTGCTGATTTTCATTGAAACTTTCCAGTGTCTCCAAGAAATCATAAATTTTCCCTCTAACTATTCTTTCAAATACTTTGGTGAGGTGGGACGTCAATGACACTAGTCTATAGTTCTTTGCTTGGGATCTGTCCCCTCCTTTATAATTATATAGGGACAATGTTTGCTCTTTTCAAGATGCTCGGTATTTCCCCAGTGTCTAGGGATCTTCTCCATATCCAGTATAAAGATGTAGCTATTTCATTTTTACAGTTTTTAATCAATAATGCGTTCCAATCATTCGGACCTGCAGCTGAATGTGGTTTCTCCTTGCAATTTCTCTTCAAAGAATGCATCTATGTCAGGCATCGCTTTGTCACTTTTTGGGGTACTAAAAACTGATTCATACTGGGCTCTCAATGTTTCAGACACTTCTTTTAGATTGTTGGTTAGTTCATTATTTTCTTCCTTAAGGGCCTGATAGTTGCTTGCATTTTTGTTTCCTTTTCGCATAGCTATAGAAGTATTTTGGATTTTCCTTTATTGCTTCTACCGCCTTTTCCTCTTCACTCTCTGTATGGTCCTTAATCAGGGCTTGTATTTTCTTATTAATACCCTCCAGTTTTTCTTGTATTACTTTCCTGGCATTATCTCTGCAGTTGGCTAACTTCGCCTCCACTCTCTTTCTTTTGTGAAATATTCTTCTCTTTTGCCTCTCTAGCCAGCTCCTCTTTCCTTTTGGCTGTGATTTCGGAGCATATTTTTCTCAAATTCTCAACGTTTTTTCTTCCAAGGTTGTTAGCATTTCTTCAGTTGTTTTATTCTCTAAAACTGTTCTCCACTCTATCTGGGCCATGTGCGATCTGATTGCTTCCCAATTTATAGTCTTGGAGTTTAAGTTAAAGGCCCCAGATTTGCTTCTTTCCTCAATATGTGTATTGTCCTTTAATGTTGTCGTCATATTTGTTGATATCTCGATTAAGTTGTGATCTGAGATAATGGTTGGGGTTATTTTTATACCAGCAATCGAGTTCGTGTTATTCGTGAATACCAGATCTAGACAGTTATTTTTTCTGGTATTTTTTTGTTATCTCCTGTGTCAGCATAAACTCATTTGTGAGAGCCATCAACATTTTTGCTTGCTCCTGGTCTTCTCTTGTGCCACCCTTGTCCTGGTATATATATATATATATATATATATATATATATATATATATCCCGCAAGGGGGTTCTAAGCTCGTGCTCTTGAGTGCTCTTTGTGCTCGTTTGTACGTGCTTGTTCCTGGAGGTTTTACGTGCGCCCTCCCGGCCCTAGCACCCAAGGATGATGGGGCTCGACCCTGCAGTCCTTGTCATCCTTGGTCTTTTTCACTTCGACTGTCCCCTCCACCCTTTCTTTTCCTCTGTCTTTCCTCCACTTTTTCTTTGTTTTTCCGCTGAGATATGCCTTTAAATAGAGGCGAATCGTTCTTCCTGAACTAAAAAAAAAAAAAAATATATATATATATATATTGCTATCCACCTTTTTGTATTTTATAAATGGGAAATTAAAGTCTCCGCTGATCATTATATTGGGGGATGGAGGCAGGGGCGTCCACACGAGGGGGCGGCACCAGGGGGCCAAGCCCCCTCGTTTTTCAATGGTGCCCCCTCGTTTTTTCGTCAACTGCTTACAGATAGATTTTATCATAAACCCAAAATCCAGTCGTAATATTTGAAGATAGAAATTGGTCACTATGTATATTATTAATATTGTATAATTTCCCATATTGTTGATATGAAGAGAAAATCCTGTGATTAACATTAAAACGTAAAATTTGTTGTGGAGAACGCGACTACGAGATCGTTAGGAAGGATATCTTGTACATTACTTAAAGAGCTGACTACTTACTGTCTTCAATAACCTTCTCAGTCCCATGACAATTATTTATATGTATATTATGTAAGAATAATAAACTTCTATATCTACCAAGTTATTGTGTATCTGGTTTCACTCTAAAATCATGAACATACAAAGGATGTCTAAAAAAATCCTTATTTTTCAGTATTTGAAGCCCTATAATTTGCCCGCTTAACTGCCTCCAGAAGGCAGGAAATGCTGTCCCAGACCGTAAATTTAAAAAATTTCCCGAGCATGCCCCCGGACTCCCTTAGAGCTCGCAAATACTTGCGCCCCCCCCCCTGTATTTGGAAGTGCCCCCTTACCTAATTGATCCTGTGGACGCTAGCGTGTAGCGTCATGAGCGATCTGGAGGCACATTTCAGGTTTTGTACAATCAACCTTGCTGATTTCAGAAAAGAAATAAAAAAAATTCTGCAACAAGCAGAACACCTCCTTTTTCGCATGTAAAAAGTACAAAATTCCTGTTAATTACAGTTGGCAATACTGACTGACAGGGTACTTCTGGCATCTTTCTAATTATTCTCAGTGAGTCATCCCCTGGAATTTCTTAGTTCTACGCCAGCTCGCTTGAGAGAGATAAGTGTATTTTCTGTGGATGGGGTGTTCAAAAACCCCAAGGTACTAACGAAAGGTGCGTTTTGTGATATATACATTATACACATTTCTTTGTTTTGTTGTGTTTTACATTGTTTATGAGTTTGTTATATGTCTTAGGGTGTATATATATAATATATATATATATATATACACACACACCTATGGATATATATATATATATATATATATATATATATACACACACACCTATGGATATATATATATATATATATATATATATATATATATATATATATATATACCCCTCCACCCTTTCTTTTTCCTCTGTCTTTCTCTCACTTTTTCTTTGTTTTTCCGCTGAGATATGCCCTTTAAATAGAGGCGAATCGGTTCTTCCTGAACTAAAAAAAAAAAAAAAAAATATATATATACTATGGATATATATATATATATATATATATATATATATATATATATATATATATATATATATACCTATGGATATTTATATACATAATACATGTGTGTGCAGTATATTTTTATATATATTATATTGGTAAACTTATTGTTTACCAATAAACCAAGCCTTATATATATATACTCATAATCATATATATTTTTTATTTATACGTTTGTATTTTTGTTTCAGTGTTCCTGTGTGATACTTGTTGAGTTTTGCTGGTACAATGAGCACGCAAAGAACACGGGGATCTGCCAGCCACATTGTCTTTGGTTCTCCACTATCAGAGCTTCCTCTGTCTGAACTTCCAACCCGTATACAAGTTGCAAGGCATTTCCTTTTCTTGAAGGAAAACAAGTACACCAGCAACAGGGAGATTCTTCTGGAGGTATGCCAAACACTCATTGACCTTTGGAATCGTGCTAACATTCCATTACAGCCAATCAAGAATGTGAAGACCAAGCTGCTCCGATTGATGGAAAAAGGCTCACAAGCATCGACGCAAGGCAAGCAGGCCACAAGAACCAAGAAGTTCGAGGAAAGCCTGAATCAATTGTTTGACATAGCTGTCTGCCAGTGCGATGATCTGTCTGCATGCCACTGAAAAAGAAATGAAAGTTCCACGACGAGAGCATGCCTTTCTGATCGACCAGAGAACCACGCGGATCATGCAGATCAGTCGGGTGGATACGAATGTGACTCAGATGATGGAGAGAAGGAAGTCAGAGAGGATCCGATGCAAGAAAGACAAGAAGAAGAGAAGAGAAAAAAAACGGAACGGCAAGAGGTAGCATCCTCTGCAGATGTGGTCGAATCAGCTCAAGTAGAAGCAGACTCCAGTGGTGAAAGTGTTGGTAATAAGTGGATGGGTGATAGTGCCCAGGAGGACAGGAACATCACACCGATTCCCACTGTTGCTTTGGAAGCTGACCGGTATGGTGTATCGAACAGGGCTGTTGCAGCTATCAACACTGCAACATTGGTTGACTATGGCATCATTAGACGTAATTGACCACCACAAAGTATGGAGAGCACGGCAGAAGGTACGGAGGGATCTGAAGGAAGCAGTAACTTACCACGATGTGGAAGTCACTGCTTTATTTTTTGATGGGCGGAAAGACATGACACTTGTCAAAGAGAAAGGGGAACAAATGGTACAGCACAAAGAAAGTTGAGGACCACTATGTGCTGGTCGGAGAGCCTGGAACCTTCTATCTAAGCCATCTGACACTGGAACGAGGAACTGGCACTGTCATTGCGGATGGACCTCAAAATGCGATTGAAGAAATGGGTATTGCAGACAAGATAATTGCAGTGGGAGCCGACAGCACAGCCACAAACACAGGGCACAGAAGTGGAGCAATACACTTGCTAGAATGCCGCCTTGGTCGCCCTTTGCACAGGTTCATCTGCAGTCTGCATTTAAATGAACTCCCACTGCGCCACTTGTGCAAGGAACTCATCGGCCCAACAGAATCTGCAACTCAATGGAAAGGACCAATTGGCAAAGCTTTGGCCACATGTGAAAGTTTGCCACTTTCCTCTAGAGGAATTCAATGTATTGCTGATGGCCACACTCTCCCGGATGTTGACCTTACTGAATTGAGTCGTGACCAAGCCTACCTCTACAGAATGATGAAAGCGATAAGGACTGGTGTCATTAATGAAGATCTTCTACGAGAGAAGCCTGAACCAATCTCCCATGCAAGATGGGTTACAACTGCCAGCAGAATTTGTCGGCTATATGTAGCGATGGCGCAGCCAAGTGATGAACTGTATTCACTCACACAGTTTGTCATGTGCCACTATGGACCCATGTGGTTTAGCATCAAGTGCTATCCAAGGTGCACAGATGGCCCAAAACATTTCCTGGAGCAAATCAAGCTGCTACGATTACTGTCACCAGCTAGCAAGACTGTCACATGGCCTGTGATCCAAAGAAATGCATATTGGGCTCACCCTGAAAATGTTCTACTGGCAATGCTTGCAGATGCAGATCAAGCAAACCGGAAATTGGCCGTCGATGTAATCAAGACCATTCGACGAGCTCCCAAACCTGCTCAACAGCAAGTCAGAGAATTTCGGCAACCAAAGATCAAACAAAGTGCTCAGAATTTGAAAGATTTACTTCCACCAGTGTAGGAGTGCACAATGGAACCACCACTCACGAAGCAGTTCTCTGTCGAACAACTCGATAAGATCACTGAAGAGCCCCTTGTTGTCCGGATACCATGTCACTCCCAAGGTGTAGAACGCTGTGTTAGGATGGTAACTGAAGCGTCTGTGTCAGTGTATGGAAAAGATTCAAGAGATGGTTACATTAGAGCAGTACTTAAATCCCGTGACTTTATGCCGTCATTCAAAACTAAACAAGATTTTAATGTATCATTTACTAAATAAAACTATCTAGTCTACCTACCTACCTACCTACAGTGTATATGTTTATTCCAAAAATAAATTTTTCTATTTTTCCTGAAAAGCAGTACATTGTAAGGGGTCAAATGATAGTTCAAACCCTAGGAAAGCAAGTGTCCAAAAGTTATGGGTAACTAGCAATTTTCACGATTTTCACATGCGAAAAAGGTGTTGCACTTGTCACAAAAAAATTGTTTTCATTTTTGAATTTAGGGAGGTCAATTGTACAAAACCTGAAATGTGCCTCTTGATCCGTTACACTTTGCCCAATGACGCTACACGCTAGTGGACGCCCCTGGATGGAGGGTTTATGGCCTTTATTAGCTTTCTGATATCATCAATGGCCTCCGAGAATTTTTCAGTTGGGGTGTTTGGAGGTCTATAGATGATTAATTATTAGTATCACGTTAGTTTTTCTATTTTCACTGCTAGGAGTTCCACAAAGCTGTTTGATTTACTTATTATCGTCTCTGTCATATGACCTTCATGTATATATATAGCACAGCCACCTTTACGTCTCGTTGTTCTATCCGCTCTTTGTAAGTTGAAGCCCTCTATATTTATCTCTTTCTTATCAATACAATGTTCGCAGTTTTCACAATTTCCTTGGCAATCCTTAAGATGAGTTTCTGTGAGGCATGCGATGTCCGACCTTGTTTCGTCCATAAATCCTTTCTGGTACGAAACTTTGTTGAGTGATTGGTTTGGTCTTATTCCTTGAATATTGGCTAGGACAATATTTATGTGCTTTGCTTTTCGTTGCCCCTTGTGTATTTTTAAGTTCGTTTTCTTTCGGTATCGCTTGTTTTGTTGTCCTATGATCCTCCGAGAGAGAGCCGTTTCCGCCTACCTGTTCTGGTAACTTCTTGCCTGGAAGCTGTTTGGCTCGGGGGTTTCCAGCTATGTCAACTGCATGCGTTGGATGACATTTTGTATCCGTATCGTGTCTGCGATGTTGAGAATTTTTTTTTGTTCGCTTATTGTTATTCCTATTGTCATTTAAACTTTGTCCTTTGTTCTTTGGGTTCGTCGGAAGATGTTGATAGTAGCATTTTTTCCCGTATTTGGAGATTCCATATTTTGCGTAAGTTCTGCGCAGAGGCGTACCAATACTTTTTGCCGCTCGGGGCGAAAATGCCCCCCCCCCCAAAAATTTCAATTTTAAAAACAATTCCTTTACAAAAATACACTTCTAAACAAAACTTTTATTGGAAGAAAAACTTAAATAAAGCAACTTCAATTTTAACAATACTACATAATGTACCGTACATAATACACTACATAATTTTAACAATAACTATATAATGTATAATGCCTAGTTAAATTTTCGGACTTTCATAACAGAAAATTCATGAATGATTTTTTCTATGTCCATTGTCTCTGCAACTTCGCGTTCAATTGAAATAATCGCCAAATTGCTCAGTCTAGATTGACTTATAGTTGACCTGAGGTAAGTTTTTATAAGTTTCAGTTTCGAGAAACTTCGTTCGCAACTTGCCACGGACATGCATGTAGTTAGACAGATCCGGAGGGCAATTGTTATATGAGGCAAAGATTCCACTAGATCCCATTTAACGATCCACTGAAGTAGTTTTAACATATCCCAGTTCTTTGGATCATCGTCGACGCTTATGCTTTCGAAACTGAGCAAATGTCTGCGCAAACGCTTTATTTCTTCCAGTAGACTTCCTGGATTAATGTCATTGTAGATGGAAGAAAAATTATTGACCTTGGTATTAATTTCTTCATCTTTGGACTGATTCAAAAGGTACGAAAGAGACAGAAATTCAAAGCGATCATTCATGTTTTTAAGACAAACTGTGCGTTTTTTAATTTCTGCTAATAAACGATCCATGATTTCAAAAAATTCTCTGCGTACATCCTCTTGCAGGCATTCTTCTCCGTCTCCTGACTCTGCGGTCTATACTGATATCCATTTCATTACAGAACTCTTCGGCGGCATCTGCAGCGTTTGATACTACTGCCTCTCGTTCATTAGTTAAAAACACGGATAAAGAGTTCATTTTTAATGCACACTGGTCCAAAGCAAGTCCCTTTCTTTGAAAATATAGCTGAGCATCATTGATTTCTTTCAGCACTGGATCCCAGAAAAATAAGTACACAATGAATATGTATGACATGATGGAGGTCAACAGAGCTTCAGCATCGCCCTTTGTGTCCAGATTTTCGGAGACCCCTTCACTCAGTTCTTCCAAGGCACTAACAACGTAAGTCAAGTTCTTCTTAAGACTAGAAACAGCATCATACTTAGCACTCCACCGCGTATCAGAGACTCGCTTGACAGTGATTTTGGAATGTTTTGTTAAGACATCCCAACGATGAGTAGAGGAAGAAAAGTAGACGAAAATTCGTTCAATTGTTCCAAAGAAAGTTACAGCATTAGGACTCAGTCCCGCGGCATGAACTCCAGCCAAGTTCAGCGAGTGGTTATTGCAAGGAATGAAAACAGCGTGTTTGATAACATCAAGAATTCTGTGTTGAACTCCAAGATGAATACCTGCCATCGTAGCAGCATTGTCATACCCTTGACCATAACAATTCTGGATATCCAGCCCATCCTCACGGAGCTTAGTGACATTGAGATCAGTAACTGCCTCAGCAGTCTTCCCCTCTAATTTAATAAAATCAACGAAGGATTCCTTCACCTCTACATTACCATCTTTAATCGACACATAGCGAATTACCTGAGACATCTGATCAATATGTGATATATCTGGTGTACTATCGAAAATTATTGCAAAGTACTTTGCACTAGACACATTATCAATTAACATTTTCGAACATTACAGCCGATTAGTGTGATGAACTCATTTTGAATGTTAGGTGACAAATACGTAGTGGATATCTTGTCAGTCATTCGTATTTTTGTAAGATGTTCCCTAATTACTGGGTCATATTTGCCCATTAGTTTTATTAACTCCAAAAAGTTTCCAGAATTGCCAGCTAGCCCAGCTTCTTCATTTAAGTTCTCTCGGTGCCCTCGGAATGCAAGATCTTGTTTTGCCAAGAACATGATGCAGTCATAAATTCGTCTCAGTATTTCTTTCCACTTAGCAGTAGCATGTTTTATTTGCAACTGATGTGCACTATCTATTGTAGCATTCAACTGAAGGCGCATAGACAACTCTTTCCATTGTTCAAAGCATCGGGTATGATATGGACTGAGATGTTGTTGAAGAGACGACAGCAAAAGCAATGCAAGCTACATTTTGAAGGTGAGAAGATTAGCCATGACCTTTCAATTTTTTCGCCATTTTCCAAAGTTTTGAAATACCAAACTTTTGACATTGACCTATTGTTTGAATCAGCTGGAAAGGGTCCATTCATGTTTTTTCAAATGTGATGGTCCACGTTTAATGAGTTCGATTCTCAAATTGTCCGTCATTGGAACGGGCCAGTTGCCAGAATCGTTAAACAGACTCTGTGTTGATGGTGTGGTGACTTTGTGATGTAGATGAGGGTTGATCCTGATTATTTGGGGGTTCACTTGAAGTTGCCGCTTGAAACATCTATCTCTAAAGATATATCACATTGCGGTTGATCTCCTTGCTTCCCAGAAGGCACTGAAGGTGTGTCTGAGAATCCCATTAACTGATGAAATCGCTTAGCAGCACGCTTGCCTTCCTCCTCTTTTTTTCGCGAAGATTCTTGTATGCAGCACCACTCAGTCTCTGTCGTTTGCTCATGTTTGCTAATTCAGTAGGGTATCTGCAAAATAAAACAACCATTAATTATTAACATCATCAAAGCTCAAGAATGCAAAGCCTAACCTAAATATATAGGGAAAGTCTGAAAAATAGGGCTGGCAACCTTTCCGATGTGAAAATTTAACGCAACTATTTGTGGAAATAGTGGCATTGAGGTGGCATATATAGCATTTAATGATGATTTTTCATCAAAACCATGGATATTTTGTACACAAATAACGCGCGACAATGATGAGATATAATTTTTTGGAGGGTTGCATTTTAAAACATAAAAACCCAAAATTTTGCATACTGCGCCCGCCTGACAGTAATTTGCCGCCCCTCGGGAAGTGCCGCTCGGGGCGGTCGTCCCTCTCGCCCCTCCCTTGATACGCCACTGGTTCTGCGCATGTCCGGGTGGTAGAATTTGTATCTGTCTCCAAATTTACAATGACCATTATTATAGAAGAAATTGCATATTAGGGATGTTCATATATACATTGTCGTCTTTTAAATCTGCAATTATCTTTTATATAATATCTGCATATAATTCCTTCCCCATATATACTCGTGGCCTTTGATTTTTGCTTATACATTTCATTTTACATAGAATTCAAATGTTTAAATATTTTCTGCTATTTCCATTTAATTATTAATATTTACTTTTTTCAGAATATCTGTGTTTGAATCAAATATTCATAATTAAATTTAGTGCACTTTAGATAAATGCATTAGTAATCAATTTTCTATTCATACTGCAACGATTTTAATATTACCTTTTTGCTGACTTGACTCCAGAAAAGGCTATAAATTTAAAAAATTTCTTTAGCTCGTGTGCATAACCTAATGAATTTCTAGTTTGTATAGGTTAAAAATAGACATAAAACTGTAAATTTCCCAAGAGAAGCGAGGACAGATGGAAGTATTTGACTAAATCAATATTATGCAAGGTAAAAAACGAGGATTTTCGAGAAGGGAGAGTACAAACCCAAAACAAGATCCAACAAACCACGAATAACGACTGATGATGCCATCACAAGAAGCGTAAAGGTCAACTCCTTTCATCACCAGTGTCCAGATGTAGGAGCTTTTTACTTAAATCAGCAGAAGAACCACTCGATCAATGGAAGCTTCAGAATGAAAATAAGACCACCACTAAACCCACTCCTCTAAATGAAAAGCAGAAGAAGCGTGTTTGTTGTTCAGAGAACTATGCTGATTGGACTGCTGAACAATGAGCTAAAGTTTGTTCAGCACCGAGGGGCAGATCATGCAATCAACGACACCATTCCAAATACTATAATGCCACTGTGAAAAATGCTCTGTATGAATTAGTCCCCAATTAACCCACGCTTAATATCTCCAGTCTAACTGTAAAGTAGGTTAAGCCTTGCCTTGTAGGAGTCAGCCTAGAGATTCCGGAAATGGTCTAGAGCGGGCAGAGTAAATTGAGGTCCACAGTAGGATTCCTCACCAAATTAGGTTAGAGTAATTTACCTTAGCCTTTGTTAAGCTATGAGTTGATGCTAGGTCTTAGACCACAATGTAAGCCTAATTTAACTGGACCTAGTTTATATGTTATCCTCAAACTGGGGTTCAGAAACAATTGTTCACTTACTGAGTGTTATTAGATAGTCCCTCTTCTCTTTGCTCAATTTTTGAGAGCGCACTTGCTGGTAGAGATCTTTTATTGTCTTCAAGCCACTTCGTCCGCCGTGCCGCTCTTTCCACAAGTTCCTTCTGTTCTTTTCCCGGCTTTTTCCACCAGCGTCCTTTTTGTTTGTTGGTTGGTTGGTAGTGTGTATCAATACTACGAAGCACGCTCTATCACACAGTATATAAATACTAGTGTGGAGAATAACTCTGATGAGCAACCAATTGGTTTCATCCACCCAGTTATTGACATAAAAGGAATTTAATAATTGTTAGATGAACTACCTACCAACTCAGTGGACCATTTCCGTTACCTCCCAACTATCCACATGTATCAGTTTTGAATTTTCCATATACTGGTGGCCCCGGGAGATAAAAATCTTGGTGTCATTGTCACCAATTTTTATGTCTGAGTGTAGACTAGCTAACTATTTGACTGTAAACGCCTGTTAATCTGATTAACAGTGACTATCCTCACCTTCTCATGGAGAAGATGTAACATTTAATTAGAAGAGAAAATATACATCCATAGGATGAAACTGTTCATGGTATTTACCATAAGAAAAGGAAAAGTGAAAGCTAGAAGATGAAATTACAATTCCCCAGCGTCTATCATTTGCTGTAAGACTAGTCGCGCCTTCAACGCTGTTTGTCGTTGAGGTCTTGTGTCTGTCAATGTTATAGTAGGATGTGCTACCACTCCTACTGTCAAGGGTATAGTTACTGGAAGTTCAGTATCTCCAGTCATTACTGTCGGTGGAGGGGGCTCTCCAGAGTCCATTGTTTTGGGTCCAGACTCTAGGGGGTACAAGAGAGAAATGTCTCTTGTTGTGTCACCCGTTGAAGTCTGCCCCTGGTCTGAGTTCTAAAACTCTAGCCAGAGGCCAGTATTGTCATGTATTAGAACAAGGTCCCGTACCTCAATTTGTCAGACCAACCCTTCTTAGTCATTTGTTTATGTCTCTCCCTTAGACCCATCAAGTACCCAGTTTTCCACTGTTTAATGAAATGAGCTTTAATTCTAGTTAAGTATTGTAAATTACTCTGGAGTTCATCATGTTGTTGAATCCAGTTTGGGTCTTCTGAAGAGTCTATATTGTAGTCCGTCAGGGTACTAACTTGTTCTCCCCGAATCAAATGATTTGGAGTTAATGGTTCCGGGTCATTAATGTTGTCACTCACATAAGTGAGTGGTCTATTGTTGATGATGTTTTGAGAGTTTTCATAGACTTCAGATAATTCAGATCTTGTTGATGTTCAGCCTATTAGATTGTCTACATAAAAATGTTCTTTAAGGAAGTTTAGTGTTAAATGAGTTTGTACTGTATTCAAAGTTCAAACCTCCTACCACTTCAGACTAGTCAATACCCGTAGTTTTAGTAGAGTAAATGTTACTCCTCCACAGGTAGATCTGGAGGGCTTGGAGCTTTGAATCTTGTACTGGTTTTGTGGTGTTTGGTCTCTGGCCAAGGGAGACCATAAGACCCTTGTAATAGTTTGCCCCATGGCCAAGGTAGGCCATAAGACCCTTGTTATTTGGCCCATGGCCAAGGTAGGCCATAAGACTCTTGTTGTTTGGCCCATGGCCAAGGTAGGCCATAAGACCCTTGTTGTTTGGCCCATGGCCAAAGTAGGCCATAAGACCGTTGTTGTTTGGCCCATGGCCAAGGTAGTCATAGGATCCTTCAGTGTAGCTTGGACTATGGCCACAGTAGGCCATAAGACCCTTTTGAGTAACCCCATGCAATCCTTGATTATGTTCAGACAGGTTGTGTGTGTTTGTGGCACATGTAAAGAGTACAGTATGTATATATATTTTTTGTATTCCTTTGAATCCAGTTGGTCTTCAAAACGGATTCACCACTCCACTGACGTCAATACCCGTAGTTATGATTGAGTAAATGTTATGTGTCCTACAGGTAGGTCTGGAAGGTTTGGGGTTTTGAAGGAATCCAATCTGATTGCAAGGAATGCATGTGCTTGTTGACGAAATCTGTTGAGTGATTCTCTCTTAAAAGAAGAATTGGATGCTTGGAGTTGTATGCATTTTAAACACTTGTTAGTAGCATGGGTGCAAAATGGGAGAGCGCAAGAATGTTGCAGAGATAATGATCAATGTTGCAAAGGGGGAGGGGGTATGCAATGAAGGGGGGAAGGGATAGTATGCCCTGAAGGGGGGAGAGGGGAGGGAGCTTCGGGGAGAAGGGAGGATTACCTCCCCTCAAAGGGGTTGCCTTAACCTAAGAGAGGAAGAGAAAGGAGAGAAGGAGGAGGTCTTTGGGAGAGAAGGTGGGATGTCCTCCCCCCCCAAAGGGAAACCTAACCTAAGTCTTAACCTAAGAAGGAAGGATAGTTCTTTACTCCACTGAAGTTCGCATCATTCTGGCCGCTCCGAAGCCAAGCGGGCCTTATATAGAGGAAGGTGAGTTGCCAGATACCATTTTTATTTTAATTGTTCAGGTATACATTATTAGGGTGAGTTGCTAAACACCGCCATTTATTTTAATTCGTTACCAAAGCAAACGAACTTTCTCTTGAAAATAAATAGAATTTGTCTTCTACTGCACAAAATAAAAAATAATATAAGAAATACGAAACGTATAACCACCGAAATAGTAGTTCAGGCGAAATACACACGCACACACACACACGCACACACACACACACACACACACACACACATGCACAATTATATTAAATAATAAACAGCAAAAGAAATAAACACATTAACTGTGTCTATTTTCTTTTGACAAACCTTTCTTGTGTTTCAAAAACAGAAAAAAATATCAATGCACACCTTTCACTTTCTCCTTTTATATATATATATATATATATATATATATATATATATATATGAAAATTATTTCACGAAAGTAAACACGTGAAAAATATTTATGATGAATAAAACCACGAAGGAAAGGAAACACAAAAAGGTGCTGAAGCGCTTTCGTCTAATGACATCCTCAGGAACACTGAAGTACATAAAAGGTTACGGCCTATATATAGGTTACAGAAAGAAAAAAAAAATAAATAAATAAATAAATAACATACATACACACAAACATATATATATATATATATATATATATATATACATACATACATATCTACACACACACACACACATATATTATATATATATATATATATATATATATATATATATATATATGCAATAAACGGAGAAGTAAAAATTAAGAAAGAGGCATACAGATTTGTAAGGAAAAATATCGATTTTTAGCACAAGATCAAATGAATTATAAAAATACAAATTTATACTGGAAATCTGCCCGGGTTTTAACACTTTGCCTTTTATAGTCAAGTTTCGATATATATATAAAAATAAAATGAAGATTAAAAGTTAATAAAGTGGCATACAAGTTTACCAAAGATTTAGCGTCCTACCCTTTTTATCTAAATCTGTTTTGAAGGAATTCAAAACAACAGGATCGAGTTGAAAAAGACCTTTGCTTATGTTGAAGTTATTTGAAAGTTGGATAATGGCAGACTCAAGAATATTTCTGTTAACAATGTTGCTAGAGTGAAATAACACTGAAGCATTATTCCAATCAATACAGTGGGATAACTCTGACAAATGGACAAAAAGAGCACTGGACAACTGTCCTGTTCTAACGGAATATTGATGCTGTTTTATACGTGTGTGCAAATCCTTTCCCGTCTGACCTATGTAAAAGGAATCACATTGTTTACACCCAATTTTATAGATAATGCCTGAATTATTGGTAGGGCTATTTTTTACTATGATATTTTTCACAATATTTTATATGAAAATACTACATTAATATCCAAAAGTTTAAGTACATTAACAATGCCTAAAAAGCCCGGGAAAAATGGAAGTACTAAAATATTTTTTGACAAAGTACGAGTGTTATTATTGACACGATAGAAAGTTCGTTTTGCCTTGTTGAGACAAGATTCCGTAAACGCAGATGGATAACACAGATCACTTCCAATACCGTTGATTTTTTCCAATTCGGCATCGATGTATTCCGGACTGGCGATCCTAAGGGCGCGGAGAAACATTGATGAAAAAATGGCCTTCTTAGTGGGGGTGTCATGTCCCGAGTAAAAGTGTACGTAGGACAAATTGTTTGTTGTTTTCCGATAGATACTAAACTTAAAACCTGGGCTTTCCCTATGTACACGCACATCCAAAAATGGGATTGAATTGTCTTGTTCCACTTCTAAAGTAAACTTAATGGAGGGGACTTGATCATTTAACTGAAGGAGGAAGTTATCCAGGTCACGATTCATGGGCCAGATACACAAAATATCGTCGACGTACCGCAACCAAGGGATGCCAACCCCCAGGATTCTCGGAATGTAAGTAATTTCGAAAAACTCCATATAAATATTGGAGAGGAGGGGCGATAAGGGGTTGCCCATGGCCATCCCAAACACTTGTTGATAATACTCGTTATTGAAAGTGAATTTAAAGTCTTTGATGCAAAGCTTAATAAGTTCCGCCACATACAGCAAACTTAGGAAGAACCCGCAGGATGACGTCATCAAATCATTTAATAGTGGCTTGAAACGCATTCTCAAAGATCATAAGGACTTAATTCCGCTTTTCATGTCCACTTCACCTTCTCTGCCCTACCTTTACGGTCTTATTAAAACCAACAAACCTGGCAACCCTATGCGCCCTATTATTAGCTCGGTGGGCTCTATTACTTATAAACTCTCCAAATGGCTTGTCAAAGTCTTGTCCCCCATTCTCGGAACTATCTCTGATTCACATGTAAAAAATTCCATGGATCTTACTGAAAAATTGAATAATGCACGTACTGAACTAACGATAGATTGATCAGTTTTGACGTTTGTTCATTGTTTACAAAAGTGCCGATTGATGATATGCTTGACTTTCTCTCCCAAGAATTACATAAGTATGACCTGCCACTACCTTCACACATTGTTTTGGAACTTATTAAGCTTTGCATCAAAGACTGTAAATTCACTTTCAATAACGAGTATTATCAACAAGTGTTTGGGATGGCCATGGGCAACCCCTTATCGCCCCTCCTCTCCAATATTTATATGGAGTTTTTCGAAATTACTTACATTCCGAGAATCCTGGGGTTGGCATCCCTTGGTTGCGGTACGTCGACGATATTTTGTGTATCTGGCCCATGAATCGTGACCTGGATAACTTCCTCCTTCAGTTAAATGATCAAGTCCCCTCCATTAAGTTTACTTTAGAAGTGGAACAAGACAATTCAATTCCATTTTTGGATGTGCGTGTACATAGGGAAAGCCCAGGTTTTAAGTTTAGTATCTATCGGAAAACAACAAACAATTTGTCCTACGTACACTTTTACTCGGGACATGACACCCCCACTAAGAAGACCATTTTTTCATCAATGTTTCTCCGCGCCCTTAGGATCGCCAGTCCGGAATACATCGATGCCGAATTGGAAAAAATCAACGGTATTGGAAGTGATCTGTGTTATCCATCTGCGTTTATGGAATCTTGTCTCAACAAGGCAAAACGAACTTTCTATCGTGTCAATAATAACACTCGTACTTTGTCAAAAAATATTTTAGTACTTCCATTTTTCCCGGGCTTTTTAGGCATTGCTAATGTACTTAAACTTTTGGATATTAATGTAGTATTTTCATATAACAATATTGTGAAAAATATCATAGTAAAAAATAGCCCTACCAATAATTCAGGCATTATCTATAAAATTGGGTGTAAACAATGTGATTCCTTTTACATAGGTCAGACGGGAAAGGATTTGCACACACGTATAAACAGCATCAATATTCCGTTAGAACAGGACAGTTGTCCAGCGCTCTTTTTGTCCATTTGTCAGAGTTATCCCACTGTATTGATTGGAATAATGCTTCAGTGTTATTTCACTCTAGCAACATTGTTAACAGAAATATTCTTGAGTCTGCCATTATCCAACTTTCAAATAACTTCAACATAAGCAAAGGTCTTTTTCAACTCGATCCTGTTGTTTTGAATCCTTCAAAACAGATTTAGATAAAAAGGGTAGGACGCTAAATCTTTGGTAAACTTGTATGCCACTTTATTAACTTTTAATCTTCATTTTATTTTTAATATATCGAAACTTGACTATAAAAGGCAAAGTGTTAAAACCCGGGCAGATTTCCAGTATAAATTTGTATTTTTATAATTCATTTGATCTTGTGCTAAAAATCGATTCTTTTTCCTTACAAATCTGTATGCTTCTTTGTTAATTTTTACTTCTCCGTTTATTGCATATATATATATGTATATATATATGTGTGGTGTGTGTAGATATGTATGTATATATATATATATATATATATATATATATATATATGTTTGAATAGAAACGACATAAGTATTAAGAAAGTTTCTGCACACGAGGAGGAGAGATAACGAATAAATGAAAAATGAGGCGAACCGCCCTGGAATCGAACCCCAGGGCCTTCCAATTGCCGGTTGGACGCGCTACCATTATGCTACGGACCTCAATTAATCACAAATCGAAATTCTCCCACATAGGGCAGAAACCAATGCCCTGAGAGGGCACCCTCGCAAATCGTGAATATGCGCATATAACTGCAATAACCACGCAGTATATAAATGAATAGAAACGACATAAGTATTAAGGAACGTTTCTGCACACGAGGAGGCATTGGTTTCTGCCCTATGTGGGAGAATTTCGATTTGTGATTAATTGAGGGCCGTAGCATAATGGTAGCGCGTCCAACCGGCAATTGGAAGGCCCTGGGTTCGATTCCCGGGCGGTTCGCCTCATTTTTCATTTATTCGTTATCTCTCCTCCTCGTGTGCAGAAACGTTCCTTAATACTTATGTCGTTTCTATTCATTTATATACTGCGTGGTTATTGCAGTTATATATGCATATATATATATATATATATATATATATTATATATATATGTATATGTTTGTGTGTATTTATTTATTTATTTATTTATTTATTTATTTTTTCTTTCTGTAACCTATATATAGGCCGTAACCTTTTATGTACTTCAGTGTTCCTGAGGATGTCATTAGACGAAAGCGCTTGAGCACCTTTTTGTGTTTCCTTTCCTTCGTGGTTTTATTCATCATATATATATATATATATATATATATATATATATAGTTTATATATATATATATATATACACATAAACTATATATATATATATATATATATATATATATATATATATATATATATATATATAAAGAATCAATTTCGGATTTTTAATTTTCAAACAAACGAACTTTCTCCTTTAAGAGAATTAATCAATTAAACCCAATATTAAAAGAAATACATTTAAACTGAAATAAATAAAACACCATTACATCATTCTGTTTATTAAAATAATACGCGAGCATATACTAAAGTTTATATTAAAATTGGCAATAACAATAATTCAATAACGTTTTATTTTAACATTGTGTTCAGACGAGAGCGAGCGGTGGCAAGTAAGCAAAAAGTCCAACGATATTTAGCCTGAAGCTTTTTCAAGACCACAGACTAGACACTGCGGAATGTGGGTCAAAAACTTTCTCCCAATGACACGCTTCGCTCTCCAAGCGACTGTTCCTTGTATATTAAAAAATGTTTTATATTTTATCAACTTCGTTATTTTCCTTTACGTTTAATTTGTATGATAGCATGTTCATAGTTAACATTAACATCTCTGTTATTGAAATGAATGAATAAAAAAATGGAAAGATATATTATTATTATTATTATTATTATTATTATTACATTTTTTCAAAGTTAATACACATGTACTTTGGAAGTACTCAACAATTGAATAAAATTACTTTTCCTAATGAATGTAAAACTAAATTTAAAATTCTTGTATATATATACTGTATATATACAGAGAGAGAGATTTTTGTCAGAGAAAGTGAGGACCACACACACACACACACACATAGATACACACACTATATATATATATATATATATATATATATATATATATATATATATATATAGGGTAGTACAAATTACAGTAGTAATAATAATAGCTAACTCTTTTTCATCGAATTGTTCATTCTAACAATGGTCAAGCTTTTCACTCCGCCTTAGACCTGCAGTTTAACGTGGAAACCGAATACATTAATCCGGGCGGGGAGAAATTACAATGTCATCGCCCCGATCTCTCAACCATCACCCATCGTCTTAAACACCAGTATACCTAGGGTACCCATTTATCAGCCAACCACGCAGAAATTCAATAACTAAATGCAATTTTACCACACTCCTACGCGAGAAGTCAAGCCTAATACAATAATAGAATAGTGTGACAACGAAACATACACAAAACAGGAATCTTGGGAAAAATCCAAGAATAGTATGACAGCAAAATGTGATACGCACAAAGACAATCTAGATTTTCTACTGATGTCATAGGATATTACTGTGATATTAATGCTAGGATTATGAAGAGTATCAGCGCTAATTTTGTATGTTGCAAAGGGGAGGAGGAGGAGGGGTATGGTGCAAAGGGGGGTATGCAATGAAGGGGGAGGGTAATACGAGCTTTAAATCTACGGAGAGAATATAAAGACACCATTAGTCGCCCAAAGCATGGGCCCATAATATAGGTGTTACGATTGGTACACAAATGGCCGCAATGAATATATTCCTATATTTATATATGGAGGGGTTACCAGATACCGCCATTTATTTTAATTGTTCAGGTGTAACTTGTTATTGAAATGATCAAAAATAATAGTATAAGAAATATAAAGTAGCCGAAAAATATATACACAGTTATATTAAACAATTAAAAATATTGAAACGTATAATCAAATGGATATTAGTACAGGAGATATATATATATATATATATATATATATATATATATATATATATATATACACATTTAAATAAATAAATACATACACTTTATCCTCTACCGCACAAAATAAAAATAAGAAATAATATATCCGTCAATATAACAGTACAGGAGAAATATAAGCACAATAATGTTAAATTAATAAATAAATACACTTTATCTTCTGCCGCACAAAATAAGAAATACAAAACGTATAACCATCAATATAGCAGTACAGCAGAAATATATATATATATATATATATATATACATTCACTTTGTTTTCAAAACACTAAACTCACACGTAATCGAGTCTACATTCACTTCGTTATTGTTTTGCATTACACAGTATACGCGGTTTAATAATATTTCACCGCTTAAGGTATAGGGAAACCTGTACTCTATATAAATGCCCTTCGTATCGTTCAGTACTATTTTTGTGCCCACTTTACAACCGGTTGGCAAGTTATCTTTAAACGAACACAATCAAAAGCACGCACAAAGAGGTCATCGTTAGCCATATTATTAAATACAAGTTTATAAACACGCCTTTCCATTCGAGGGTTTATTTCTACCGATCCGAGCTTTTCAATCGTGAACTCTTCTTCACAATGCATAGCTATAGTCGAAATAATCTAATTCGCTACAACAGTTGATCATTATATAAAGAAGTAGTTCTTCAGGGTGAACGCTGTAGGTGAGCTCAGCCCTGTACAGATCAAGTGTTTTGTACCAAAGCTCATGATATTTCGAAGAGTCTAAACTTATTAAATAATCCCCCAGTTCTAGACCATTCTCACCTTGTTCAGCACTACACTCGGTAAACCCATCGAGCAGAGCGGTGTATGCGTATTCAAGAACCGTATCAAAATAAAGCATATCCGTAACACGCGCGTCTGATATAGGTTTCAGCTTGCGGAATCCGGCGATTTCAAACATTCTGTCGAAGATGAAACAGTTCCGCGTAGGGACAAGAACGTCATCAGCTGTGCAATTCCACGTCTCTCGTATATCAATGCATGGTTGTTCATTATTTATACTCAATGTGCAAACAATGGTATATGAGGAGGCGTCACTAATCAGCTCTCTTATTGTACCTACGTTAGCAGATATTTTATAACGATCCTCACTCCACTTCTCAACTATCACGAAGATTCTATTTATCTCCTCGGCACTTAAATAAACAACGTTACGTTCGCTTGCTTGCCTGCAAGTCTTTTCCAGTACATAGTTAACGGCACCGGATTTACGCCTGAACACGCGCAACGACTTCGTCACGGACACATCGTACACGGCGTTGAGAATGCTGCTCAAAGGAAGTTCCATCGTATTCGAGGAGCGCACGTCCACTCGGTTCAAGCTCTGAGATAACTATGAGCCACATGCAACGCGTCGGCTCGACGGGAAGTGATTCTTACCATAATCTAATGAAACTTGTGCGGCGCTGTACCAACATGATTCGTTGTACCCCATTATATTGAGCAGGTGTTTTTTTCAAATACAAGAAATAATAACAGTTTTAATGTTTTATCACTCCCACTCCCCTGAATACGCACCAGACATTTTTGCAAAGGGAGATCTTCATGAACTAAACACATTTTATAACAGTTTTAATGTTTTATCACTCATCATTTCCACAAACTAAGCATCTTCACACTCCGGCGCACTATTTGAGAGGAACATATGCCCATATTTTTCATTTTTGCCTAGCAAACGATACTCGTCTCTAAAGTCTGTTAAAAACTCACACAGGGCATTAGCCACAACCTCACTACAAACTTCGCATGCTATACATTAATATAGTGATAAAAATACTTAAGATTGTCCATGATGACGAGATTTACATTTTCAGTCGCAGGGTACGAGTACTCGGCATGATGCAGCATGACATAGTAACGCTTGTCACACCACTCATCAATATGGCTCACCAGTGCTTTGGGTTGGGTGATACACTCGGAGCACTGGGTAGATTCCTGATGACGAGGCTCCCGATTCGAGGGGGATGGTGCATGGTCACATAATTCCCCCCCGGGAGCAAGGAGGCTTACACCACCTTGCAGAGAGAGGGGACGTCGCGAGTGGGCGTTGACCTCGGTGGGGCCGAGCATGCAGGGTAGAGATATCCCCAGGTAGTAGCAGGAGTCAAGTGACCGATCATACAGGGGACGGCCATCTAGGACGTTTTGGCGTTGTGTTGTTGCCCTTAATAGCATAAATGTCTGAAAATATATCAAGTAAGAAAGGAAAACAGAAGTTTTCACATAATGGATATTTGTATGTGTTTGATAAATGTAGCAAGTGCGACCCTTCGTTACTTTTTTGGCGGTGCGAGCAAAAGAGTCAGTGTATTATAAGGTGTATATATAATATTGGTACTTTTCCGTTATCTGCCCCACTGACGATTGGTTAGGTTCAGTCATGATATTTTCGTTAAAACTAACAAAAATATCACAACTTAACCTAACCAATCGTCACTACCCGGTTAGGTCAACCGTGCGCCCTTGACGATTGGTTAGGTTAAGTCGTGATATTTTCGTTAGTTTTAACAAAAATATCACGACTTAACCTAACCAATCGTCAAACGGCGCCCAAACGGTGGCGCCCAAACGGCGGCGCCAAAACGTCGGCGCCAGAACGTCGGCTCCAAAACGTCCCATTCCGAGGGGACGGAGCTTAGGACACATAATTCAAATGAATGAATTTATTAATATCTTACCACCTGTTAATTTCTAGGAGAAAGAATAAGCGCGAGATACCCCATTATAAAAGTTATGCCAGGAATTCCGGGGGTACTGGGGCACAATAGTACCCCGGGTAGAGTTTAAGGGTTAAACTTGCAAAAAGCTCGTAATAATTTTGAACTACGATTTCAAGGTTTTACGCACTTCTCTGTTCATAGTTAAACATAGGCATAAATTTTCTTCAAAACTGATATTAAGGCAGTTTAAAACTTAAGCTTACATAATGTTTAGTTAACTTTAAACATGCTTTTTGTTATGTATTAAAATCAATTACTTATTTGAGATTTGACAGTTCTTCCTCTTTCGAACTCTGTTATCTGAAAACTCTACACTCTGTAGTCCTTATAGTTTTCAGTCCAACTTATTAATGTTATCTTAAAAGGACAGGACGTAGAAATGAAGTCTTACTGTGATAACTTTATTCTCAAATGAAAGGAGTTAAGTTTTTTAGAGGAGTATTGTGCTGATGAGGGAGAGAGTAGGTCTTTTCTTACAAAACACACTTTATAGTATTCAATTCTTGAATGAAATCCTATCACTGCTAAATTTTATAAACAAGTTGTATGTCAGTTAGGCATTGAACGAAACGTTTTTGTAACACTGAATTCGATGTGTAACATTAGCGCAACTTCTCCAGATTGATATATATATATATATATATATATATATATATATATATATATATATATATCAATGCTAGTAGAAGAAAATCAGATTCAAACAAACTAAGGCTCTGATTGGTTTAAAAGAGATTGGTAATGACGTCATAACGACATTGTATAAAAGCAGGCGAAACTTTCACTTTAATTCATTACAAGATTGGAAATAGAGGATGGAGTCGTGTTAGTTATGTCTCTATGCCTTGACCAAATGCTAAGTGGTGAACATGTTATCTGACGTTCCAAAAGGGTTTGAAGCATACAAGTTGATAAATATATCGCTCGGTAAAATTGCAGCCAGACGTTCCGGAAGAGCTGGTGCATCTTTGCATAAATCCTTATTAGTTGCCTCTGTGTTACATAAAGCCCGTTTTGTTTACTTAGAAGAAGCACATAATTACCACCGCACCATATTTTGCCCGCCACAAGGTTAACCTTGGTTTAACTTTACTTGTTCTAATGCTAGCATCAACAGAGATGAATTTTTCAGAAATTGCCGCAGCCCGGATTCGTGCAAATTCTGTTCGTTGAGTTGCCAAAATTTCCTTCATGCAATAAAATTGTGAAAATCTATACATTTCTAAGTCTCGCTATTTCTGGTGTCTAGTTAAGAATATCTCCATCAACTTTACATATTCTTCCTCTCCTCACCTTTTCCAATCTGGTCCAGTTACCAGCTCTTCTCTTCACAAGGCTGAACTATTCGCTCGAACCTTCGTATCCAACTCAACCCTGAACGATTCCAGTGCTATTCCTCCGACATAATTATGTCTGAAACAATCACAATCGCCTCATTGTGCTTTACTGTGTTCAAGAACAAATTCATGCCTAAAGGCACCTTTGCTGTGGAAAACTCTTTCGTATTTGTCTTTCATCTGATACTATTCCTTCCTGCTCAAAGTTCGCTTTCACTTAGCATGTCCTAAAGAAGGGTGATCACTCTCAACCCTCCAACTATCTTCCATTTGCTTTGTTTTCTTGCATATGTAATGTTTTTGATTCCATCCTTAATAGGAAAAATCTTAATCACCCCTCTTCTTACAGTCTTCTTTCAGATCGTCAGTATGGGTCCTACATGGGAACTCTACAGGCGATCTTTTTGCATATCTCTCTAACTCTTGGTCATCCCCTTTTTGGGATTTCGGTGAAACCTTTGTTATTGTCATATACATATCAAAAGCTTTTGATAGAGTCTGGCACAAATCTTTAATTTCGAAACTGCTGTCCTTTGGTTTTAATCCTTCTATCTGTGCCTTCCTCTCTATTTTCCTTTCTGGACGATCTATCGATGCGGATGTAGCTGGCCACGGTTTTTCTCCTAAAGCTAATAATACTAATGTTCCTCAGATTCTGTACTGTCACCCACTCTAACTTTTATTGATCAATGATCTAATAAGTCGCACTCTCTGACCAATCCACAAACTTTACCAAATTACACACTTTTCAATGGAATAAATGAAACATTTAAACACCCCAAGCCTTTATTATATAAAATATACAGGGTGTCCAAAATGTTTACCCTGAAAACAGTATGCTCTCATGTTTTAATGACGAATCTTACATCCGTTTTCTTTTTACAGGTGACCTCGTACACGCATAGAGTTTCTGTGCTGGTGTTTCGTCTACCGCATTCGCCGCTAGGAGCGCTGTAGTAGCTGTTCAGTTAAAATGGCTTGCAGAAACAAAATCTCCTGTCAGTGTTCAGCGAAGGTTCAGAACAAAGTATGGAAAGAATCCACCTGATGTGAAGTTAATTAAGTCGTGGATGAAAAAATTCTTGGAAACTGGAAACGTGGAAAAGGGAAAGAGCAGTGGTAGACCATCAGTTTCCGATGGGGCGGTGGAAACACTGAGAACACTGTTTCCGCAACTGTGTACCTGGATATGCTCACCAATTACGCCATCCCCCAGCTGCAGGACAGGCAGCAACTGTCATCTTCCAACAAGATGGGGCACCCCCTCATTGGGCGCATGTTGTTCGTGAAACTCTCGACGCAACACTTCCAAATCGATGGATTGGCAGGGACGGGCCAATCCCATGGCCCCCAAGATCACCAGACATTACCCGGCTGGATTTCTTTCTCTCGGGTCATGTTAAAGATTTGGTTTATGCAACAGTTGTTCCAGATATCAGGACATTGCGAGAACGCATTACGGATCCAATTGCAACAGTTAACCCACAAATGTTGGAAAATGTGTGGCGTGAGTGTGAATACCGTTTAGACATTTTACGTGCCACTAGGGGTGCACATGTGGAAGCTTATTAAGTTCATTAACTATGTATCAAAACTTTGTATGTTTATCTACTTATGATTAAAACTGTGTTTGAATACGAGTGTTCATTTAAAAGTTATAGCATGCTTTAATCAGGGTAATCATTTATGGACACCCTATATAATTAGTTTATATAATACACGACTTTAAATACAAATTCTTTCATCACGTAATGAATTACACTGTGCATGAATGAGTATGTACAAACTACATTAATAATAAACGTTTTTACTAAGAAGTCACGAGACGAAGGCCGTCTAGAGTGAGTTTATAGAAATTCAAGGAGTTCAAGTTGATATATATATATAGTGTGTGTGTGTGTGTGTGGTCCTCACTTTCCCTGACAAAATCTCTCTCTCTCTCTGTCTCTCTCTTGCCTTTAGTATAAAATCATGTTTTTAACTTGAGTAGTAATAAGCGTAATATTATTAACATTATATATATATATATATATATAGTGTGTGTGTGTGTGTGTGGTCCTCATCTCTCTCTCTGTATATATATATATATATATATATAAGAATTTTAAATTTAGTTTTACATTCATTAGGAAAAGTAATTTTATTCAATTGTTGAGTACTTCCAAAGTACATGTGTATTAATTTTGAAAAATGTATAATAATAATAATAATAATATATCTTTCCATTTTTTATTCATTCATTTCAATAACAGAGATATTAACTATGAACATGCTATCATACAAATTAAACGTAAAGGAAAATAACGAAGTTGATAAAATATAAAACATTTTTTAATATACAAGGAACAGTCGCTTGGAGAGCGAAGCGTGTCTTTGGGAGAAAGTTTTTGCCCCACATTCTGAAGTGTCTAGTTTGTGGTCTTCAATAAGCTTCAGGCTAAATATCGTTGGACTTTTTGCTTACCTGCCACCGCTCGCTCTCGTCTGAACACAATGTTGAAATAAAACGTTATTGAATTATTGTTATTGCCAATTTTAATATAAACTTTAGTATATGCTCGCGTATTATTTTAATAAACAGAATGATGTAATGGTGTTTTATTTATTTCAGTTTAAATGTATTTCTTTTAATATTGGGTTTAATTGATTAATTCTCTTAAAGGAGAAAGTTCGTTTGTTTGAAAATTAAAAATCCGAAATTGATTCTTTATATATATATATATATATATATATATGTAGCGGATCGACAAGAAATAGACCAACAAATCGACAGAATACTTTACTTCCACGCTCATCAAAAACTTGGAAAACACACGTGGGCAAGAGTCAAACAATGGAGCGTCTATTTCTTCCCAAGAGCGAATGTAAACCGTTACAACTAAAAGACGCGTGGACAAAGCGTCTTAAGAATGAAGTCTACGTCACAGGCCTACGGTATAAAAGGAGCTTCCACTTTATACTCACTCACTCACTCTCACTCACTCGACGCGATCACGTGAGCAGCGCGTCCACCAACCGCTTTCCGGCCCCTGGCCGGGGGCCGTGGCCGCTACTTTCTTCAGGGCCTACAATTTGTCTTCACGTAAGATCTACAGACCACCTGCAGAAGCAATCCTTCGAGGCCCAACCGGATCGGGTCGGCCTTCAAGTTTCTCTACATTCCTCGAGATTATTCAGCACCACAGGCTGATCACAAGGCCAGCCTGCACCTCGAGAAGTAACATCACCTCAGGTCTCCACGAAGCCTACATCCATCATCTCAAGAGGCTTAACGGACAACGACAGCTCGAATCTGCGTAATAGGTTCGTCTTCAGCCCGCCTTCAAGTTTTTACATCGCCCTAAGCTAAGTACATCATATTCGTAAGTACTCTTGAAACCTACATTAGCCTACCGCCGAACGGTAGGCTATACTCCCAAAGTGTGTAATCACGCGTCCATTGACTCCGTTAATAACGCAGTAGGCCTATCATCCAATTCAAGTGTCATTTCAATACCGTTATTCCGCGTATCATCCGTCATTATGTTCAAGTCATTTGTGTGTTAAATAAATTCTCTTGACGTAATCATTTAACATCACATAATGTCTTATATAAATGATATTGTGCAAGCATTTCAATCCATTATTATTAGGCCACATCAATTATTCTATGTGCATCCATGCAATCATTTAGCCTACTTAATCAGTGTCATGTTTCCATTCAATGTACCAAACGCACGTGCATTCTTTATATCATTAACTAGGCCTATTCAATGTTCATGTCGCATGCCATTTACATACCATCGATGAGTATTACATTATTTATTACGTGTCAATTAAGCTATTAACATTTCATCTTATTAGCTAAGCCTATGCCATAAGCATAACGTAAAACTACCAATTAATTACTGTCAATTCTTTGTTATATCACAGTGAATAAAATAACGGATTTATTTTCATAATAAACTACAAAAGTAAGGTGTCTTTTATAACCTTAATTAATTTGCTTGAGCGTAAATCAAGCTGGTGACCCTCGCTGCCATTTCGGTCACTTCCAATAGTATGGTGGATCTACTCAAATAGCCTTTCATAATAATAAGCAATCAGTCATTGCCTTAATCAATCGTTGCATACAATTAAATCATTATCACCTTAAACGGCTAAAACTAGCTCCACTATAAATTGGTGTAACCCCGGAGTGACTCGAACTTATTTTACGTTATTTATTCACAGCGATCCTTGTGCTTAGCTATTATTGACCATTTCATTTTTTTGCAGCCACATTAAATAATTTCTATGTAAATACGGTATTCATAAATTCAATGTGATTTTCTGCAGCCATATCAAATAATTTCTATGTACGTACGGTATTCATAAATTCAGTGAAATTAACTAGGCCTACTTGCAAACAGTGATATCGTTCCGCGCGGTACTTTAATGCCTTACTGTCTCGCGGTCATGTGCCGTCGCACAATCACCGCAACTTTCAAATTCCCGAGTGCGTCCCCCTGAGTCGAGTCTCACTGCCTCCTGACGGCAGGGGCGCGGCGACCCCTTGGAGAAGCCACCACTGGCATTGGGTCCTGCTCCGCCGTCATACGGATCGTGGAGGGACTCACGAAACTCACCATCTAACGCCTCAGGACAACACTCACCCCCCACCCCCCAGCGCTGCAGTCAGTCCCAAATTCGTTTCAAACGGCGCATTCTTTCGTCACCACCTCGTCCAAAATATTCAACGGTCCCGTCTCGGCCGTTGTACGGTAAATCATTTGGCGATAAATCTGGTGACGCGCCTCATTGCATCAGCGAATTTTTTTCCGTAAGCACGACGGGTTTTCCCTTCCCCATTCCCTACGGGAAGGCCTAAAAAGAAAGCATTCTTCAATCAACGAGCAGAGCGCACACATGCATCCACGCAAAACAAACACTTCAGGCACAGGGGTGGCGATCCCCTGCCTTCATCAACTGTCTCTTTGCATCATTCCGTGGATTACTTCCTGCTGCTCGTGGACTCGAACGACGTTTCTTTTTCTCCCTTCGGCAGGAGCGACCTCGACGACAACACCACACGACGAGTTACGGGCACAGCATTCGAACTCCACACAGTTCCCCGGCCCCTCTCGTTTCCTTCGTCCACTCTTCATTGCTCCACATTCCTGCCGAAGTCCAACCCCTGCGGCAGGAGCGACCTCAACGAGAACAACCACGCGACGAGTTACGGGCACAGCATTCGACCTCCAACACAGTCCCCCCGCCCCTCTCGTTTCCTCCGTTCGCTCCTCACTGTCCCCCATTCCTGCCGTACCCAACCCCACCCCCCTGCGGAACCCCCACCCCATACACCAGCGTTTCCTCTTCCGAGCATCTGACGACCCTTCATTCCTTCCTGCGTCAGGAATTCCACGACATACCAGGCCAAGCGTCAAATCTCGGAGTGGCCTCATCAGGTCTCCCAACAGAATGGTATTTCTTCTCAGTATCGTTCCTTCGTCTCTGAGAGGGAACTACTTGTAGCGGATCGACAAGAAATAGACCAACAAATCGACAGAATACTTTCTTCCACGCTCATCAAAAACTTGGAACACACGTGGGCAAGAGTCAAACAATGGAGCGTTTTTCTCCCAAGAGCGAAAACCGTTACAACTAAAAGACGCGTGGACAAAGCGTCTTAAGAATGAAGTCTACGTCACAGGCCTACGGTATAAAAGGAGCTTCCACTTTATACTCACTCTCACTCTCACACCCGTACGCACTCATCATCACGTCCACCAACCGCTTTCCGGCCCCCTGGCCGAGGGGCCGTGGCCGCTACTTCTTCAGGGCCTACAATTGTCTTCACGTAAGATCTAAAGACCACCTGCAGAAGCAATCCAACGAGGCCCAACCGGATCGGGTCGGCCTTCAAGTTTCTCTACATTCCTCGAGATTATTCAGCACCACAGGCTGATCACAAGGCCAGCCTGCACCTCGAGAAGTAACATCACCTCAGGTCTCCACGAAGCCTACATCCATCATCTCAAGAGGCTTAACGAACAACGACAGCTCGAATCTGCGTAATAGGTTCTGTCTTCAGCCCGTCCTCAAGTTTTTACATCGCCCTAAGCTAAGTACATCATATTCGTAAGTACCTCAGAAACCTACATTAGCCTACCGCCGAACGGTAGGCTATACTCCCAAAGTGTGTAATCACGCGTCCATTGACTCCCGTTAATAACGCAGTAGGCCTATCATCCAATTCAAGTGTCAATTCAATACCGTTTATTCCGCGTACCATCCGTCATTATGTTCAAGTCATATAAATGTGTGTTTAAATAAATGTTCTCTTGACGTAATCACTTAACATCACATAATGTCCTTTATATAAATGATATTGGTGCAAGCATTTCAATCCATTTATTATTAGGCCACATCAATTATTCTATGTGCATCCATGCAATCATTTAGCCTACTTAATCAGTGTCATGTTTTCCATTCAATGTACCAAACGCACGTGCATTCTTTATATCATTAACTAGGCCTATTCAATGTTCTATGTTGCATGCCATTTACATACCATCGATGAGTATTACATTATTTATTACGTGTCAATTAAGCTATTAACATTTCATCTTATTAGCTAAGCCTATGCCATAAGCATAACGTAAAACTACCAATTAATTACTGTCAATTCTTTGTTATATCACAGTGAATAAAATAACGGATTTATTTTCATAATAAACTACAAAAGTAAGGTGTCTTTTATAACCTTAACTTAATTTGCTTTGGCCGTAAACCAAAGCTGGTGACCCTCGCTGCCATTCCGGTCACTGCCAATAGTATGGTGGATCTACTCAAATAGCCTTTCATTAATAAATAAAGCAATCAGTCATTGCCTAAATCAATCGTTGCATACAATTAAATCATTATCACCGTAAACGGCTAAAACTAGCTCCACTATATATATATATATATATATATATATATATCGGCTATTGATTGGTGGCGTGGAAAACGCAGTTTAATAATGAACAGGAACACCAGAGAAAATACAAACATCCTTCAAGGTTTAATAGTACCAACGTTTCGGAATGCACTAATTCCATCTTCAGGGCTAAAACAATAAAATTCCAAATCACATACAAAATTACAAAATACAAATTGCTTAATAACAATTTAAAATAAACTTAAAAAATTATAAAAAGTAGCTAAGAAAATGTAAAACATTAAAACTAAAAGGTAAATAAATGTGAAGTTAAAAACCACCCAATTTCACAGTCTAATTTCACCGTACTTGCTGCTGGAAGCTCTGACCTTAAGCTTAAAATTATGGAGTCTCTGTTTATTTATAAACTAAAACCAGACCTAAATTCTGACGAATCATCGATAGATCTGCTATGTTTTGGTTAGGGTACTAGTTTATTTATTTACATTTCAATTTTAATGCTTTTACTTTTTATAATTTTAACTTTTTAACTTCACATTTATTTACCTTTTAGTTTTAATGTTTTTACATTTTCTTAGCTACTTTTTATAATTTTTTAAGTTTATTTTAAATTGTTATTAAGCAATTTGTATTTTGTAATTTTGTATGTGATTTGGAATTTATTGTTTTAGCCCTGAAGATGGAATTAGTGCATTCCGAAACGTTGGTACTATTAAACCTTGAAGGATGTTTGTATTTTCTTGGTGTTCCTGTTCATTATATATATATATATATATATATATATATATATATATATATATATAGGGTGGGCCGTAAGTTTCCATACATAGGAAAAATAAACATTTTTTTATGGACAACCATTTTTATTTATATAATATGCTCTACATGGTTGCCATTGTTTTGAAAACACATTTCAATACGTGTTCCCCACTGTTGATGAACACGCATTAGCACAGTTGACGTTATGCTTGTAATGGCGTTGGTGATACGTTCCTTTAGATGATTTATGTCTCGTATCTTTTCCTGATACACCATGGCTTTCAAGTGCCCCCAAAGATAGAAATCAAGGGGGGTGAGATCTGGGGATCTGGGAGGCCACTCCACAGGACCACGCCGACCAATCCAAGCATCCGGAAACTGCTGATCCAAATACCGACGCACGTGAAGACCATAATGAGGTGGAGCTCCATCTTGCTGGAAGTAAACTGGGAAGTTACCTTCCTCGTTTAGCAGGGATGGGAAAATCTCTTCTTGCAACATGTTAAGATACCTTTCGGCATTAAGATTTCCACTGACAAAAATTGGTCCAATAATTCTGTCACCCCATATCCCGGCCCACACCATCACTTTACCGGCACCTTGCATCTTCGTCAGACTCAGCCAGTTAGGGTTAGCATTACTCCAATAACGTATGTTTTGCCGATTAACCTCTCCATTGACGTAAAAATTTGCTTCATCAGTAAACAAGATCTTACGTCAAACGCATATTCTTAGGGTATCTGAAACATAAAAACAAACGTTTAATTTTTCCTATGTATGGAAACTTACGGCCCACCCTGTATATATATATATATATATATATATAATATATATATATATATATATATATATATATAAGGAGAAAGTGTAAGGTGTGTAATGATATTTTTTCTGTTTTTGAAACACAAGAAAGGTTTGCCAAAAGAAAATAGACACAGTTAATGTGTTTATTTCTTTTGATGTTTATTATTTAATATAATTGTGCGTGTGTGTGTGTGTGTGTGTGTGTGTGTGTGTGTGTGTATTTCGCCTGAACTATTATTTTGGTGGTTATACGTTTCGTATTTCTTGTATTATTTTGTATTTTGTGCAGTAGAAGACAAATTCTATTTATTTTCAAGAGAAAGTTCGTTTGCTTTGGTAACGAATTAAAATAAATGGCGGTGTTTAGCAACTCACCCTAATAATGTATACCTGAACAATTAAAATGAAAATGGTATCTAGCAACTCAACCTTCCTCTATATAAGGCCCGCTTGGCTTCGGAGCGGCCAGAATGATGCGAACTTCGGTTGAGTAATGAACTATCCTTCCTTCTTAGGTTAAGACTTAGGTTAGGTTTCCCTTTGGGGGGTTGAGGACATCCCACCTTCTCCCCCAAAGACCTCCTCCTTCTCTCCTTTCTCTTCCTCTCTTAGGTTAAGGCAACCCCTTTGGGGGGAGGTCATCCTCCCTTCTCCCCCCGAAGCTCCCTCCCCTCTCCCCCCTTTAGGTCATACCACCCCTCCCCCTTCATTGCATACCCCATCCCCCATTTGCAACATACCCCACACCGATTTGCAACATTGCAACATTGATTATTATCTCTGCAACATTCTTGCACTCTCTCTTTTTGCGCCCATACCGCTCTTGTTTACTAATGTTGTTTTGGAGTTTTGTTAACTATTTATGTTTTAAAGGGTTAGTTGTTACTTCATCATTGAAGCCTTTCTGTAGCTGTTCTTTGAAGACATCACTGTACATTTGAATTCTATTATCCTGTTTGGGCTTTTTCATTACTTTATATAAATGTCCTTTAGCTATTTTGAGATTATCTCTTAAAGTTGGACAATTTATTCTCAAAGGTAACTGAACAAACTAACTATTGTCTTCGCACTGAATGGTGTCTTCAAATCTTTCTCCCATTAACTGATCTTCTGAAGTTTGATTTGTGTCATGTATACCCTCAGATTCTAGTAACCATAAAGTTTGAATTGCCTCATCTAGAGTTTCATTTGATAGTTGTTATTTTATTTTATTTGATTTGGTTCAGAATCCCAGTTGAGCCTTGAAAGGCCAAGCTCTGAGGGGCCACTTCAACCTACAGTACAGCCCAAGTTAAGTTAGACAAAACAAACTTACGGACTTGGAGGCAGGGCCGTTTTACCCATTAGGCACAATAGGCAAAGTGCCTAGGGCTTACGAAAAATTTTGGGATCTAAAAAAATTATTGACCCGAAAATAGGAAAAGGAAACAGCAAAATTATAATTAATAGCTTTTTAATTAATTATCTCTACAAAACTTAATATGTCTCAACTCTCAATAAGCTAAAAAAAAAATTATAACTTAAATGTTTTATATTCAATCAGCAATCACTCAGTCTTCAGTAAGCTGGAAATAATTCGTCGAAAATTAGGAAGAATTTAGTTTTAGCGTTTTTCTAAAATTTAGAACGACAATTCACCGGTTGAATGATGTGGGACTACAGTAGGGGCGGGGCGGATGGCCCACGAATGCAAGTGTGCCTAGGGCCTACGAAGGTCTTAAAACGGCCCTGCTTGGAGGTCCGATTAGGTCCTACCTCAGGGTTGTTGACTCAATGTGGGCCTACCTTAGGCCTCAGTTGCATAAAATAAAAATAAAAAACAAAGAGGGCACTATTTATGGTCTTCTTTCTAAACCTTGCAACAACAACACAACCTGCACCATTGCACGATGCAACAATCTTGTATCTAAACAATCAAACTGTATTGCAAAAGAGCTCTCTATAAGACCAAGCCCTGTAAGTGCCACATTCAACAAACGAGTAGAAAGGACGCGCCAGTGTCCAAACAATGATGCCACAAGAGCTCAAAAATGCCAGCTCTAAATTAAATGAATTTTTCACTAACCTTACAATTATGAGATGGATATATATTCACCTTAACTTAACATATACAAGCAATACTGCATCAATCAGCTTAGTCATCATATCGCCTTGGGACAACAATGGCTCGTCCTCTTCTAGATTTTCTAACACTCCCCACCGAAGAAGCATTGTTGTCATTACCTTCTGCAAGTTTAGTCAAGCCTTCTCTATGAGGCTGTAACCCAAATGCTTCATCTTGCCTATCCGTGTTTTTGCTGATTTCTTTGCCAACAAACAACTCTTCAATTATGCCAAGCTTCCAGCATTGCCTTGGTCTTTCATCCCCAATCATTACCACTTCTCCCACCTTCATACAATTTGCATTGGAGCCCTTTACATTGTCTGATGGGTACTAATTGAGTTCTGGCAAGTATTCTATCTGCCACCTCTTCCATAACTAATCTTGTAGCTCTTCAAAGTACTTGAACCTTCTGGTTAACTCTTCTTGAGTGGTCTGGATAGGCTGCAAGTCTTCTGGCAAACTGGGGCTTGATGTTAATCGTTTACCACAAAGAAAATGATTGTCAATGGCTCTGCATCCTGCATACTGTTATAAACAAAGGTGATAGGCCTGCTGTTCACCATTGCTTCTATTTCACACAAAACAGTGCAGAATTCTTCTTTGCTCAAATGAGCATTAGCTAAAAGTTTCTTTAATGGACACTTTACACTTCTCACTAGCCTTTCCAAAAATCCTCCCCACCATGGTGCTCTCTCAACAATAAACTCCCACTGTACCCCATGGTGTGAAAAGTAGGATTGGAATCCCTCCTCTTTTAGTAAGGACCAAACTTCTTGGAGTTCCTCTGCAACCCTTTTGAAGGTTTTTGCATCATCCGATATGATTTTATTTGGGAAACCCCTTCTGTTCACAAACCTTTAAAAGGCCAAAAGAAATACATCTCACTTAAGTTGCTTAACAACTCCAAATGGATTGCTCTGGTGGTAGCACATGTGAAAATACATACATATATAACCTTTGTTAGACTCCCCCTGCTCATACACATAGACTGGACCTGCAAAGTCTACTCCCACTACATCAAATAGGGCAGTATAGACACACCGTTCTCTTGGAAGTGAAGCCACCATTTCCTAATAAAGCTTTGCACTCCAACGCTTGCAAACCACACATCTATGCAAGACCTTTTTTACTACTTGTCTAATTTTGGGGATCCAAAACTGTTTTCTGATCTCTATTATCACTTCTCTAACTCCAGCATGTAACAACTTATGATGCGTATCCAGGATCAAAAGTTCCACAAAGTGTCCCCCCAGAAGGTAGTAAAATTAGATGTCTTTTCTCCTCTGGAAGTCCAGAAAACTGTAGTCTACCTCCTACTCTCATTGAATCCTGAACCAAAAACACATTCAAACCCTTGAGAGCAGAATGTGTTGGTAGAACCTGTAATGGTCTGCTGATGAGCAATTTTCTCTCCTCACTAAATTTTTCCTTCTTCACATATACCACCCAGTATTGCCTGGCTTGCTGAATCTCCTTACTGTTCACAATTCCTTCCCGTTTCTCCCTTAATGATGTCTGTAAATCTATATACCCATGCTGTCACTCTTAACCTTTTTAGACTGTTATTTTTTATTTTATTGGGTTCAAAATTCCAGCTGAGCCGTGAACGACCAAGCTCTGAAGGGCCAGTTTAACCTACAGCCCAAGTTAAGCTAGACTAAAAACTTACGGACTTTGAGGCCCGATTAGGTCCTACCTCAGGGTTGCTGACTCGATGTGGGCCTACCTTAGGCCTCAGTTGCATAAAATTAAGATAAAAAACAAAAGGGGCACTATTTATGGTCTTCTTTCTAAACCTTGCAACAACAACACAACCTGCACCATTGCACGATGCAACAATCTTGTATCTAAACAACCAAACTGAATTGCAAGAGAGCTCTCTATAAGACCACGCCCTGTAAGTGCCGCATTCAACAAATGAGTAGGAAGGACGCGCAGTGCCCCAGAAAAATGATGCCACAAGAGCCCAAAAATGCTAGCTCTAAATTAAGTGAATTTTTCACTAACCTTCCAATTGTGAGATGGATATATATATATATATATATATATATATAATATATATATATATATATATATATACACCTTAACTTAATATATACAAGCAATGCTGCCAGGGCCGTTTCCCGGCCTAAGCAGACTAAGCGGCCGCTTAGGGCCCCGCTGCTACTAGGGGGCCCCTAGACAGGCTCCCACGTCATAACTCAGTGGGCAAGAATAGGAATATAGCTGAAGTTATTATTAATATTATTGTTATTATTATTATTATTATCCTTATTATTATTATTATTATTATTATTATTATTACGATTATTGTTATTATTGTTATTATTATAATTATCGTATTAATTAAAGTTTTTGTATGAGACAAATGTGATAAAACGGAGACAAACGAAACGTTTTGGTCGTTATGTGTAAATAACTATTGTGAGATCTTATTTCTATATTATTTAACTTTATTCTTACTATATGCTTATACTTTCCTAAATGCTTAATTTTTCTAGTATTGTAAAACATTATTTCACTAATTTACTAATTATATTATTAATAGATTTTGTAACACTTTAAAACCTAGGATTATTTTCGTTGTTTTCAAGTTTATTAATTCTTTTCTCATCTTTTTCAGATAATGTGAATTTTGTTGGTTAAAACCTAAATGGTCTGATTATTTGCGTGACCCGACAATTCAGCGCAGGGCAATTCAGGCCGACAATTGAGCGCCGACAATTCAGCGCAAAGACAATTCAGCGCAAGACAATTCAGCGCAAGACAATTCAGCGCGAAAATACCAACAAAGAAGAAGAAAGAACAAATCCAGAGGGAAGAGAGGCTTGCAACTGTTAGGTAAGATTAGGTTAGGTTAGGTTAGGTTAGGTTAGGTTTCTAGTTTTTTAAATAAAATCTTAATTTTAACAATTCTAACAAATTTTTTTTTTTAAATAAAATTTTAATAATTATGCTCCTTTGAATTTTATCTCCGATTTGTCACTCCTTCGTTATGTCACTCCTTCGCTACGGTATTTATGTCACTCCTTTGTTATGTCACTCCTTTGAAATGTCACTCCTTCGATACAGACCCAATTTAGCATATATATAAATATACAAATTTTTCTCTTTTTTATTTATTGCGATTTATTTTTATTATTTTTAACTAAACTTTTAACTGTCCTGACTTGCGCTGAATTGTCGGCGCTGAATTGTCTTGCGCTGAATTGTCTTTGCGCTGAATTGTCGGCGCTGAATTGTCGGTGCTCCGATTATTTGAATGTATTTGATTAACGTTACAATTATAACAATTATTATTATTATTATTATTATTATTATTATTATTATTATTATTATTATCATCATCATTATTATCATGATTATTATTATTTAGCAGATTAGTTGTGGTTAACTAGATGTGACTTTGTGCATCTTAGAAAATGAAATGACATTATCCATCAAGAGCTGAAAAACGGAAAAAGAAAGAAATAGAGGAGAAGCTTTCCAGTAGGACAGGTGAGATGTACCACTTGTATATTCTTATGATTACAGTTCAGGCAACTAGGTTAGGTAGACCATCAAGCTAGGCAAGTGCTCAGGAATCGTGTAGAGTAAGCTAGTCTCTGTAATATTTATAATATTTCGAAATGTGAAATTTAATGGATCACATCACCTCAAATTCTGTTCACACAGATCAATTATCAAACAAGATAAGAAAGAGTATTTTATAAAAAATTAACAGAATATGTAATGTTATGTTCTTCTCAGGAGCACTATTGAAATATTTGGAAAAGCTATCCTCAGCAAAGCATGATGAGCATCATGAGCCAACAGCAGGACCATCCTCTATGCAACCTGATGAACCAACAAGTGGCCCATCTTCTGTTCAGCTTCAAACACCACACACAGGCATTTCTACTGAGCAAGAACCAAGATCTGCTTCACTGCTTGATCCGTATGATTGGCCAGTTGTCCTGTCAGATGCCTTGAAGACAGATCTGGTGTCTCGAGGACCATTTCAAATCAGTCCAGATTTCACGTTCCCTAAAAGAGAGGACGGTAGAAGCGTTCATCACCATTACATGTACAGAACATTAATTAATGGGGAAAAAATAAAGCGAAGCTGGCTGATGTACCCTAGAAGGAATGATGCTCTTTATTGCTAATGCTGCAAGTTGTTTTCAAGGAAGTCGTACAAACTAATTACGGATGGACTTTCAGACTGGATAAACGTTGGTTCGCTTCTGAATAGGCTGACCATATTTCCTTGAGACAAAAACGGGACATTGGGATGGCAAAAAAGGGACGGGGGTTATGTAATATTCTGTATTCATGAAAAAGTAAGTACATAAACATATTGAGCTTACAATTATTCTTCAGTGACAGAACCCATACAGAACCCATAAAACAAACGGTACTGTCCCGTTCCAAACGGTACGTATGGTCAGCCTACTTCTGAAAGGCCATGAAAATAGTTCAGAACATGCAGATAACATGGCAACATGGGAAGATCTGGAACTGCGGCTAAAAACTGGGAGGACCATTGACCAAACTGAAATGTCATTAATGGAGGTAGAGCGAAGACGCTGGCGAGATGTTCTCACACGTCTTGTAAGTATAATCCAATCACTGGCAGAGAGAAACCTTGCTTTCATGGGGTCTTCCTCTACATTGTACAATCGAGACAATGGCAACTTCTTGAAGGAGGTTGAGCTGCTTGCCAAATTTGATCCAGTGATGAAAGAACACATCAGCAGAGTCGAAAGTAGCCAATATAGTCATTCAAGTTACTTAGGAAACATCATTCAAAATGAGCTCATTGGCAGTGCTGGGCACTTGCGCAAACACTTGCGCAAAACGCAAATTGCGCAATTGCGCAAGTGTGATTTCGGTTGCGCATTTGCGTTTGCGCCAATTCTTGCGCAAACTTGTGCGCAAACGTGAAAAAAAAACAAATATTAAAAATAGTGGATTTAGCTCATAAACACGTGACTGCAAGACAGGTGGCGCCGCCAGACAGCATTGAGCACTCAGCATACCAACAACACTAGTGAAACATGTTTGTTTGATTAGTTGATTTTAATTTTATTTCAGAGTTCAAACTACTAACTACTCTAGTAACTTCTAGAAACTTCATAAGTCATAACTACTGTCTATAACTAGTGAACCATGGACAGCCTCAGACACCAGTCTCTGTCCAGCCCCACCTCTGCCCCCAGCCCGGCCGGCAGCGTGACCAGCCATGGCTCAGAGCCTCACCAGGAGGAAGAGGACCTCAACAACCCCTGGCCCCACCTGGACACCTTCTTTGGACCTTTGACCAGCAAGAAGAGGGTGGTTGAGAGGGGCAGGGTGGTCTACAGGGGCAGCATCATCTGTAAGATGTGCAAGGCCAAGGTCAGCTTCAACACCATCAGCATGTACACCCTCAAGAGCCACTACCAGCATGTGAGTTTAAGTTTATTTATAAATTTAAAATTTTAAAAAAACTTGATAAGTAGTTAACTTTAGAAATTATTATTTATTAAAATATAATTAAATATTAAATAATAAATTATACTTTGTCTCAATTCAAACACTTCTGTTGTATATCACTGTCATTACAATATAATTTATAATTTTTTTTTTCAAGGTTCACCCCAACCAGAGCAAAGACCTCCTCGCTGCCATCACTGGTGGGTCCAAGCGCGGCCGGTCCCTCTCTGGCGACACCAAGGACTCTGGCTCCAAGAGAATGCGCCAGGCCAGCATAGAGTCCTCCTTTGCTGGATCTGCCGCCTTCAACAATAGCAAGGCCCAGGACCTTTTGCACAGGTAAATAAATAATAATTATAAATCTTAATTTTATACACTAATAATAGAATAATTTAAATAATTTATTAAATATATCAAATATTTATATGATATAAAAATAAAAATTCATTGTAAAGATAAGATAAATACTTTCCTTACAATCATACCTAATCTTTTTTGTAACATGTTTTAAAATACATTTATTGAAAATGTTCAAAATGAATTTAATTTTCAACTTCTCCACAGGTTCATGGTTGAAGAGATGTTGCCCGCCAAAACCACGGAGTCCCCATCTTTCACCAGGTTCCTCAAGTACCTGAACCCCAGCTTCAAGCTCCCCTCCAGGCGGACCTACATGAGGAACCTCAAGAAGAAGGCCGAGGCAGGGAAGACATAGTTTGCGTTTGCGCAAGCGCAAGTTTCGAGAAGTTTGCGCATTTGCGCTTGCGCAAGGTATGGGTTTGGGTTTGCGCATTTGCGCTTGCGCAAGGTATGGGTTTGGGTTTGCGCATTTGCGCTTGCGCAAGGTATGGGTTTGGGTTTGCGCATTTGTGCTTGCGCAAGTGAATTTTCGTTTGCGCTGCCCAGCACTGCTCATTGGGTCACTTAGTGGGAAGATCTTGGATGCCATTGTTGCAGAAATAAAACAAGTTAAATATTACTCACTCATTTTAGACTGCACTCCAGACATAAGCCACCAAGAACAGATGTCGATTATTATCAGAACTGTTAAAATGGGTGAAGTACTAGAAATAAAAGAATACTTCTTGGGCTTTCTTGAGGCTTCAGAAAGTACAGGCCTGGGTTTATCAGTTCTGATTCTGAAGAGACTAGATGAACTGAATATTCACTTTGATGACTGCAGAGGACAGTCATATGACAACGGAGCGAACATGAAGGGCAAAAACAAAGGTGTTCAGGCAAGGTTATTAGAGAAGAACTGTCGTGCACTCTATGTTCCATGTGGGGCTCACACTCTGAATCTTGTAGTGGCTGATGCAGCTAAAGCTTCCACAGATGCCATCAGCTTCTTTGGCAACATACAAAAATTGTACAACCTTTTTGCAGCAGCTACACAGAGATGGACAATCCTAAAGAAGCACGTGAACATAACCCTCAAGTCTTGGAGTGAAACCAGGTGGGAGAGCCGGCTTAAGAGCAGTGAGACTGTGCGATACCAGAGCCACAACATCAAAGAAGCCCTGTTGGAAGTGAAAAACAATGCCACAGATGCCATAGCCAGGACTGAAGCACAAGCACTTGCAGAGGAGGTAGGGTCTTATCGCTTTCAGATTTGCACAGTAGTATGGTATGACATTCTTCATGTTAACCATGTGAGCAAACTTCTGCAGTCTCCTACAATGCAGTTTGATGTGGCAGTCAACCTCCTCACAAAAACAAAAGACTCACTCACCAGCTACAGAAACACAGGTTTTGTTGCAGTACAAGTCGTAGCTAGGGACATATGTGACCCCGCTAAGTTACTAGGTTTCTAAACAACAAACAAAGGCACTTACCGGTGCGTTGAATTAGATATTCTTTTGGGCTTACCATAGATTTACTGCGTCCCACAAAGCAGTCTACCTAAACTCTCTAACTTTACTAATTTAGAAGCTATAGACATTACCCCTAACTATTATTATTTACTGACAACTTTCTACCCCATTTGTCACCTTAGAAACATCACCAAATTAAACTTAGCACCAACGATTTAGTCAGATATGAATAACCATGTTCTAGTCTAGCCAAAACCCAACGAACAGCCCGCGTTGCTCTCTTTATCCCTTCGTGTTACCATTCAGCTTTCTTTTAGTGATTTTTCCCTTTAGTGACTTTAGACTATATACATATATACACACTAGGGCGGCTCGTTTTTACACTTTTTTCGATATTTGATTGGGGGTAGTGCGGAAAAGTTGCGATTTGGAAAGAAAATAAAGTGTGTACAATTTTTTTGATCTACGTCAATACCTTCCGGTGGCGGCGAGTCCTTAAAAATCGAAAAATAGGCCTAACGGAGTAGATTGGAAAATGGTTTTAAAGACTTACAAAATAAACAATAAAAATTTCAGCACAATCTGTTAATAACTTCCGGTGGCGTCTTAGCCGTTAAAATATCCAAAATATTGATTTAAAGCAAGTTTTAACAAGATGTTATACAAATGTTAATTCCGGTATATTTCTGTGCAAACAACCCTGAGAACACTATTATAGGCTTGAATAAATTAATAGCAGTCATTGAACAATGAACATTATATAAAAATTATATAAAATTATATAAAAATTTTATGTGTTTTTAGGCCTATTTTTCGATTTTTAAGGACTCGCCGCTACCGGAAGGTATTGACGTAGATCAAAAAAATTTTACACACTTTATTTTCTCTCCAAATCGCAACTTTTCCGCACTACCCCAATCAAATATCGAAAAAAGTGTAAAAACGAGCCGCCCTAATACACACACACACACACACGACACCTCACTCCTCCCCTACAAGTTTAGTCTGTCAGGGGGGTGAGAGATCCTAGACGACCTGCGGAGCGGGGTTGATGTAGTAGGAATAGGTGCAACCTGCATAGGCGGGCGAATTGAACCATTTTCCAGAGGATCGGTTCTCCCTCCCGGAAGACTCCGGTCATTCTGCAATTCACGTTCCCATATCTGGTCCTGATGGCGTTTAATAGAACGCCCATCTTCTAGTTGGCACTTGAGGGAAACAGGGCCCATTCTCTCCTGCACAGTTGCAGGAACCCATTTTGGTCCAGTCCCATAGTTGCGAATCATAACTGGATCATTAGGTTACGCTTTTATAACTCTCCCTTTTTGAGTGTCGTGGTACAACTTCTGATTTCCTGATGGCGTAAAACTCGTCGTTGTAACGTTTCGTTTGAACGTAACAAATCGAAACCTGAACGAATTCCTCGGCCAATCATAAGTTTAGAAGGAGACACCCCCATCGTTGTGTGAGGTGTTAGTCGATATTTAAACAAAAATTTATCTAACACCACTTGCATTTCCTCCCCACGAGAATGACGCAAGGCCGACTTGAAAGTACGGACCATGTCTTCCGCGAGACCGTTAGTAGACGGGTGAAAAACACTAGACCGGACATGTCTAATGCCATTTAGGGGGACAAAAGAACGAAATTCCTCACTGGTAAAACAAGTACCATTGTCGGAAACCAGGACTACAGGTAAACCCCATCGAGCGAAACACGAACGGAGTAAGCGAATAGTAACCCCCGAAGTCGTGGAAGTGGTTGGAAAAATTTCCACCCACTTAGAGTAGGCGTCCACAATGACTAGGAAATAGGTATTATTTATAGGACCTGCATAGTCAACATGGATCCTATGCCAAGGTATAGTAGGCTATTCCCAAGGATGAAGTGGACTTTTCCTTGGGAGATCTCTGTTCTCTAGGCAGCTTTGACAGGAACGAACCAATGATTCGAGTTCTTCATCTAAACCGGGCCACCAGAAATAAGCTCTTGCCAGCTCTCTCATTTTTGTTGCACCCATGTGTTCAGCATGAAGTTCCTTCACTAAATTCGACCTGTCTTCACTCAGAATTATCACACTGTAGCCCCATAAGAGACAGCCATTTTGGATCGAGAGTCCAGACTGATGTTGATAAAAAGGTTGTAATTCACTCTCAACCTTAGTAGGCCAACCAACTGAGCAGTAATGGATGACCCTAGACAGAATAGAAGTTTGCCTGACCGATGTACTAAGTCAAATTCATAGGCTTGTAGGATCAGTGCCCATCGTTGAATCCTACCTGAGGCCATAACTGGAATATTTTTATTAGGTGAAACTAAACCTAAAAGAGGTTTATGGTCAGTAATTAGTTTAAATTCATGACCCCATAGATAGAAATGAAATTTTTTTACTGCAATTACTAAGGCTAAGGCTTCACGTTCAAGTTGTGCATATCGTCTTTCAGTCTCAGTTAGTGTTCTCGAAGCAAAACAGATAGGCCTATCTACACCATCAATGTGGTGAGATAACACTGCCCCAATTCCATAAGAACTGCTATCTGCTGAAACTATGAGGGGACGTTTAGGATCATAATGCACTAGGAGAGTGGACTTTAGTAGTACGTCCTTGGAAGCCTCAAATGCTTCCTTTTAGGTTTTCTCCCATCTCCACTGTTCCCCAGATCGTAATAGCTTATTTAGGGGTTCAAGGAAAGTCGATTCATTAGGCAAAAATTTCCTATAAAAGTTTAGGAGACCTAAATAAGCTTGTAAGTGTGTGATGTTTTTGGGGAGGTGGTGCATTTTTTATTGTTTCTAGTTTATCCACCGTTGGATGAATGCCTGAGGCATCTATGCGGAACCCTAAATATGAAACCTCGTTAGTGACCCACGAACACTTTTCTTTCTTTAGCTTAAGTCCGGCATCCCGGAGTCTTTTTAGAACTGTGGTTAATCTAGTTAGGTTTTCTTCTTTAGACGAACCTGAAATGAGGACATCATCTAGAAAGCAAAGTACCCTGGAATGTGACCTAGAACTTGGTCCATTGTCCTCTGAAAAATCCCCGGAGCCGATGCTATTCCATAGCATAGTCTATTGTACTTATATAGGCCTCGGTGCGTATTTATGATAGTTAGTTCTTTAGAATTTTCATCTAAACTTAGTTGAGCATAGGCTTGGGACATATCTAGTTTTGTGAAATATTTACCCCCAGCAAGAGAGCTAAATAATTCATCAGGCTTGGGTATAGGGTAGCAATCTAGAAGGACTGTTCTATTTGCTGTTAAACGGTAATCACCACATAACCGCACGGACTTGTCAGGTTTTAGTACAGGAACTACTGGGGCAGCCCACTTAGCGTGTGTGACTGGTTCGATAATTTTATCTCTGAGCAGCCTGTCAATTTCTAAATCTACCTTCTCCCGCAGTGCATGCGCAATTGAACGAGCCTTACAAAATTTCGGAGTTACACTAGGATCTACTTCTATACAGACCTGATGCCCTTTTAGGTTGCCTACTTCAGGCCCCCAAAACAGAAGAAAACTCCCTTAACAATGAGTCTATGTCAGATGGATATGAGAGTGTATGCACATCTGCCTGACCCTTTGGCAAGATTTTGTCAATCGGTATTTTCAAAGCGTCAATCCAATCACGGCCTAGTAGAGTAGGCCCTTGCTCATCCACCACTAAAAGAGTTAAGGAATGAGACAAAGTTTTCTTGTTGAGTGTAACTCTGATGGATGCTTCTTCGAAGTATTTCCCTTTTGAGGATTTACACTAGAAATGTTATAATTAGAATTTTCACACCTTGTTTTCTTTGAAAAACAAACTTTAGCTCTGTGGCCTATTTTACTAGAGTTTCGGCAAACTGCTTCTTTTAAGGGGCAGTCCTTCTTCCAATGGTGTTTTTCACACCCAGTACATGGCTTGGAAGGCTTTTCCTCCTGTTTAGCGTTTGAATTAGTAGGTTTAGTCGTATTTGCCGCATACCTTTTATTTGTCTGTCAAGTAGGCTCATTAGGTTTACCAGGCCTAGAAGATTTAAAGCTATTTATGTGTTGGGCTTTACTACTGTGACTGCCAAAAGCTCTAACATTTTTAGCAGCTGCTTCTCTAGCCGCAGCTATTTCTACAGCCTGACTAAAAGTTAGGTCCTGTATAGTTAATCGGGCTCTCTGGGTAAACTCCTCTTTGAGACCCATTACAAACCTATCTCTTAGCATTTCGTCTAATGTGTCCCCAAATTTACAAGTACAGCTATGGGCTTTTATTCTTGCAACAAACTCTGCAATGCTTTCATTTACCGTCTGATGCCTCAAATAAAATTTGAAACGTTCATAGATGAAAACTACTCGGGGTTTGTAGTGATCGGTTAGGGCCTGTACCAATTCACTATAGGTGCAAGTTTCCGGTGTTTTAGGAGCAACTAGGTCCATAACTAAGTCAAACGTTTCAAAGCCTATTATAGTTAAAAAGGTAGGTACTTTCTGAGCATCAGAAATGGAATTTGCCTCGAGAAACAACCTCACCCAGGTGGCATAAGCTTCGAAGTCCTCCCCAGAGCCTTCGTAGGGGCTTATATGGCCAATCACCGACATGCTAGAACAAAACCGATTTAGGCCAAATAACGTGAAGTAAGTTAGATTTGGTTTAAATTTGACCTAGTTACTCCCCAGTTAGGGCTGAATAGTAAATTGTATTAGAGTTAGGGCTGAGAAGGAATTAGTATTAGAGTTAGGGCTGAGTAGGAATTAGTATTAGAGTTAAGGCTGCGTAGGAATTAGTATTAGAGTTAGGCCGGCGGGACCCACTAGGCTACATCCAATTTTCCAAACAGCCACTTGAACCCAATAAGCCAAATTAAATCCAATGAGTCAAATTAAATCCAATGAACCAAATTTAATCCAATGAACCAAATTGAATCCCATCCTCGTCGCCAAATGTAATAGTTTGGGGTCCGTGACCCCGCTAAGTTACTAGGTTTCTAAACAACAAACAAAGGCACTTACCGGTGCGTTGAATTAGATATTCTTTAGGGCCTACCATAGATTTCCTGCGTCCCATAAAGCAGTCTACCTAAACTCTCTAACTTTACTAATTTAGAAGCTATAGACATTACCCCTAACTATTATTATTTATTGACAACTTTCTACCCCATTTATCACCTTAGAAACATCACCAAATTAAACTTGCACTAACGATTTAGTCAGATATGAATAACCATGCTCTAGTCTAGCCAAAACCCAACGAACAGCCCACGTTGCTCTGTTTATCCCTTCGTGTTGCCATTCAGCTTTCTTTTAGTGATTTTTCCCTTTAGTGATTTTGGTATATACATATATATACACACACGTCACCTCAGTGAGGAAATGAATGTGGAGGCTGTGCTGAAGGAGAAGAAGCTCAGATCCACAAAAAAGCACTTTGCTTACGAAGCTCCTGACGAACCATTTACAGAAAGAAGCCTTAAAGAGGCTGGAAGTCAAATTTTTCAATGTGGGGTTCTCCTAAACTTCACCACAATGAACAAGGAAGACTTGTCCTACAAATGTGAAAAGCTCTATAAGATACTGAGCTCTGGAGCTGACTCTGACATTGATGGAAGAGAACTGGCCCTCGAAATTAAGAACTTGCCGACTTTACTTTCACACAACATGACTGCATTGGAGCTTCTCTCCTCCATTCATCAGAAGCAACTGGAGGAACTATACCCCAATCTCTGGGTTGCACTAAGAATTGCCTGCACTCTACCTGTGACAGTAGCGTCAGCCGAGAGGAGCTTCTCTAAGATGAAGCTAATCAAGAACTACCTCAGATCATCAATGGGGCAGGATCGCCTCAGTGGCTTTGGAATCATAAGCATCAACCAGGACGTTGTCAGGGAGATTTCATATGATAATGTTATTGATGATTTCGCCCAGAAAAAATCTAGGAGGTAAAAATTTTGAAGATACAAACTGTTCTGTATAACTGTTAGCTATTACACGATTGTATCGTAGAGTTAGTAATTGTTTGGTAGTTGATAATTGCATTATTTTTTTATACATAGTTCTGTCATTTATTCTAAATAATGTATAAGCTAATTTTCAGGAATTTTATGAAGAGTATTTTTTCTGTTTGTCTTCTGAAAGTACATATTTGTTGTTTTGGACATAAATGTTTCATTAAATATTTTTCATAATTGTTTTTTATTAACACAGCCATTTTTTGTGTGTGTGTGTGCTAAGGTGATGTAGTAAGGCGTGAGTTGGTGGATGGAGGGGTGGGGCCTCAAATGGGTATACTGCTTATGGCCCCCTAATGGCTAGAAACGGCCCTGAATGCTGCATCAATCAGCTTAGTCATCATATCGCCTTGGGACAACAATGGCTCTTCCTCTTCTAGATTTTCTAACACTCCCCACCGAAGAGGCATTGTTGTCATTACCTTCCGCAAATTTAGCCAAGCCTTCTCCATGAGACTGTAACTCAAATGTTTCATCTTGACTATCCGTGTTTTTGCTGATTTCTAAAGCATAGAGTTTTTGTATAGGTCTCTTTAATTTTCCTCCTGAAGTCTTTACCAGTGCAGACCTAACTAAATTGTCTTTGCCAACAAACAACTCTTCAATTATGCCAAGCTTCCAGCATTGCCTTGGTCTTTCATCCCCAATCATTATCCCTTCTCCCACCTTCATACAATTTGCATTGGAGCCCTTTACATTGCCTGATGGGTAATAATTGAGTTTTGGCAAGTATTCTATCTGCCACCTCTTCCATAACTGATCGTGTAGCTCTTCAAGGTACTTGAACCTTCTGGTTAACTCTTCTTGAGTGCTCTGGATAGGCAAACTGGGGCTTGATGTTAATCGTTTACCACAAAGAAAATGATTTGGTGTCAATGGCTCTGCATCCTGCATACTGTTATAAACAAAGGTGATAGGAACTACTGTTCACCATTGCATCTACTTCACACAAAACAGTGCAGAATTCTTCTTTGCTCAAATGAGCATTAGCTGAAAGTTTCTTTAATGGACACTTTACACTTCTCACTAGCCTTTCCCAAAATCCTCCCCACCATGGTGCTATCTCAACAATAAACTCCCACTGTACCCCATGGTGTGAAAAGTAGGATTGGAATTCCTCCTCTTTTAGCAAGGACCAAACTTGGAGTTCCTTTGCAGCCTTTTTGAAGGTTTTTGCATTATCCGATATGATTTTATTTGGGAAACTCCTTCTGTTCACAAACCTTTTGAAGGCCAAAAGAAATACATCTCTGCTTAAGTTGCTCACCAACTCCAAATGGATTGCTCTGGTGGTAGCACATGTGAAAAGACATATATAACCTTTGTTAGACTCCCCCTGCTCATACACATAGAGTGGACCTGCGAAGTCTATCTCCCACTACATCAAGTGGGGCAGTATAGACACACCTTTCTCTTGGAAGTGGAGCCACCTTTTCATAATAAGGCTTTGCACTCGAACGCTTGCAAACCACACATTTATGCAAGACCTTTTTTACTACTTGTCTAATTTTGGGAATCCAAAACTGTTGTCTGATCTCTATTATCACTTCTCTAACTCCAGCATGTAACAACTTATGATGCGTATCCAGGATCAAAAGTTCCACAAAGTGCCCCCCAGAAGGTAGTAAAATTAGATGTCTTTTCTCCTCTGGAAGCCCAGAAAACTGTAGTCTACCTCCTACTCTCATTGAATCCTGAACCAAAAACACATCCAAACCCTTGAGAGCAGAATGTGTTGGCAGAATCTGTAATGGATTGCTGGTGAGCAATTCCCTTTCTTCACCAAATATTTCCTTCTGCACATATACCATCCAGTATTGCCTGGCTTGCTGAATCTTCTTACTGTTCACAATTCCTTTCCTTCTTGTTTCTCCCTTAATGTTGTTTGTAAATCTATATACCCATGCTGTCACTCTTAACAACCTTTTCAGACTGCTAATGTCCTCAAGCCTCAATATGGTGTCCTGCTGCATAACTTGACAACTGTTCACAGTGCATTTTCTCATTTCACTCACCCATTCTTCTTCAGCCTGGCATTCTCCTACAATAGGCTGATTAGAAGGCCAGTTTTCCTTCCAAGTTTTAGCCACTCTGGCCCATTCCACCACAAACTTGACTATGCAAGATCTTTCACTGAAATTCCTCGTGTTGGTAAATCAGCTGGGTTTTGGGTGCTTGGACAATGCTTCCATTGCTTGGGATCTGTGTGTGCTTGAATTTCCTCCACCCTATTGGCAGCAAGTGGTTTCCATTTCCTTGCCTGGTTTCTTAACCAGTGCAAAACTACAGTGGAGTCTGTCCAATAATAGCTTGGAATTTCATAAAGGGCCAAAGACTTTTGCACTGTAACCGCAAGCCAACTAGCAATAACTGCACCCATCAATTCCAACTTTGGAATAGAAAGCCTTTTCAAAGGTGCTACTCTGCTCTTTGCAGCAACCAACCTGCAACTTACTTCCTCTTTGAATGAGCCTCTTATATAAATACAAGTTGCATAGACTTCCTCACTTGCATCACAAAAGATGTGCAGCTCCAAATTGTCTGGACTATTGTTCAACTCTCCAAAGTACCATCTTGGGATTTCAGTGTCTCCAAGATGTGCCCATTCTTTGAACCAATATTTCCACCTTACCACCATATGATCAGGTAACTCTTGGTCCCAACCAAGTCCAATTTCCCAGAGGCTCTGAAACCAAATTTTTTACTTTATCACAAATGGAGCCAGGAATCCAAGAGGATCAAAGACCTTTGAAGCCAAACTAAGAGCTGTACGTTTTGTCCACCTTGTCTCATTCTCAGCCAGCTCTACTAAAGATTTCCCATTGAAGGTAAACAAATCCTCTCCTTGCTGCCAAACAATGCCTAGCACCTTTGTGTCTATTGCCCACAACTCTTTAATACCAGAATCCTCAATACTTTCTGCTGCATCAGGTACTACACAGGACTGACTCATAAACTGTTGTAATTGAGAATGATTGGTCTGCCTTTTTCTAAACTCCATGCTAGCCTCCCTGAATATCTGTTTAGCCATTTCTGTATTATCCACGGAACACAGCAAATCATCAACATAAAAATTTTTCCTTGTGTTCAATAGTGTTAGGATAGACCAGAATATTTCTTAAAATGGTACTGCATAGTAGCTGCCAACAGAAATGGACTAGAGCTGAGGCCAAACAACACTGACTTCATTCTATATGTTTGAACCTTAGGTTCATTTTCCAACAAGTCCTTCGTATCCACCCACAGATACCTTACTGCATCTCTGTCCTCTGGTTTTAACTTTATCCGCAAGAAGGCTTGCTTCACATCTGCAGTCAATGCTACTCTACCAAACCTGAATCTCAGTAACAAGGAAAATAAATCTGCATTTAAATTTGGCCCAGCATCCAAACAGTCATTCAAGGACACACCACCTTTGTCCTTGGCTGAGCCATCAAAAACTACCCTCAGTTTGGTGGTAGTTTTGTCTCGCCGTACCACTGCATGGTGTGGCAGATAATGTGCCTCCTGGCTCACCAGCTCACCTTGCACCCTTTCAGCATAGCCCTCCTTTACATAGCTTAGGATGGCCTCATTGTATTCAATTAACAACTCCTCATTTTTTCTTAGCCTGTGCAATGAAGTCTCCAACCTCCTATTAGCTAGCTGAAGGTTTGAACTGGGTTTGCAAGAATCCTTCCAAGGGAGGCCAACTTCATAGCAACCATCTCTAAACCCAATCCCTTTTTCAAATTGCTCTAAAACATCACTGTTCACTGTACTTGCGTTTCTCCTGTTTGTCCTTTATGCCAATGGATTCAAGTTCCCAAAAGGCTTTCAAATGCCTTTCCAAACCATGGCTGTTTCCTCAATCTTAACAAAAAGAGCTTTAACCTCCATTTCATTGCAATAGCTACCATGTAGCATCCAGCCTAGCTTACTTTCAATAGCTACGGACCTTGAGATGTGCGGACAATATTACCAGTGATGAAGTCCCAATAATAGTCAGCTCCAATCAAAAGACTAATATCTTCTGTTCCTTCAAACTTATTATTGCCCAAATTAATTCCTTTAACTTGCAATTCTTGGACAATGCCATATCTAAACAAGTAGTGACTGAGCACAAAGTTCCTCAATCTCTACAGCTTGGACCTTGATAGTGGGACTTTGTGGTAACAACCCTTAACCAGAACTTCTACCTTCTTAACTTTGGTTCGGTTTTGAACGGAACCCCAAACCCAGAAATTCTTAAATTTTCCCTCTTAAGTTCTTTAAACTTCAATTTCTGAAATTCTGGTCTTAATAAGCTACACTGGCTACCACTATCAAACAACACTCTACAGTAGCTTCTCCATCATTCCCAATTAATAATGCTGCAGTTTTGCAATAATCCCCCTTTACTTTTACTCCCTTTCATAGCAGTGGCATGTGCCACTATGTCTCTACTTCTGGGTAGGCCTACTAGGAGTGTTTTCACACAATAATGGCTGATGCCGGCTATGCATTTTTTGCACAAAATTTTAAACTTACAAACCTTCTTCTGTGACCTTTCAAAAATATTTAAAACATGCTGTGGACTTAATTACCTTGTCCTTTCTCTCCTCAACAGGTAAAGCCTCAGCCACCTCACATTTATGTGACTTGTGGTTGCCTTCGCAAAATATGCATTCCTTGATTCTCTTTAATTTATTTTCAGAGGATGCATGTAGAGCTGACACTGTACCTGGGCTATTCCTTTTTATATAAACTTTGGTGCTGTGCCTGTCTTTGTCCCCTTGTTTAACATCCCACTGTGCAAACTCAATTTCCTCTCGTCTTGCTAGGCAATTTAGACTCCAGTATAGTGATCAACATTTACACCATACCTTTCCATTCCTACACCCAAGTTGTCCAGGGACCTAGTTCTAACTTCAAATTCATCATATAACTGCCGTAACTCCTTGACACTATTGGGATTATTAACAGGAGGTATAGCTAAAAGCTCACGGAGGTTGCTTTTAATTAAGATCTCTGGCTTACCAAACCGTTTCTTTAATATATCCCAAGCCACATTATAATTAGCCTCTGTTAATACTAATCCTGCTATTGCTTTACTGCCTCCCCTTCCAAGAGGGAATGGAAATAATTAAACTTCTCCACAGCACTTGACACTTGACTAGAATGAACTGCTGATTGAAAACTGTCTGCCCATCCTTGCCATTCCTGAATACTCCCAGAAAATGATTTGAGTACAAGCTTCGGTAATTGAACTGCAGATCTGTTAACCTTAACTTCACAAACACCATTTGTTGAGGGTTGTGTTTCATTATTAGACCTGGTCTCGAACTGTACTGAGCTGCTAAACTCTTTTGCTCTGTGGCATTCTTTAATTATGTCATCAATAATCTCTTCAAAGTAAATTATGTCATTTTCTATTTCACCCTCTTCTAGAAGAGACTCAATTTTAACATTTACTTCGCTTCGTAACCTTTTTAGTTTCTAATATGGAAAGCTGCGCAGTCACTAAGCTTAAATCCTCTTGCTCTATGGCAGAATCTAGAGTGGCAATGACCTTCGTAATTCGACCTTTGTAGGCGCTTCTCCTTTTTCTAAACTTGTTCAATTCAGCTGCACTCATCTTCAATGCAAACAACAATTGGGCTCAATGCAGCTGAATTGGCGAAAATACTTAACCAAACTGATCAAACTCAAATTTTGCCTTTTTTCAAATGAACTGAATTGCTTGGTTCGGGTACTAACCAACCACCAGTATGGAATACCAAATTTTTCACCCAGTAACTGGCGCACTGAAGTCTGTAACCTTCGCCTACGAACAATAAAACAAAAATTAACCAAACCGGTAAGAATGTAGGCCAAAAACAACGACAGACTAGCTGCCAAGTTTCGCAAGTGGGCGACAAACTTTCTATCCTGGGACCTTAACTCAATTTTGCTCAACCAGTCCAGGCCTAACTTGGGCTACAATTTGCACAATCAGAACGTTGCCGAAAAATAGTCACTGACTCAGTCTTGGGCTAGAATCAGGTTCAAAGGACCATGTTATTTTATTTGATTGGGTTCAGAATCCCAGCTGAGGCTTGAACGGCCAAGCTCTGAGGGGCCACTTCAACCTATAGCCCAAGTTAAGCTAGACTAAACAAACTTACGGACTTGGAGGTCCTATTAGTTCCTACCTCAGGGTTGCTGTCTCGATGTGGGCCTACCTTAAGCCTCAGTTGCCTAAAATTAAGATAAAAAAACAAAAGGGGCACTATTATCTTCTTTCTAAACCTTGCAACAACAACAACACAACCTGCACCAGTGCACGATGCAACAATCTTATATCTAATCAACTAAACTGAATTGCAAAAGAGCTCTCTATAAGACCACGCCCTGTAAGTGCCGCATTCAGCAAACGAGTAGGAAGGACTCGCCAGTGCCCCCTCCCCTCTAAAAAATGATGCCACAAGAGTGCCCAAACAATGATGCCACAAGAACCCAAAAATGCTAGCTCTAAATTAAGTGAATTTTTCACGAACCTTACAATTATGAGATGGATATATATATATTATATATATATATATACACACCTTAACTTAATATATACAAGCACTGCTGCATCAATCAGCTTAGTCATCATATCGCCTTGGGACAACAATGGCTCTTCCTCTTCTAGAGTTTCTAACAATAGTGATGAATTAATGTTCTCAGCTGTTGTAATATTATTCAAAGTGTTGCTATTCTTACAGGTGCTATGTAGGACTGAGTTGAGGCACAGAGTATTTGTTAGTCATGAACTATTCTGGTTTAGGTCTAGGTTGTATCTGGATAGGTCACCCAAGGGGGCTATCCCTGATGGTGTCTGATAAGCTATACCATTACCTATCTTCACTATGCCCCAATGAATAAGGTGAATATAATCTGACCCTATTAACATTTCAATGTTAGCTACTGTGTTGTTTGTGATATGTCTATCAGCTATATTGTACTGTTTCCTCAAATGATTAATGGTTTGTTCTAGTTTGGGTACAACCATTTTGTTTTGTCCTACTTTTGGAATAATGACTGTTTTAATGTTTTCTAATTCATTTCCTACATGTAATTCCAGGTCAGTTGTCTTATAGCAATATTTGTTTGAGTTATCCTTAACAAAGGATTTGATATTGAATTCTTGTTCATTCGGGTTTGGTGTCAAACCCGATTTATTGACTAAATTTTGTGAAGCAAATGTTTGTTGAGAACAAGAGTCTATAAGACATCTCACCGGAGTGGTGCTACCCTCACCATTCACTTAGTCCAAAGTAATAGTTGGTAAAAGAACCTGTGTTTTTTGTTACGCTGTTTGAACAAACAGAATGTCCCATGAAAGTGACATTTTCTTGATTATCTTTGTTTGGAGGAGGTATCTTTTGAGTATTGTTGTTTGGACACTTCAGTGAATCACACATTGATGCGACATGTCTTGAACTTTTACAAAATTTACAATTGAATCTTAACCTAGATTTACAGACTTTCTTATAATGTCCCTGGCCAGTACACTTTCTACATAGGTTCAACTGTTCACATCTTCTAGATCTTGAGTTAAAGTCTGAATATTTGCCACACCCAGTACTACTGTGTTCATCACTTGCACAAAATTTACAATGTGGTGTGTAAGTTGAGGTAGCAGTTACATTAAAGTTCTGTAATGTAGGTGTTCGTGTGTTAGAGTTGGTCACATTTGAGTCTACAGTGTCAAGTTTTGTCTGTTTGGCTGTAGCTAGTTGGTCTCTGGGGACAGTCTCTGGTTTATCCATAGTCTGGGTCATATTTTGCGTCGAACTATTTCTCAAGTTGAAATTAGTTAGGATAGTTGGAAAGTGTTTTCTAATGCCTTCAAGATTAGGATAATTTTCTCGTGTCTTTTAAACCAAAAGATCTTTAATCCTCAAAGGGCGGCACCTAAGAACTGCGACTTGTTTGATCCAATATGGAGCCTTAATATCAGTGGCGAAATTAGGTTGTTGTGGACCCTGGTGCAAAATATTCACATGGGCCCCCCTAAAAAAAAAACACGTTACAATGCGTGTTGATAAATACACTGCCCAACAAAAAAAACGTTTTGCTGCTGATTTAATTCTAAGACCTGTTTCTGGATAATATTGATGTGCTGATTTATAAAATCACCTTAGATTTTGTCCATCACATCAGGTTTTCGTGCAATGCAATATGCCTATTTTGGGTGATCCATGAAGGGCGCTTATCAAAATTGATGATTTTTGAGACCTGTTAACAGCTGTTTTGCTGTTAAAATTTTATCTGTGGAATACGCAAATCTGTGCATTAAATCTAAAGGTCATGTACAACATATTAAAATCTTGGGTATCTGTGATTTCCCCAGGTGTGAGCGTGACGTCATGATCTGAGAGAGATTTCCCATTGGCGGAGTGAGAGCAGCCGGTTCCGCTAGTGACGTCAGTCTGTCCTGGTTGGATGCAGCTGCAAAGTGTGTGACGTCATCGCCTGCTCGCCACATGATTGGGAGCGGCACAGCGTTACATGTGGGTAGCATTCAGTGATCCAATACTGCGGCAGTTATTTGCGATCAGTGGTGAGTGAAGGGTGCGTTGCAGCTCATCATCATCATCATGTCTGCTGTTCGAAGAAAGTGTTCAAACATCCCAGATGTTTTATGCTACATTTGTGGATGCTTTACGTTACTAAAGCAGAGGATGAACATTACTGATTTCGTAAAAAAGGCATACCTGGCCTATTTTAAAGTTAAACTTGGAGATCGGGATAAGTCGTGGGCTCCTCACACTGTTTGCAAAACTTGTGTGGAACATTTACAACAATGGACAAATGGAAACAGAAAAGGTTTGAAGTTTGGCATTCCTATGGTATGGCGAGAGCCCAAAAATCATTCAGATGATTGCTACTTTTGCCTTGTGAAGACTTCTGGCTTCAACGCAAAGAATAAACACCATCTAAAGTATCCTAACTTAGATTCAGCAATCAGACCAGTTTCTCACTCAGTTGAAATTCCTGTTCCAATTTTCACGAACCTTCCAACACTCACAGAAGATGATGAAGATATGGAATTACCTGATGAGATCGAACGTGATATCACTGATGATGATTTTGAACAGACTTCTTCATCAACGACACCTCAGCGATTTAATCAACTTGAGTTGAATGATTTAATTCGTGATCTCAGCCTTTCAAAAGAGTCATCAGAATTATTAGCTTCAAGATTGCACGAGAAAAATCTACTTCATCCTGGGACAAAAATAACATCTTATCGCAATAGGGAAAGAGAATTGTTGCAATATTTTGGTGCAGAGAAGGATTTGGTTTACTGCCATAATGTAGAAGGACTTTTGAATGCAATGGGTGTAACCCACTATAGCCCCAATGAGTGGAGATTGTTTATAGACAGTTCAAAAAGAAGTTTAAAGTGTGTCTTGCTTCACAATGGGAATGAATATGGCGCGATTCCTATTGGTCATTCAGTGCATCTAAAAGAAGAATATGAAAACATAAAAATAGTGCTGGAGATGCTAAAATATGATGTTCATAAATGGGTGATTTGTGTTGACCTGAAAATGGTCAACTTTCTTCTTGGCCAACAAAGTGGCTACACAAAGTATCCATGTTTCTTGTGCTTATGGGATAGTCGCGCCAAAGCTGAACATTGGGTAAAGGAAAAGTGGCCACTAAGGCAAAATTTAAATGTAGGAGATAAAAATATTGTAAACGAGCCATTGGTGGATCGAGAAAAGATCATTTTTCCACCACTCCACATCAAACTTGGGCTTATGAAGCAGTTTGTAAAAGCTTTGAATAAAGAAGGTGATTGCTTTAATTACATATGTGCAGCCTTTCCAGGTCTTAGTGATGAGAAGCTTAAAGCTGGTATATTCGATGGTCCCCAGATAAGAAAACTGATGAAAGATCCGCAGTTCAGTAACTCAATGACCGAAACGGAGGCAAGAGCTTGGATGCTTTTGTGGCAGTAGTTAAGAACTTCCTAGGAAACAAAAAGTCTGAAAATTATAAATATCTTGTAAAGGGTTTACTTGTAAACTTTCAGCGGTTGGGTTGCAACATGAGCATTAAAGTTTACTATCTCAACAGTCATCTGGATAAATTTCCAGAAAATCTTGGTGATGTTAGTGAAGAGCAAGGTGAAAGGTTCCACCAAGATATCAAAGTGATGGAAGAACGATACCAAGGAAGATGGGATACCCATATGATGGCTGACTACTGCTGGAACCTGCAAATAGATTGTCTTGACATCTCTCATTCTAGGAAGTCCTATAAGAGAAAATTTATCAGCACTGAAAAGTAAGAAAACAAGAAAAAGACAATGCTAAGAAAACTGGTCCCGTGCTTGCTTTAATATGGATTCATTTTTTGCTTATTTAAACACTTTTAATCACTTTATGTGTCAATATTACCATTGTATATTAAAGTTCACTCCCTGCACAATTGTTTACTTTTCCATGCTAATTCTGAATATGTAAAAACTTATTTTTTGAAAAGAAAAAAAATTGGGCATAACCCTGCCAAAATGCGATATCTCCAAAATATCCGTATTTGATTGCTCGAAAACCTGACGTGATAGGCAAAAACTAAGGTGATTTTTGAAATCAGCACACCAAAGTTGCCTAAAAACAGGTGTTAGAATTAAATCAGCAAAATTGGTGTTGGGCAGTGATATTTACAAAACTTTAGATACAATATATCTACTCACTGTTTATTTAAAGTCAACTTTTCTGGTTTTCATTTCAGCAAAAGTGGTCACTATTTAGCCAGTTTAGGCCAACAATTTGAATAGCGTATCTCTCTACTTTTAACATGGCAACAATGATATTTACTTTTTTATAGTTATTCTTATTAGCTAATCTTTAGATTTGTATTTGCTTTATAAGTACAATTTTTATATATTAAACAAATCTATGATGGCCCCCAAGGCTGTGGGCCCCGTTGCATTGCACCGCCTGCACCCTCGGTAGTTTCGCCACTGCTTAATATCTATCTCATTGAGAACCAGTTGTCCCATAATAGCTTCTAATGTTGAATAAAATCTTTCCATGTCACTATGGTTATCTTTTACAGGCGCAAAATCAATAATTTTTTGAGCTAATTTAAATATAATCTCATCTTTATTAATGTAATTACGTTTCAAGAGCTCACTAGCTACTTCATGTGAATCACCCACAGCTGGTAAATAGGAAACTAGTTGTGGTGGATTGGTGTTACCGTCACTACATTGGCGACGAGGGTTTTCTTTTTTTGTTTTTTGGTTGCATTTTTGTCTTTTTTCCGCTTGGGGGAAGGGGCTAGTGAAGTGCAAATTGCTAATCTACAGTTCAAGGGTTCTTGTATTGAGCCTAGTTTGTGTTTAGGCTATTTTGATTATGCCTGTTATTGGTCAAATAGGCCCCTATTCGGAGGGCGAGAAAGATTTTGACACGTACACAGATAGAGTAGAGTTGTTTTCTGCAGCGAATTCTATACCAGATGATAAAAGGGTACCATCTTTTTTAACTCTAATAGGCCCTAAAACTTATAGTCTAGTTAAAGATCTGGTAGCTCCTAAGAGCACAGCAGAGTGTAGCTATACAGATTTAGTTACAGTTCTAAAAGATCACTATAAGCCTCAAGTGGTAGTGATTTTTGAGAGATTTCAGTTCTATTCTCGAAATCAGGCTGTAGGTGAATCAATTGCTGACTTTGTAGCTAACCTAAGGAAACTGGCTAGTACTTGTGAGTTTGGCCCTAACCCAACAGAAATGCTACGGGATTTGTCATGGGTTTGAGAGAGGAGGCCACTCAGCGAGAACTATTGACAATTAAAAACCTAACTTTTGATGCTGCAGTAGTACTAGCCACAACTAGGGAAGCTGCTGCTAAGGATGCAAAGGCATTTGGTGATGTGAATTTGATCAGGCCTAAATCTAATATTAACCTAAATAGTAGGTCTACAGGAACTAAGGCTAAGGATAATCCAAAGGTTAGCCAAAGAAACTTTCTAAAAGCAGGTAGTTTAAAAAATTGGCCTAAGCAAAGTGCTAAACCTAAAAAACCTTGTACTAGCTGTGATAAACAGCATTGGAAGGTAGACTGCCCTTTCAAGGAGGCAGTATGTTATAAATGTAACAAAGTTGGACATATAGCAAAGGTTTGTTTTTCTAAAATGCATAAACCTCCTTTATCAGCCAACAGTCTAAAGCATTCACAGATAGGCTCTGAATATATTTTCACTTTTCAGTCAGGATGGCACTACAAATGCTGGTCCTTATATTACACAGGTCAACAAAAAAAATGTTTTTTTCGTTGCCAAAGGAATTCGTACGAATTTAGGGTATTTTGGGGTTGCTGAATTCCAAAATGAAAGTAGTTTTTCCGATTTGGCTCTAGTTCTTGAGATAATGAATACCCTCAATTAATAGGAAACGTAACCATAACGCGAGCATATGGGAAACTACCGGAACATTCTAGATGGTGAGACCGAATAAAATGCCATTATGTATTTCATGTGTTTACTTTTGTATGATTTGAGACAATTTCAATGCGATTTGTAAGTAGGCTCGCCTGAACATTAAATTTTTTGCATTTTTACGTGTTTCAATGGGGTACCAATTATCTCATAAATTAGAGCCAATCTAGCAAAACCGATGTCATATTGGGAATCAGCACCACAAAGTTACCCCAAAATCACTCTAATATGATTGGCAATAAAATGAGTGTTGACCAGTGTTATAGATGCTACTATAAATAAAGTCAAACTTCCAATGGAACTGGATACAGGTGCAGCTAGAACTACAATTTCTAAGGATTATTTTGTAGAAAAATTCCAAAACTCCACACCACTATATCATTCTAAAGCTACTCTGAGAAAATATGGAAATGTTGAGATGCCAATAGTAGGAGAGGCTAAAGTTCAAGTTACAATAAATGATACAAAGTATCACAAACAGTTAACACTTTTAGTGATTGATGAACCAGGTCCTACTCTTCTAGGTAGAGATTGGATTCATGCTCTAAACTTGCCTATTCATAACATTATAGTTGATCATCAATCAATAAATTGTTCTGTAATACCTAATAATATCTCAATTCTTTTAAAGGAATTTCCAAAATTATTTGGGCCTACTCTTGGCATGCTCAAAGATCATAAAGTGTCTATTGAATTGGATAATGAAGTCAGCCCTAAATTTTGTAAAGCTAGGCCATTGCCTTATGTTCTAAGAGAAAAGGTAGAATTGGAGCTAGACAGGCTCACTAAGGAAAAGGTTATTGAACCTATATCGCACTCATTATGGGCAGCACCCATTGTCCCTGTGTTAAAACCTAATAAGAGTGTTCGTATTTGTGGGGACTACAAAGTAACTGCTAATGAGGCTATTCTAATAGATAAATATCCTATTCCTAATCCTGCTGATAATTTTAGTAAGTTAGCTGGTAATAAATACTTCTCTAAGCTGGATATGTCACAAGCCTATGCACAGCTGGCGCTTGATGAAAAATCTAAGGATATCACAACTATAAATACTCACAAGGGTCTATTTCGTTATAATAGATTATGTTATGGTATTTCATCAGCTCCTGGCATTTTCCAAAGAACTACTAGTCGCATATTAGATGGAATTTCAGATGTGGTATGTTACCTGGATGACATCCTTATAGCTGGAAAAACAGAAGCAGAACATACGTCTAGTCTAAGGACAGTTTTGTAGAAGTTAGTAGCTGCTGGTTTAACTCTAAATAAGGAAATATGTATCTGGATAATTAATGAAATTCAGTATTTGGGATTTAAGATTGATTCATTAGGTCTGCATCCTACTAAGGATAAAGTTGATGCTCTTTGTAAGGCTCCTGCACCTACTAATGTCACTCAGTTTCAAGCATATCTAGGCTTGCTTAATTTCTACAGGAAATTTCTACCAAATACTGCTACTACATTGGAACCACTAAATAAATTACTCAAGAAAAACACTAAATGGAGTTGGGGTAAAGAGGAACAGTCTAGTTTTCAACAGTCAAAGCTCTTACTCAATTCTCATGCTTTAGTGCATTTTGATCCTAAACTACCTATAGTTGTAACTGCTGATAGCAGCTCATATAGCATTGGAGCAGTACTTGCTCATAATATTAACTGGGAAGAAAGACCTATTTCTTTTGTTTCCCACACTCTAAATACAGCAGAGAGGAATTATTCACAGGTAGAACGCGAAGCAATAGCCCTAATCTTCGCAGTAAAAAAGTTTAATTTTTACTTGTGGGGTCAGCAGTTTACCCTAGTGACTGATCATAAACCGTTGTTAGGGTTGTTTGCTCCTAATAAACAAATTCCTATCTTGGCTGCAGGACGAATACAACGTTGGGCTCTCATGCTACAAGCCTATTCTTTCAATCTAGTGCACCAGTCAGGTAAGCATTTGGGTAATGCTGATGCTTTAAGCCAGTTACTTTTAGATGCTTCCATTGAATGTGTCCCAATTCCGGCTGAATGGGTGCACTTAGTTGAATTTTTAGGGACAACACCAGTTACAGCTATGATTATTGCTCAGTAGACTAAATCTGATCCTATTTTGTCTCATGTTTATCAGATGGTCTCTAGTGGTTAGCTTATGAAGGTGGACAGTTCTTACCAACCTTTCCACCAAAGACGCACAGAGTTGTCTATTCACGATAGATGTGTTCTTTGGGGGTCTCGGGTTCTTATCTCAGACCTGGGCAAGTCTCTTTTGCTTAAAGAACTTCATTCCGATCATATGGGTGCTACTAGTATGAAGGAACTGGCCCGAAGTTATTTTTGGTGGTCCGGACTGGATAGTGACATCCTTTCGCTTGTGAATTCATGCTCTCGGTGTTTGGGGTTACGTGATACTCCTAAAAAGCTAAAAAGTGTTTTCTACATCCCTGGGAATGGCCTTCCCATCCATGGCACAGAATTCATATTGATTATGCGGGTCCCATCAATCACCACTATCTTCTAGTCATTGTCGATGCTCATTCTAAATGGGTAGAGGTTCTTCCTACTACCTACATCTATGTCTTCATCCTCTACTATTCGTCTGTTGCGTTCTATTTTTGCCAGATTTGCTTCATGCAAAGGTCAAGGGAATTCAGGTTGCTTTGGATCGCTTTCTCATGAAATACAGGTTGACACCCCATTCTACTACGGGTGTTGCACCGTCCGAGTTGATGTTTGGCCGTCGTATTCGCTGTATTTTTGATCTTGTGCGTTCTCATGATTCTATTTGTCAAAGAGTTTACAGTCGGCAAGAGCAGCAAAAACGTGCCTTTGAATCTAAGACTCCTAGGACGCTAGAGCTGCTACCTCAAAATAAGGTCATGATTCGCAATTACTCTCAGCGTCCCAAGTGGGTACCAGCTATAGTTAGAAGGCAGACTGGTCCTGTTTCCTACAGATGTGTAACTGAAGATGGTCGAATTCAGAATCGACATCAGGATCAGATTCTACCTCATTCTATGCCTTCCGCTACCCCTACTATTCCTCCTACTCTAGAGCATACACCTATTCCTACTACTCCAGAGAGTACCACTACTATTCCAACTAAAATGGAAACACAATCCTCTCTGTTACCTGTGGCTGAGCCAGAGGAATCTACTGCACTTGGAGTTCGTCGTTCTACCAGGGTTAAAAAAGCCCCGGAACGTCTGAACTTGTAGGGGAGGAGTGTGGTGGATTGGTGTGATTAAAAGTCTGCAGATCGACACACCAAAAAAACACCTTAATAATCTTCTTCTTCTTCTTCCGCAGCTTATTATCCCATCTTTACATGGGGTCGCTGTTTTTGGTTCGTCTTCTCCACTCTCCTCTGTCGTATACCACGTCCTCCTCCAAGTCCTTCTCCCTGATGTCCGCCACCACACAGTCCCTCCATCTCGTCTTTGGTCTTCCTCTTCTTCTCCGTCCCGGCAACTCCATCTCCAGCACTCTGCGCCCCACATACTCCTCCTCTCTTCTCGTGACGTGTCCATACCACCTCAGCCTGGCCTCCTGCAGTCCTGCACCTTCTTAGATGCTTCCGCCACCTTCACTGTTCCCTTTATATGCTCATTTCTGACCCTATCCCTCCTCGTCACTCCACACATCCATCTCAACATCTTCATTTCAGCCACATCGATTTTTCTTTCATTGCTCTTCTTCATTGGCACAGTCTCCATTCCATACAACATTGCCGGCCTCACCACTGTTTTGAGTACCTTTCCCTTCAGTTTCACTGGGACCCTCTTATCACAGAGCACCCCTGCTACGTCCCTCCAGTTCTTCCACCCCGACTGTATTCTACAGTTTATCTCTCTCTCTGCTCCCCCCTCTGCATCCACTGTTGACCTCAAGTATTTAAAATACTCCACCGTCTTAACACGCTCTCCACTCAATGTCACTTCCCCTCCTCGGTCCTGCTGCACATCACATCTCATATATTCGGTCTTCTTTCGGCTAATTCTCATCCCCCTACTTTCCAACGCCTCTCTCCAATTTTCCAACTGCTGCTCCACCTCCTCTTTCGTCTCCCCACTCAACACAACATCGTCTGCATACATCATGCACCACGGCGCCTCCCCTCTAATCCCGTCCGTCAACACAAAAACACCTTAATAATAAAAACTAATATTGATCTGGCAGCACTGGTTTTGACGGATTAGGGCGGATATGCAGCGATGATGTTTTGGGATGATCATTAGCATTGCGATTATTGATGTAGTGTTGATTGTCGTTGTACTATTGTGAACTACTAGCCTATCTAGATATGCTGATATAGCTATTGACTAACTAATAGACTGACAACTGCTAGACTAACGACTATTACTGGCTATCTAGAATATTGTCCAGAACTGTTGTTCTATACTTGAGGTGAGTCTATAATTATTTCGTTGTGTAATTTAATTCTGGTCATTGTACTGTATCTGTATATAGTGTGTGAACCATAGCCTTATCTACCGGTCACTACACTAGTTAAGTAGCTAAACTTATCAACAGTTGGAATATAAGGTTTATTACCTATTGAAGTCTCAAATTTCTCAATGAAAGATGGGAATTGTACCATGTCCCCATCAAATGTTGATACAAGCAAAGTAGGTAACTTAGCCCTAAATTCTTGTGACTCAGGATTTGGCATGCCACTTAAATTTTGTTGAAGGTTAGCTCTACTTTGATTAAAATCAGAATTAGGTTTATTTGGTGTTAAGTCATTCAAACGAGACTGTAGTCTCCTTAGGTGCTTTTCAATTGAGATTACCTGCTGATCATTATCAGAGTAAAAGTCTATAAGTTGTTCGTCATCCATTTCAGGTTCAACTAACTTTGAAATACTTTCACCAATGGCTAGTATATCCTTCTTTTGTTTATCCAATTTAAGAATTACATCCTCTAAATCTTCCTTGTCTGGTTGTGTAATAGTGTTAAAAGTGATGATGGCCCTAGTAACAGCACCCAACTTTCCCGCTTCTTTTTTTTTAAAATTGTTGCAATTCCTCACTGTCCATGTTTAAGTCAAAATAGTTTAACTAGGGATTGTAATGAAACAATAAGGTGAGAAGAAATTATCAGAGATGAGAGATCAAATAAATTGAGTAATCAGACAAACAGTCAAGTTTTAAATTTGGTTAAATACCCCCAAGTATTTAGTTAATGTCAAGATTTAGTCCAATAAATACCCTAAGCATTGAAAGAGAAAGTAAGTTTGATTCTGGTTAATCTGTATGTGGCACACAGTTCTAAGCTTATAAAAGAATGGAAGGTTAAGATTCGGTAGAACACATCCACCAAACTCGATATTGATATTTATACAGCGAGATAGAGCGAAAAAAAACAGGAAAACTTTATTCTATACTAATTTTGCCGGAAATTCATATTTATCGAGCTATTTACTTTCAAAATTATTAAATTTTGGCGCCATTATTCACTAGTCCAACCATCTCGTCCTGTGTGTATGTAGTCATACTATTATCATTAGCCAATCAGCGGCTGCTCCATTGTCACGTGATACTCCCGCGCAAGTCCAGCGGCTGAAATTTGAATTCAACAGTTGCTTTAGAATGGCTGTCTGTGATGGAAGCTTCCACTCCGAGTGGGACGTCATCTAGGCCTAGGTTACGTTAGGGTACTACTTGCCTTTCTGGGTCCCGAATTCATTATGGCGTATTCATGCCCGGTTAGGTCAACTGTATGCCCAGTTAGATCAACTGTATGCCCGGTTAGGTAAACTGTATGCCCTTGACAATTGGTTAGGTTAAGTTGTGTTATTTTCGTTAGTTTTAATAAAAATATCACGACTGGTTCTAACCTAGATATGACGTCCTACTCGGACTGGGTTAGGTTAGGTTACTTTTGCCATGAATATTACTGACGAAAATAGGTTTTTCTGGTGTATCTAATGCTGTTTCAACTGATTCTGGCCTTTTTAGCCCACAATTTTCCTGCTCTTCAAAGCCTTGTGGGGAGGGTATCTCCATAACAGTGCATTTACGGCAAAAATGAAGGTCAGATTCAATTGAAACAGCATGAAATACACCAGAAAAACCTATTTTCGTCACCAGTTTCGGTGGATGTGTTCTACCGAATCTTTACCTGGAACTCCAATGTTTCCTAGTTAGGCCCTAGGTTGTAGACCTAATTAGGCAAGTTTGTTACTTTAGGCTTGATTAGGTTAGGTTTAGGCTAGACCATTTAGCCTAATTCTGCACGGGCCACCAATGTGATAAATGCTCTGTATGAATTGGTCCCCAATTAACCCACGCCTAATATCTCCAGTCTAACTGTAGAGTAGGTTAAGCCTAGCCTTGTAGGGGTCAGCCTAGAGATTCCGGAAATGGTCCAGAGCGGGCAGAGTAAATTGAGGTCCACAGTAGGATTCCTCACCAAATTAGGTTAGGGTAATTTACTTAGCCTTTGTTAAGCTATGAGTTGATGCTAGGTCTTAGGCCACAATGTAGGCCTAATTTAACTGGACTTAGTTTATATGTTATCCCCAGACTGGGGTTCAGAAACAACTGTTCACTTACTGAGTGTTATTAGACAGTCCCTCTTCTCTTTGCTCAATTTTTGAGAGCGCACTTGCTGGTGGAGATTTTTTATTTTCTTCAGGCCACTTCGTCCGCCATGCCGTTCTTTCCACAAGTTCCTTCTGTTCTTTTCCCGACTTTTTCCACCGGCGTCCTTTTTGTTTGTTGGTTGGTTGGTAGTGTGTATCAATACTATCACTTACTTCTTATTTCGTACTTCAGCTCCCAGGTAGGCTAGTTAGCCTGTCAGTGGAGCCAGCCTCCTTCGCCACTCCGCCCTGTCCAGCAGCACTCCCGTTTCCCTGAGCTCTTGCATGCTGGGCAAGTCGTATCTTCGCAAGCTCTCCTCCACTTCGTCCGTCCATCTCCTTCTCGGTTTCCACCGCGGTCTTCTGCCATTCCCTGGTCTCCACTTCCAGCACCTCCTCGCAGCTCTCCCCTCCTCCATTCTCTCCAAGTGGCCCAACCACCTCAATTTGGCAGCGTCGATTTTTCTCAAAATCGGCGCTACTCTAACATTGGCTCTTATTTCTTCATTTCTTATCCTATCACTTCTCGTCTTTCTCAGAATAGTCCTTAGCGGTCTTATTTCTCCCGCCTGAATTCTATTCGATCCGCCATGCGCATTTTCCAGTGTTCCGACCCATAAATCAATATTGGTGTTAAAACTGTTTCGAAGATTATTTTCTTAGCCCCAAGGGGCATATGTTAATCTCTCAGTAGCGGGTATAACATTCCGACATTTTTACTAAACTTTGCAATTCTTTCAGTTATTTCTTGCATATTACCCCTTTCTTTAGTAAACATACTCCCTAAATATTTAAATTTTTCAACATTTCTTATTTCCCCTCCTTCAAACATTCATTCCAATCAATTAAAGCTTGTTCTATATCTTCTCTCTCTGTCGTCCAGAATGCTGTCATCCGCATATGCCATTATTCCATTATTATTATTCATTTCATGACGTCGCTTGAAACTTGCAATGACTGTGTCCATGTAGGCTATAAACAGGAGTGGTGATATAACACTGCTCTGCTTCACCCCTGTTCTAACTTCAAACCACTCATCATTTTTGTGTCCAGTCCTTACTTTGCATTCGCTAACTTGATACAAACTTTTCGAAGCCCTAAGAAGCGTCCCCCTTACCCCATAAATCTCCTCCAAACATCTCCACATTCTTCCTCCGGGCACTGTATCGAATGCATTTTTAAGATCTATGAATATTACATAGATGTTAGTCAGCACCGGCCCTAGCAAATGCGAGGCCCAATTCGAGATTTTTAAAGTGGGGCCCCTAAGGTTAAAGTTGCCTACCCATAGTGGGTGCATGCTCACTGAAAGAAAAGAACAATGATTCAACAACAAATATAATTTATTTTGGATGTGATCACAAGGAAACCTTTCTGGCTTTCATAGTGGCAAATTCGACAATGAGGTCTGTATAGTTAAAGTTTCTCGCAATGTCGTTTTCAATGGAGAGGATCGCCAGATTACTGAGTCGATCCTGCAGCAGTTCTGATTTCCGTCGTATTTCATGCCGTATTTAATTTACCACTCAAAACCAAAATATTTTTTTTATACTGTACTCATATATTTGCGGGGCCCAAAGCAGCCGCTTTGCTTGCTTTGCCCAAAGGCCGGCCCTGAAATTGTTAGTATTAAATTCCCATGCCTTTTCTATAACAGAACTGAGACCAAAAATAAGATCTACCGTACTTCTATCTTTTCGATAACGATGCTGTTCCTCTTCCATCCTTGCTTCAATTATTTGCCTTGCTCTTTTTTCTATTATTCTTTCATAAAGTTTTGTTATATGATTAATAAGCGATATTCCCCTATAATTCTCACATCTACCTGAGTCACCCTTTCCTTTATATATTGGAACGATGATTGTTTTTCCCCAATCACCGGGGACTTGACCTTCTCTCCAATATTTATTCAACAGGTTTCGAATTTTTTCTTTCATGGCTTCGCCTCCCTCCTTTATAAGTTCAATAGGAAACTCATCCACTCCCGTTGACTTTCCATTCTTCATTTTATTAACAGCCTCTTCCATTTCTTCTCTGGTAATAATTACCTGTTCTGCTAATTCCTGGTATATTCCATCCGCTTCCTCCACTTTTTCTTCTGGATCTCCATTCAAGAGATCTTTAAAATAATCTGACCATCGTCTATTAATTGCTCCAGGTTCCACTATCACATTTCCCGCTTCATTTTTAATACTGTATACTTTTTTTTCCTTCCTATAAGATTTGCAAAGCTATAAATCAGTTTTTTGTTTCCTTTCTCATCTTTCAATTTTTCTCCCAATTTGCTCATTGCCATTTGTTTTGCCCTTTTCTTCTCCCTCTCAGCTTCATTTCTTGCTTGCACATATTCCCGTCTTGATTCCTGTGTACGTTGCCTCAACCCCTTCCTATGTTTTATATCATAGTTTTCTGTTTTACTACGCATCTCACTATATCTGTCAACCATGGTGTATGTTTTCTTCTTCCTCCCCCCACCCACTCAGTTCCCAAAATCTCGTCCGCAACCCTCTTAGCATAATCTCTCACGGTTTCCCATTCATTGTTTTCCTCCGTCTCAGCTATATTTCTTTCAAGTTCCTCTCTGAATCTGACTCTAATGTTCTCATCCTGCAGTTTCTTTGTCTTAATTACCCTCCTCTTCTCTTTTTTTGCTATTTTCTGCATTTTCAAATCTGCTCTCAGTAATCTGTGGTCGGAGTCTAACGTAACCCCTGGTGTCACCTTGACGTTTCCAACAATTCTTTTATCGGAGCAGATAAAGTAATCTATGATGGATTTTTGGTCAAAGTTTCCTGTCACTTGGTTCCACCTGTATCTCGTAAACTTATGGGTCTTCTGGTGTTTGAAAAATCCGTTCATGATCTTTAGTTCGTTCCTTACGCAGAAATCTATTAGTTTCTCTCCCTCTGCATTTCGGTTTTGTTCTCCGAAAGGTCCAATTACCTGCTCCACTCCCTCCCTCTCCATTCCCACTCTACCATTGAAATCTCCCATAAACAGTCCTCCTCTCCTCCCACTTCATAATTGTCATCTAATAGCCCCATGAAGTTGGTCTTCTCCTCTCCACTATGCCCCTGTTGTGGTGCATAAACCTGGTAGAGAATATATGTTTTATTCCTAATTCTCAACTTACATTTCATTAGTCTTTCGCTTATTAATTCTACAGTCTGTATGTTTGGGGACAATCTCGGTCCAATAATCATTGCCACTCCGTGCATCCACCTCCGACCCTCCTTCACTCCTCTGTACATGAGTACATACCCATCCCCCAAGTCCCTTCCCAGTTCTCCACCCATATGCCTTGTTTCTGCCACGCTCTGTCACACAGTATATAAATACTAGTGTGGAGAATAACTCTGGTGAGCAGCCAATTGGTTTCATCCACCCAGTTATTGATATAAAAGGAGTTTAATAATTGTTAGATGAACTACCTACCTACTCAGTGGACCATTTCCGTTACCTCCCAACTACCCACATGTATCAGTTTCCACCATGACAGCGACCAGGGCCGGATTAAGCATTGTTAGGGCCGGGGGCAATGAATATTTTCGGGCTGGTGTCACTAGAAAAACAGACAAACACAATTCTTTATCTGATCATCATGCATGAGTGATGTGATCAGCTGACTGGGATCGATCAACAGTAAACGAAACAAAAACAAAGATGTGATTACAGAAAATGTATACTTTGTTCACACAAATGGGATACTAAACTAGGTTTTGTAGAAGCGGAATCTAGAATTTTTTTTTCTTCCTCACGGTCGACCAATTATTTCAACGGTAGATTATAGCATTTACATAGTTTCTTGGGGTCGGTCAGCATCTTGGGTCGGTCAGCATCTGGGGCCGGGGGCAAATGACCCCTTTGCCCCCATTATAATCCGCTACTGACAACGACGCAAAAAAGGGGTGGCAGCTGGGCATTGCCCCCTCTCTCCTAGATTAGGCTATCTTCTCTTTCTTGTATAAAAAATAAAATAAAATTGTCCACGATGCCATTAACGTTTTAGATAAGCTCAATAAAAAACCACAAAGACCAGATATTATCACTTAAGGTATGTAAACTTGTGAAAATACAGTACACACGCGGTTATCCGTGATTTACTAATTGCCACCCATTGTACACTTATCGTTGGTCACGACACCGAGTTAAACGTGATTTGGCGCACTGTTTACATCCGCGCCTCGCCTCCCGCTAGCCCATTACAACACGCCTCTGCAGGGGCGTACCTAAGTATTTGGCACCCGGGGCGGATCCTTCCTTTGGCACTCCCCCATAAATAATTTTAAAATTTAAACACACAGAAAAATATATTATGTTTGCAAGTAGATTTTTAAACAGTACAGTACTGTCATAAGCAAATTGGAAGTAAGAAAATGCAGGACATTAAAAATTCAGTGAACAGGTAATACTGCATTTTATTTTATATAAAAAACACAGGAAATCCAGTCTCAACGCTCAGCCTATTCTTCAAAGGTAAATAGAGAGGATTCACAGTCTCTGCTTTCGAGCCTTAATTTCTGCAAATTGATCAATGACCTCATCAAAATTCACCTTCTTTGCATATTCATGTTCAATTGAAAGTAAAGCCAGATTTGTCAATCTTGTCTGACTCATGGTCGAGCGAAAGAAATTTTTTATCAATTTCAATTTGGAAAAACTTCTTTCACATGAAGCAATAGACACATAGAGAGTCAAAAAGAATCTCAAACACAGTGACAAGCTTGGCAAAGATTCACAAAAATCCCATTTCACAAAAAACTCCAGAAACTGCAATGCTGTCCATTTCTTTGCCTCTTCAACGCTGATTTTGGCAGCTTCCAAATGCCTCCGAAGTCGTCCAATTTCCACACTGATATCTTCATCAGAGAATTCATCGAAAATCTGAGTCAAATTTGGAATATACTTCCGAAGTTCTTCTGTTGCAACAACCAAAGTGTTTGGCTGAATAACAGTGAAGATTGACAGAATTTGATCCATTACCTTAGAACGAATCTCCAATTCTTGATGAAAGCGATCAAGACATTCAAACATAGTCCTTTTTACTTCCTCTTGCAATGTGAGACCAGCATCCTTTGTCATTTCTCCTGGCATCCTTTTTCGGAGCTTTACTCTCCCTCTTCTCTCCATAGAAATGTCCATTTCCTCACACTTAGTAGTTGCATAATGAATGGCCCCCTCTCCACAATTTCATTGCGCTGATCTTCAAAAAACAGTTTTAGAGCTTGGAGCTTCACAATGCACTTTTCAAGGCTGATTCCAACTGTTTGCAAATACTTTTGTGTGAGATTAATTTCTTCCAGGACTTCACACCAGAAAGAAAGGTAACTCAAAAAAGAGAAATCACATACAGCAGACAGCAAAATCTGAGCTAATCATCTTGTGTCCACATTTTCTTTGGGATCGCACAGTACTTCAATGGTTGAGGTCAGCTTTCAAAATTTGCCTTCACTGGTTTCACAGCGTCATAATGAGCACTCCATCTTGTCTGGGAAAGTCTTTTGACTGTCATGCCTATATTCTCCATCAGCACTTCCCATCGATGAGTTGAGACTGAAAAGAAGGAATAGACTCTCTCCAAGGTTCCAAAAAAAAGTCACACATGAAGAAACGCTTCCAAATGAGTGCACTCCGCATAGGTTCAGAGAATGATTTGCGCAAGGCACAAACAAAGCCTTGGGATTAATCTCTCTGATCTTTGACTGAACACCACCCTGAATCCCAGTCATAGTTGCAGCGTTGTCATATCCTTGAGCACGACACAGGTTTATGTTCAGTCCATCTCTCTCCAGATGTCTCAGGATATCCCCTGTGAGCTCAGCAGCAGTCTTTCCGGCAATAGGGAAGAAGCCCAAGAATGATTCCTTTACTTCAACTTTGTCACATTCAATATGGACGTATCTGATCACTTCACACATCTGATCAGTGTGGGACACATCAGGAATGCTGTTAAAAAGAATCCCAAAATACTTTGCTTTCTTGATATCAGCCACTATTTTCTCCTTGACGTAATTCCCCAAAAGGCAAATGAACTCATTCTGAATCTTTGGAGATAAATACGAAGCCACTCTCCTCCCAGATGGAATAGAATGCTTAATCCTTACAAAATGTTCTTTCAAAACTGGATCATAATTTGAGAGCAACTCTACCAATTCCATGAAGTTTCCTTTATTTGCTGATGACATGTCCTCTTTGTGACCACGAAAAGGAAGATTCTGGTGAGCCAGAAACAAGGTTACGTCCAAGAGGCGATGTAAAATATCCCTCCATTTCTTTCTCTCCTTGTCCATTGTTGCTTGATGAACTTGATCAATGGTTTTTTGAAGCTTCAACCCTGCTCCCAAGGTCTTCCATTTCTCCAGGCATGAGAGATGCTGCTCAGAAGCCTCATGGTCAAACACCTTTGGGTTTAGCTTCCACCATGCTTGAAACCCAGTGACAAAGCGGGATGTTCCAATTCCTTTGTCATCAAGAGCAAACAGTCTGCAGCAAAAACAAAACAAACTTTTTTTTGATGAAGAGTAAACCATCCATGTTCTCAAAACTTTCTCGCCATTTGGCAGAGCCTTATAAAACCATGCAGTGGTCAGCTGTCGACTCTTCCCTTTGGATTTCTCTCCTTGTCTTTGAACTGCACTGAAAGGTCCATCCCTATTTTGGAAGGGTTCACTTCCCCTCTTAATAAGATCAACTCTCAAGTCATTTGGAACCTGGATTCGCCAAGCAGCGACATCAGAATAAATTGAAAATCTATCCGTCTCCTCTTCTTCATCAGAGTCTTCCTCCTGTTGGTGTGGACTTCTGCTAGCGTCTCCTTCCTCTTCATCAGTTTCACTGCTTTTAGAAAATGAATTGCCATCCTCCAATCCTTGCTCTCTCTCATTTGAATCCTCTTGTGAAGATGCTTCTTGTATTTGCCCTTCAGATTCACCAGGCTGAATATCTTCAGGACTTTCTCCTATTGCACTTGATGTTGAAGGCGTCACATACTTCAAAAGTGATCCGGACATTGCCTGAGCCACCTCTTCTCTTGCCTTCTTCATTTTTCTTTGTTGGAATCCACTGGGTCGATTTCGCTTCATAGTGGATGTTTTCTGCAAAATTTTAAAATCAAAAGGTATAAAGCATGAACATGTATAACAAGCATGAACTATTATGACTTGAAATACATTAACTGAACAAATTGTCTGTGATTATTATTATTATTATTATTATTATTTATTATTGGGGGGGGGGGGGGTAAGTGCAAACACGACTCCTAAAAAAGCAGAAAACTATGAGCATTACTCACAAATAACTAGACCACTGACAAAATGAAAATTAACAGTATGCATTTACCGGTATTATAACATCACGACGATGCATTTATAGACACTTAAACATCACTATGATACCACATTGTCAAAAAATACTGGACACTGGTATAAGTACCATGATATTGTTATAAACACCAGCACTTTATGCTTTATCATAATTATTTAATGAAACATACCTCATGTATGTGGAGTCACAGTGTCAAGTGAACAAGACTTGGAATGTCAGTTGCAGCCAGCTGGCTATGCTCAACAAACTGATGACTAAAACGTCAACAAACGTTCGCCTTTCGATGTAATTTTTATCAAATATTTAATTTTTCGTTTGTAAATTTTGTATTGCCAATAAAAATAAAAATTTATTTTATAGTGGAAATTAATTTTAAGCTGTTGTAATTTGAACATTTAAATTTTTTTTTCTTACTTTGGCGAATTTTTCATTTGGTTTGAAAACTTGTACTGGTATTTCAACTCTCCCGATGACACCCCTCTCCTGGCTGTCACCCGAGGCAGACCGCCCCCCTCGCACCCCCCTTAGTACGCCACTGCGCCTCTGTCATTGTCTCACTGCGCAATGTTAGCAGAAGGCCGGTTACAATTTTCAGGAGCGGATGGCCTTCACGACTTATGGTGAGTGCAAACTACTTAATTGTGTATTATACTGTAATAGAATAATACTGTGTGTAGTGGCAGGCATCAGCGACTGCACCACCGACCCACCGGCGGGGTACACTAAGTTAACCATGACATTGGGTTATCCGTGGTCATGGACCGCCTCTCAATCACGGATAACTGAGCATTGTAAATTAACACTGTTTCACACTTATAAGTTAAAATTTATTGCAAAAATTTTGTAGGTTGTTAGTCCCCCACCCCCAAAAAAAAAATCCTGGGTGCGCCACTGCATCATAAAATACCCTCCAAATAGTTAGGGATGCTTTTGGCGCCCAAGACAAAGAGGAACCCTGGTTTTGCCTAAGGTACGACGGTGAATTCCCGTGTTTATTTCAACATTGTCCAATAATATGCTCTGAGAACAATACAGAAGGGCAGATATTCCTGGTTCCGGCAGGATATTGCATCTTGCCACAGCTAAAACTGTAAAAGAATGGTTCATGAAAGGCAATTCACAATGTCGCCCACATTCATCAACTTAGACGGGTTACGTCGTGGCCATTGTCGTAACACCGCTTCCCATCGATCAGCGAAGTTAAGCGACATTGGGTCTAGGAAGTAGTTAGATGGGAGAACGTCCTCTGCATCCAGATTATGTAGCGACCCATCGGGACAATGTTTGATTCCTCATTTTCAATCTGCTCTTGTAAATTCATTGAACAGAATATTTTAGTCTGAGCTATATGTCGTACGCCAGTCAGTCATGTTTGAGACTGAAATATTATACGGTGCTAAGATTAACACAAGAGACCTAGATTACATCATAGTGAATGCAGTTATTATTTAATGTTTACACCTTTCTTTTTATTCATATTATATATCAGTATCCTTGGTACCATATTCTTATTTTAAAAATGCACGAGTTAGATTTTCCTTTTTTTAAATCTCGCGGGCGGAGAAACAAACAATGACACAACCACAGGCCTACATACATCTGTGGAAAAAACAGTGAATTCCTGACTACACTGTGAATGGTAATTTGTACGTGTGGACAACACTCATCAATTATACGACGACGAATGTGGTAGATAATGGATGCGAATGGCCCTTAATTCTCCTGACCTCAATCTGACTGGGAACTTGTGGAAACGTTTGAAGGCAAAACTCTTTCAAAGGTGGTAGGACCCCACGAAAATCCTTGTTTTGCTGTAAGACAGTTTGGCAGTTCGAAATGGCTGAGGAATTGGTTAAAAGTTTATCATGTCCATGCCTAACAGGATCAAAGCACTCTATGGAAGAACACATTAATTACTAAACCCACAGAAAAAATATAATTCCTTAAAACATCGTTTGATTCCAAACCTTTGGCCACAACTATATGTACATTACGTTGCCTTATATGTGTTTCTTGCGAGGATTCCTCATTTTACGGAAGCCAGGCTTGTTGCTCCTCTCGAATCGGCCTAGTGAAGTAGAGAGTTGGTTTCTTGCGCTTTTCATTTCACATAGCCAAGTACATCCAGCTCATCTGGAACTGTCCTGAGAGAAGTGGCTAGACTTCTTCTGAAGACTCCCACCAGTACACCATTCGTGTTCCGTAGATCCTTGAGCAACTGGTTGAACAGTTGACAACAAAGCTATTTTCCTCCAGGGATGAGGATATTCCCTGATTAATTTTTAGTTTGGAAACATGACACATTCTTCCTTTCCTATTTTCCACTCTTGTTTGAATGGTTATAGGATTCCAAATGAAAAGTGTAATGTGTAAATAATGAGTAAACGATGGTGTACCTCTATCTTCTTTTCAGCAAGTTAAACGAGTAAATTAATTCATGTAACCTTTTCCAATAATTTAGTCCATTTCATCCATTGATCTTGGCTGTGAAGTTTCTCTGAATCTCTTCTAATTAATTTGTGTCTTTGTTTTTATATGGGGATGTTAAGGCTGAGCAATTCTCTGCCTTGGGTTCATATTAATAGAGGAATCTATGAATAATAATCTCTCCAGTTATTCTTTTTGCTTTGTTTACTGCTATCTTATTTTGTTTCAAATTTCGCGTCATCGGTCATTATAGCTTTAAAACTTTTCGCTTTAGTTACTCTAAATTTCTTGTCCATTTGCGGCATAGTACTTCATGGATTTTAGCTTCTTCCGTATCAGTGAGCGGCACTAAGTCGTTATAGTCCAAGGAATATCTTTATCAGAACTGGGTGTCCGTAGCTCAGTATCACAAGGAACTGTATTAGCTCCGTTTCTATTCATAATCATGTCGAACGCCTTGGCAAAGTCTGTTTTTCACATCGTAGTTATCATTGTTTTCAAGTGCATCAATGATATTATTATAATGGTCTTCCTAATCGGAATCCGTGTTAGTTCTCATTGAACCTTTCCTGTGTCTCCAAAATGTCGTAGATCTTCTAACTATTTTTTCAAATATTTTGGGGGAAATGGGATGTCAGTGACCAGGGCTGGCCCTTGAGATGTGCGACGTGTGCCCTCGCACAGGGTGCCGGGATCGAGGGGCGCCAAAATTGACACTGCAATTAGTAGTCCTTTCCAATTTTACTGCAAGTGTTTCTATTTTTTAGAAAAAAATTGTTTAAATTGAATAAATATTTCCGCGATTTTTCTAAAAAATCAAACCTTGTTGTCATAAGTTTCTTACGATAAATTCTTAAAAATTATAATTAGTACAGGCATTATGTACCATGACCGCGAACAAATTGCAACAAAAGCTCTCTTACTTGCATCATATAAAAAGTCTTAAGAAATGCTGCGAGGGAAAATACCTGAAATCAGGATTTTTTTATATATTTTTGGATTGTGGGAAAGCACATGAAGGCACTTGCTTAATCTAGATTCACTGCGCGCTTATTGTACTAATATAACTTCTGACAGTCCCAGTTAGCCAATTTGTACAACTCCCTGAACCATGCTTGGACGTTTACTAATTTCATATCAGAAGACACAGAGTCTGAAGATCTGAATTCTGATGAAGCAGCCGCAACACCACCAGATGACGACACTGCTGCAGATACGAGCAGGAGAACAGACCTGGACGAAGTTGCTGTCCTCTATGAGAAGCTGATGGATTAGGGTGTGTCGAATTTTTCTACTTTCAAATTCCAAATATGAGGGGTGCTAAAAAGTTGCAGCATGACTTAGGAATTCTAAAGATATTTTTGTTAATTTAATATAATTTAGTTTTGCTTGGTAAGAAGTTACATAAAAATAGTGACTTTTTTGACTTTTTTGTGGAATTATATAATAATTATTATATTAATAATTATATATGCTGTATATATAATGCACTGCTGTTTTTGCTTATTTCACAGGTTGAAACATATTCATCAGTGTGCTGAAGATTACTTGTCCGTCAGTGCTACCATCCTAACCAGTGGGAATTGACCTACAATGGCTTCTAAAAGGAGGACAAGACTGGGGACATTCACACATATGAGCAACCTAATTAGAACTGGTAGAGAGTTGTTGCCCTCTGAACTCCCAACTCTGCGAGACGTTCTGAAATATGGACTACTGCTAAGAGAACAAAGTGGTGAGGATGTGAGAAACTACCCAGCAGCCAGTCTTGCAAAGGACATTTACCCTAAAGTGCTTGAAAAGTGGGAACGAGCAAACAGTTCTTTTGTAGCCCCCGTTGTAAATTCACGAGTCACAATCTTAAACAAGATCCAAGAGAGCTGGGAGCAGGCCAAAAACATATCTCTTGGGAGAGGAAAGCTACATGTCAAAGAGGCTTTCATTGCAAAACTTGACAAGCTTTTTGACATCCTCAGTTGCAAGTGTAAAATTGTTCTCTGCTCTGAATTTGGCTGCCTTGCAGATGCTGGTTGCAAAAACGAAACTCACATTAACTGTACATGCCCTAGGGAGATGAAGATCCCTGTGAAGGAACTTGCTTTCATTAAAGGTCAGAGAGACAAGTCTGGTTCTATTGGACCACATCAGATTGGCTTGCCAGATCAACCTGAGCACAACAGACAAGTCAAAAAGCAGAAGCGGCAAGAAGACGAAAGAAGAAGGCTTGCTGAATATAAGCAGACAAGTAAGCAGGATGTTTCAATGCCATCAAATGAAATAATTTTCTCTGATGATGAAAATGAAGAACAAATAGCTGATGCTCAAGATGGAAAGGATGGAAGTTATGAAGTGACATTAGAAATACCAAGCACGTCTTCAACTTCCAATAAAAAGCCAGAGTACAACACATTAGAAATACCTAATGTTGCTATGCATAGCATCAGATATGGTGTTGGCCTGCGTGCCACAGCTGCCATCACCACTTCTGCCTTTATGGATGCTGGCTTGATCACTGAAGAAGACAAGAGACTTGTAGTTGATCACAATAAAGTCAAGAGGACCCAAGAAAAAGTTATGAGATCCCTGGATCAGGAATTTGATGATCTTTGTAAGAAGGGTGAAATTGACTGCATCTTCTTTGACGGCCGTCAAGATACAACTAAAGTTATGCTGAAAGCAGACAATTCAGATCGTCAGTTCCCCAGCATCATCAAAGAAGAGCATTATTCTGTGTGCAGTGAGCCAGGTGGAAGATATCTCTACCACTTCACTCCTGAGAAAGGCTCAACGAGAAAAAAACCTGCTGAAGTTATTGCTGATAATCTTGTAGATTTCATGAAGAAGGACATTGATAAAAGCCTGCAGGCCATTGGAGGTGATTCTACAAATGTTAACACTGGCTGGGAGGGTGGTTCCATGCATTGGGTAGAGGTCAAGCTTTGCCGTAAGCTGATCTGGTTGGTTTGTGCCCTCCACACTAACGAGTTACCCCTGCGACACTTGATCACAGCACTGGATGGGAAGACCTTGTCTAACAACAAGTGGACAGGTAACATTGGCAAGATGCTAGACACTGCAACCGAACTTGAAATTGATCCTTCATTCATCAAACTCTCAATTGGAGAGCCTCTTACTTCACTGAGTGACAATGTCGTAAAGGATCTCTCTACTGATCAAGCGTACGGGTATAGGATCACACAGGCCATAAGGACAGGAGAACTTCCCACAGATCTGGCCCTTCTTGAAATTGGTCCAGTGAGCCATTCAAGGTGGTTGACAACAGCAAACAGGCTTTGTCGGATATGGGTTTCAAAACATGGCCTTAAAGGCAAAACCCTCAACAACTTAAGACTGATAGTGGAATACATTGTTGGTGTGTACTACCCCTGTTGGTTCAACATCAAAGTAAAACACTCTTGGGTGGAAGGGCCACGCCACATCTTGTTTCAGCTGCGGCTAGTTAGACTGCAAAAGAAGGCTGTAGTGGATGCTGTTTTGCCAACCATCAAGCGCTCAGCATGGTATGCATTCAGCGAAATGATAATCCAGACACTCTTGTGCTCAGATGACAGTGAGGAGAGGAGAGCTGGTGTCCAAAAGATTGTTGACATGAGGGGTGGAGATGATGACACTTCGAGATCTTTCTGTGCGTCCCAGGAAGACACCTTCCATCAACCCCAGTGCTTCTTCCGTGTTGGGGCTGACAGACTGGTCTGACGGGGTATTTGAACCTCCTTTGACATGTAAACTGACTACAGCGGAAGTAAAGAAGTTCTTTGACAAGCCTATGCAAGTTCCACAGTGGCCCTGTCATGCTCAGTCAATAGAGAGGTGTGTGAAACAAGTCACAGAGGCAGCAGGCAGGGTGTATACACATGAGAAACGTGAGGGCTATATCAGAGGCCAAGAAGCAAGTCGGCGGCTGATGTCCAAGAACGAATCAAAGCAAGACTTGATGAAACTTGTTGTTTAAATATTTTTTTTTACTGATGTCATTACTTTCTAATGTTGTTTTATGATTACAAGGATATGTTTTAGGATTACTAGGATATGTTTTATGCAGAGAAACTAAAATTTTTATAGCATTACCTGACATTTTGAGAAGCTAAAATTAATAAATGTTGTTTTCCGAGAGCAATTTATGTGCTTTTTAATCAAACGTAGATTTACCAAGCTAAGTGTTGAGCAATCACAAAAATAATAGCAGATTTGAATTCTTCACATCCAAAAACATTTTAAAACCCCTCAGTGAAGGAATTGGCAAAAATTAATTTTCACCTCCCAAATTGACACACCCTACTGATGGATGGTTCAATGTCTGCAGAAGTTTGCCAGTCTGATGTGCTGAACAGAATCAGGGACTGTCTTGAAAGTTAAGCTGAGTCTGTGAAGATGTCTTCCAGAACCGCAGCTCTCTGGGTTCAGTACATGGCTATGGTAAACATCCTGCGCAAGTTCGTCAGGGCAGAGCGTACTGGTAACTTGGCATTACACCTGTAGGCAATTTCAGAAATGCTACCCTACTTGGCAGCATCAGGCCACAACCTCTACACAAAATCTGCGAGGGTATATCTACAGCAGATGTCCACTCTCCAAGCTCAACATCCTGATGTCCAAAAACGATTTGAAAAGGGTCTCCATGTGGTGAGAAGTGATCGTCTGTGGGCTGGTCTTTCCTCAGATCTCATAATCGAGCAGGTGTTGATGAGGAGCATGAAGACTAGTGGGGGTCTCACGAGAGGGCGAGGACTGACAGAGCAACAACATCTGATGTGGCTGTTACCATGCCTGCCTGTGCAGAAGTTAACAAGGCAGTGCAAGAGCTCACCTGAGTGAACTACAACACAGGAGAACAGAACAAGGCTACGAGAGCTAGACAAACCCCCGACTGGAAGGACACGCTAATAGTTTCCATTGTCCCCAGGAGCGAAATCCTTTCTGCTCTGACCCAAGTCTGCGGAACGTTGTCACTGTCACTAGGGTCCACGCACACTACACCATCAACGTCGACACAGAAAAGGCAGTTGGAAGCACGATTCTGAAGTCCATGGATGTGAAAACTGCTGTAGAATATACTGTACATACAGGAGAAAAGACCAGGTTGTCACATTCAACACAAAATCGTCGGTCAAGATTGACGGCGATGAAGTCCAGGTCGATCCACAACTCCTATTCCAGAAACTCATCACTACTGCAAGGACATCAGATGATCTCGAATCAGCCATCAAGTATGAGCTGTGCAGTCACCCACCAGCCCTCTTCGATTCGTCTCTCTGCTTCGAGAACCACAAAAGCCAGCCCTGGCTGATGCCATCTAGGGTGTTCTGACATTTCCGGTGATGACGGGTGATGCCCAGTATGTCTTGAATGGTGGGGCACTAGTTCAGCACATCCTATAGTTACTTGGAGCCACATACAAAGACATCTGCAATCAGTACACTGAGTATGTGACAAAGAAGTAGGGAGAAACTATTGTCGTGTTTGATGGCTACGACGGCACATCCACGAAGGACATGACACACCAGAGACGATCCAAAGGAAATGCTGGCGCAACCGTGACATTTACGGAGGACATGCATGTCACCATGAAGAAGGATCAATTCCTGGCCAACAAGCAAAACAAGCAATGAGTCATCAACATGCTGAGTGAAGAGCTACAGAAGAAGAACTGTCAAACACACCATGCTTCAGGAGATGCCAATCTCCTCGTTTTGCAGAAGGCTGTGGGGTCTGCTACGGTTACCAACAGTGTGCTGGTCGGCGATGACTCAAACTTCCTCGTCGTACTGTGCTACCATGCAAGCTTAGTCTCATGACCTGTTCTTCCGCCCAGAGCCTAAGAAGACCACAAAGAATCCTCGCATCTGGAACATCAAGGTCATCAAGGAACAGCTTGATCTGGACATATGCAAACACATCCTCTTCCTCCACGCTGTCCTTGGATGTGACACAACATCCCGCCTCTACGGGATCAGGAAAGGAGCTTCCCTCAATAAATTCAAGACAAGCAGTCACTTCCGTGAACAAGCCAAGGTGTTTGATGCACATTCAGTTTCTACCGATGATGTTGTAGGTGCAGGAAAGCCTTGGTGATCTTTTACATTGGGAACCCCGGCGAAAAGCTAGACTTTCTGCGGCACAAGTGGTTCTGTGAGAAAGTGGCTTCCAGCACACGTTCAACCACAGAGCTTACCACCTACATCAGCAGGTACCACCTACCTCCGTGTGTACTTTCAGGTTCAAGAGTGGAAGGGATCTGGGGATGGACTCCTTCCAAAAGAGTGGGGGATGGTGGGAGAGCGACGAGGGGCTTGTTCCTCTCCAGACAGGCCTAGCTCCTTGCTAGGTCATCAGGTGCAATTGCCAGACCGACTGCAGCAGCCAGAGGTGCACATGCAAGAAGCAAGACGTTGAGTGTACTCCTGCTTGTGGAAATGCAGAGGATATGGTTGTACAAACACAACACAGCTAGCATGTGGTGAAGATGAAGATGATGACATTGTTGGCTTCTGAATGCATCTTGTACATTGACACAGGTTACCCATGGTGGGGAGATGCTGGCAATATGGCAATTACTCATCTTCTATGCAGATCTATGCTACTCTTGCATAATATAACATGTAGATGTTCACTGTCAAGTTCTCCACAAATTATGTTAAGGTTCTCAGTATTATGCTTGCAATTTGGTACTATGTTTTACCATTACTAGTCCTGCCAGTTGATGTTGCTCAATATTTGTATTTTCATTTTTTAATTAGTTTGTGCAATGGCAATCTGCAATAATTACAAATGGTCTTCAGCATTTTATTTCATCAGTTGTAACCTAATTATGTAAGCAGCATACCTAACTTGTTGACTTTTGATATTATGTGTCAAGGATAGTATGTACTTAGTATGTACAGTTGCCCGCATATGTAATGTTCCTCGCCTCACAAGCGACTCCATACATGTGGCAATGCCGCAGCGATAGTCAAGGTACCCCAACTGGGCGAAGGTGGGGTGGAGGGGGGACAACCGAGTCCAACAACATATAACATTGACATTCAGGTAAGGCGCCGTTCAAAAATTACATAACGCTATTTTTGCTAAAACCTGACCCCCCCCCCGCTCTGTAACATTCAATAATGTGTGGGATGGAGGAAGTGTTACATATCATCTTAGGGGGTGTCTGGTCTAGCGTTACAGAAGGTTCGTTGGGGATCTGGGGTGTCAAGTTTTAGCAAAAATAGCGTTACGTAATTTTTGAACGGCCCCCTAATTATAATGTAATGTCCGACTTCAATGCTGTTCACGATCATATTAATCGTTTATCTTTATGAACACAATGTTTACTAGTCTTACACAGTAATAAAGTTCCATTATGATTACTGCAAGTCTATATGAACAGATACCACAACACAACTTTTTATATACTAGTGAATTTGAACCAAAAAGAGACATTATACAACTCATCATCAGCCAGACTCTGTACTGAACGGACGCATTTCCTGAGCTCTCTGATATTGCTTCTACTTTTGGATATTGCCAATAACTTTACTTTTGAAAAGTTCTGACTTTATATACTTGCGTTTATATTCACATTGTTATAGTTAAGTAATTGAATATAAGTTTTTTAGCGATTTAGAAGTTTTCATAGCGTGCCGGCTTAATTTAACTTAAACTTGTGACAGTTATAAACTAATTTAACTTGCGCGATGCCGTCGCAGAAAGCGTCGTGTGTTAAGTGTGGAGTAAATCGGTGGTATACGGATTTTAAGGATTATAACGGCGGTCCTATGGCGATTACCGAGAGATCTCTTTTTTTTTGCGATTTAAGGGAGGAAATAGTTGACATAAAACGTAGTGTACGTGAGGTAACGGAAAGACTTGCAACGCTTGATGAGGGCAGTGGTACGGCTACAGTTGACGAAAGCCGAACCAATACTAGTTGGTCCAAGATTAGTAGATGGGGAGGGATTTAGAGAAGTTAAGGGTGGAGCTACGCCGCGTACGTTAGGCGATAGGAATCCCCCCCCCTATCGAAGTTTCGAACCCTTTCGCTCATTTGATTAGGGACGTGAACGAGGGGGAAACTATTTTAATTGGGGACTCTTTAGTGCGCCATATGGACACAGAGTTCGTTGAACGGCATCCAACCAAGAGGAGGAGGGTCTGTCTCCCAGGGGCCAAGGTTGACAGAGTTAGAGACGAAGTGGACAGGATTGACGTTGCCTCCCGTCACTCGATGTTGGTGACGATGGTAGGGGGCAACGACTCGTATAGGCCCGATGCGAGAGTGCCTGACCTTTTGGACGGATATAGGCAGTGGTGTAGTGCTGTGGGAACGCGTGGGAACGGCGTTCCCTTACTTTTTTTGGTAGACGGAACGGCGTTCCCTCACTATTTCAAATAAATCCGAACTTACAAATCTCTAACGTCATGAAATTTTAATTCCCACCCCTAGAAGAAATATGAGAGAGAATCATTAACTGCTTCATTTCTTTTAGCTTCGACTGAGGCAATGTTAGCCTATAAGGATCTGGTGAAACAGTCACCACGGCGTACCAGTTGTTAACTTTTTTTAGTTAATCATTCCAGTTGTTAGCTATTTTTATTGATCGTACTGGATGTCGTATATCTAATGACACTGGAAATACTGCATCTTCAACCTTGGAATATATCCTAATATCCAGTGCATATGACCTCAAAATATCCCTGAAATTGGTCAGATTTCAAAAGATTTCCCGGGGGGCTTACAGTGCCCCCGGACCCCCAGCTGTATGTGCTCGCCGCGCTCGCCATTGTCCCTCCCGCATCTGAGTAACACTTTCAAAATGCGTTCCCTCACTTCTTTATTTAGCACCACACCACTGGATATAGGGGGTTAATTAGGTCCCTGAAGGCGAGGTCAGATAGGTCTTTAGTTCTAGGTATTACCCATAGGCACGGTTTGGGTCTTAGGATTACGTCTAAAACAGTATTTTTGAATACTAAATTAGAAGAGATTTGTGCTGAGGAAAATGTACCCTTCGTAAAGCTGTGGTCAGAATTCAGTGATCCTAGAATTTTTATAAAAGATGGGGTGCATTTTAATGAAATAGGTAATGCTAGGCTAGGTAGGTTAATTGATTAAAACGTTCGAAAGATGTATAGGTCGAAGCCTTCTTTAAACGTTGTGGGTTTGGGAAACACGGGTCCGACGTGAAAAATAGTTTTAAACGCCGACCCGTGGTAAAAAATAACTTAAACGTCTTTTATTGTAACGCGCGAAGTATTAGAAATAAATTAAACGAATTTAAGGCGATAATTTATTCCGGCAACTACGATATAGTTGCTATCACTGAAACGTGGTTAAATACCATGACTCGGGACTTGTTGGGGGAACTTGATATAGCGGGTTTTAAACTCTTTACTAATGATAGGTTACATAGGATTGGTGGCGGCGTTTTGCTGTACATTCGTAATTCCCTTAGGGCTATCGAGGTTAAGATAGATTTTCCGACAGCAATTAATGCGATATGCGTTGAAGGTAGGGCGCGTAGTATTAGTTTTAATTTTGTTGTTGTTTATAGACCTCCCGTTCAACCCCCCGATACCGCTACTAGATTTTATCACTTCTTGGTAACTTTATTGACAATCGGAATAGTATAATTATCGGAGACTTAACTGCCCTAATGTTAATTATGAGACTTTTACTGGTAATGAGGAGGGTTTGAGACTGGTTGAGTTCATGGAAGATAATTTTTTACGACAGATGGTTACCGAACCAACTCGCGGTGACAATATTTTAGACGTGGTGATGACGAACGGCGAAAATATAGTCGAAGGTTTAGAAGTAGGCGAGAGTTTAGGATGTAGTGATCATCAAATTCTTAGGTTTAAGCTATTGATAGAAAACACTACGGATAGTAACGTAATAGAAGTCCCTGATTTTCGTTGGCCCAATTTTGATAGTTTTGCGGATAAGATGAGAATAGTGGACTGGGATAACTTATTTATGGGTAATGACGCAAATTTGCATTGGGAGGCGTTTAAAGGAAGTTTTATGAATATTGAAAGGGAGTTTATTCCTCTTAGGCCCAAGCGCGCTAGAAATCATGGTAGGCCCAAGTGGTGGACTAGGGAAATAGGCGAGTTTATAAACGAGCGCAACAGAGCGTATAGACTTAACCCTTTAACGCCGAACGTTTTTGTAGGATTAAGTCTAAATGCGTGTATTTAAAACGGTACGTATTCGACCCAGTCGGCGTTAGAGGGTTAATAAGCGCAATGGCACGGCAGCTAACTTTAATAGATATATCGAGCTTAGACGTCAGGTTAAAAGATCAGTTAGGAATGCTAAGCGTAATTTAGAGATACTTATAGCTGCGGATAGTAGACATAATCCAAAAAAGTTTTTTGAATACGTCAATAATTGTAAGCCGATAAAAGATAACATAGGCCCTCTAGTGGACGTTAACGGCGCTTTGGCTTCCGACGCTCAGGCGATGGCGGGTATTTTCAATAACTTTTTTGCGACAGTTTTTACCGTAGAAGACGTAAATAATGTCTCCAACAAAGTGTCGACGGACAAAGTGTCGACGGACAAAGTGTCGAACGGACAGAGTGTCGAACGGACAGAGTGTCGAACGGACAGAGTGTCGAACGGACAGAATGTCGAACGAACAATTTATTTTAAAAATTCAAGGTTGCAGAATAAATACATGAATGAGATACAAATTAAAAATGAGATAAAAGTTTATTGTGATTAATAAAAATGGATTAAAAATTTATTGTGCTTAATAAAAATAATTTTTCAAAGGAAATAATATTAGTACGTAATAACTTTCAAATATTGTTTTTAAACGCTGACTTATTGAAGTGTATTTCTTATTTTTTCTTTCAATATTCCTTCCCTGGAATGTTTGCTCTAAAGCCATTTCTGTGCTTGCCTGCTCCAGTCGAATTTTATGAATTAGCTTCGCTTCGGTAGGGTGGCTAATCATGACCCTTCTCTTGAAGGCATTATGCCAGCCTTCAAGAGCGTTATTTGTTCTGGGTAGATCGTTGGCAAGTCTCTCATAAACTGACCATAAATCAACTTAAAACCTAGGTTTTCTCCTTCTTCCTCGCTGAACAACACCTAGCCATGTAGTCTCAAAATACTACAAGAATTCTCCTAATGTATCGTCAGTTTCTTCATGAAGAGATCCCATTAGATCGTTAAAAAGAGTATATACATCATCCGGTGGAACAAATGCAAGTGCTTGGATTTTTTTTATTATCAATGCATTTGCTGGCTCATTATACCAGTTTTGCAGCCCTAAACATTGTATTTTTCTCCACAAACATTGCCCAAAATGCAACTAACATCTATAAATCGCGGTATCTGGAATGATCTTAATGCTGTTAATAGCAGAGCGTTCAAAATCAACAGTAATTGAAATGGGGTTTAATTTATATCCATGTAAGAAATTAAATATTGTATCATATGTGTTCTCATCTTTTTTGGTTGTGACACAATATACAAGAGGTAAAGTCTTATTTTCTGCAACAATAGCGTGAATGGTGTAAAGCTGCTTACTAATAGGGGAACAATCAAATGTACCATCACTAAACCATCTTCTCTTTGTTTCCAGAATACGGAGATTTTTTGTGGTATCTTTATTTCTTTTTCTTTGTTTCCTTATATGCCTTTCGACACTCTGTCCGTTCGACACTTTGACCGTTCGACACTTTGTCCTTTCGACATTTAGTCCGTCGACACTTTGTCCGTCGACATTTTGACCGTCGACATTTTGTCTGCACTCCGTGGACGATATCGTTTCATTTAGTAGCGAGACTATTTTGGATGAAATAACTGTTTACGAGGGTGAGATTGCGCATTATATCGATAAGTTAAAAGTTAGCAAGGCTCCAGGCCCTGACGCGTTTTATCCTAGACATCTGAAAGATTTGAAAGATAGGCCCTTAACGAAGATTTTTAATCAGTCACTCGAAACGGGATTATTCCTGAGGACTTCAAATTAGCTAACGTCACACCCATTTTTAAAAAAGGCGACCGTACACTAGCTAGCAATTATAGGCCCATTAGCTTAACGTCAATTGTCGGTAAACTTTTGGAATCCGTAGTTAGGGATCGTATCATCGATCACTTAGAAAGTAGAGATTTGATTAAAGTAGTCAGCATGGGTTTCGACGCCATAGATCTTGTTTAACTAATTTGTTAGAATTTTATAACGAAATCGTGCGCGAATACGATAGGCATAGAGCGGCTGACGTTATTTATTTAGATTTTAAAAAAGCGTTCGATACAGTTCCGCATAGAAGATTAATTGCGAAGGTTAAAGCGCACGGTATACGCGGTCAGGTAGCTAACTGGTTAGAGCATGGGTCGGGGAACTTTTTGGGTATTACCCAAAAATCTATTTGAGTAAAATGAAATTACCCCCAGACTTCAAAGTAAACAAAAACAAGCCAATTGCTCTTAAAATTGTTGCATATGGTGTCTCTCATACCGCACGCATTACACCCCATTTGGGGTAATTTACCCCTGTTCCCCGACCACTGGGTTGGAGGAATGGCTTCGTGCTAGGAGACAGAGGGTCGTTGTTAATGTTAGTGAATCGGGGTGGTTGGATGTAGGTAGCGGTGTCCCACAGGGTTCAGTGTTAGGCCCATTGCTATTCGTAATTTACATTAGCGACATAGATGTAGGATTGACTAGTAACGTGTCAAAATTCGCGGACGATACTAAAATAGGCGGTAAGGTTGTTAACGAGAACGATAGAAATAAGCTCCAAGACGATGTAAATAGGATTATGGAGTGGACGGATAAGTGGCAGATGCAATTTAACTTAGACAAATGTAAAGTTTGCATATAGGTTCTCGTAACAATAATTACATGTACACGATGGATTTTAGAGAGTTAACGAGCGTTGACGAGGAAGTAGATTTAGGCGTACGCGTATCTAAGGATTTAAAGGTTAGGAACTAGTGCCTGGAGTCTTGCGCAAAAGCTAATAGGATGTTAGGCTTCATAGCGGGTAATTTCGAATTTAAATCGAAGAATATTATATTGCCCCTTCACAAGTCCCTAGTCAGGCCTCATTTAAAATATGCCGTTCAGTTTTGGTGCCGTATTTGCGTGAGGATATTGATAGGTTAGAAAGGGTTCAGCGTCGCGGCACGAAACTAATTCCGTCATTGCGCAACAAGCCTTATGAAGATAGGATTAAAGAGTTAGACTTGCATTCACTCGAAAGTAGGAGATTAAGGGGGTAGCTTATTGAAGTTTTCAAAATCGTTAATAAAATCGATAACGTAAATTTTGACAAACTGTTCACTTTCGATAATAGCAATACTCGTAATAACGGATTTAAGTTGCGTGGCAGACGTTTCATTACTAATATCGCTAAAAACTTCTTTACGTTTAAAGTAATTGATAAATGTAAGAATCTTCCCGCGTCAGTCGTGAATTCTACCAGCGTTAATGTGTTTAAGAACCGTTTAGATAGGCATTTTAAAAACATTAACGTTTTTTAATATAATAATAAAACAATTAGTAACAGGAGCGCTGGGGGCGGTGATCGGGGATGAGTCTGTTGACGACTAATGCCAGTTTGTGACATGCCAGCGTGTGATATGCCAGCAAAAAAAAAAAATTAGACTAACGAACTTAGATATAGCTCGTAGCGTAAATAACCCACTTTTTGTTATTCTTTTTTTTTTCTTTCTCTCTCTCCTTATTTGCATGTCTGTAATTCTCTTCATTGCATGTCTGTAGTTTCCATGGTATGATAGTGTTTGAATTAAGAATGTGTTACATGGTTTGTCATGCGTTCTTATTTTATTTCATTTCATCTTCCACCCCTTTCCGGCAGAGTGGTCTGCGTCCTCCACCTCCCTATGGAGTGGAGGACTGGTCTGCAACTGCTGGGGGTATGTGTTGCTTTGAGTTCAGAATGTGTTGTTCTTGAGTTAAGAATGTGTTGCATGGTTTGTAATGAGTTCTTATTTTACTTCTTTTCATCTTTCACCCCTATCCGGCAGAATGGGCTGCATCTTCTACCTCCCTATGGAGTGGAGGACCGGTCTGCAACAGCTGGAAATATTCTCTTCGACTATTTTTCTGACTTGTCGGCAGTGGCCGGCGGATGATGATGGTGTCTTTGTCTTTTTCTGAATGAATTTTAACCCACGAGTGATAGGTTTTGCTACTTACTTAACCCTATATTCTCTTCTTTTAACCCCTTACTTTCTTCTTTCTCTCGTGCTAACCTTAGAGTGGATCTTAGGGTCTTTGTTAGCCTTAGCTTCTGTAGATCTGTAGATCCTTCACACTCCTCTATTCACCTTCCGCGTATATTAAATCATTATGTAACAATATTAATAAAGCTGTTTATAGGGTCCGTGTGCAGCTTTAAACCTTTACTAACTTACGAATCTATACGATTATATATATATATATATATATATGTATTGACATTGAGCGACAAAAAGACTGAGACACTGTGAGAGAGAGCGAGGTAGAGAGGCAGAGAGAATTAGTGGGAAATGGCTTAGGTTACACAAGGAACTTAACAGTTTCGATCTGTATAACAGTGTCTGATTATCAAAATCACATAAGAATAATCCACGGTTATAAACATATTTATATATACACTCCTAAATTCATGCAATATTATACTAATGTTTATGAAATGACGTTGGTGGGCCAAACCGTGGTGTTGACATGGTTACTTGCTGTCGCCGTCCAGGAGAGACTACATATGGACGTGTCAGTGGAAACCGTAAGGTAACGGTTGCATGAAGCAGGATATCACCACAGGTTTGTGGCTGATGCCTATTATATTAATAGTGTTTTCCAGATTGTATTTGCAGGGGCGTACCTAAAGTATTTGGCACCCGGTGCGGATCCTTCCTTTGGCACCCCCCCTAAATAATTTTAAAATTTAAACAAACAGAAAAATATATTATGTTTGCAAGTAGGTTTTTAAACAGTACAGTGCTGTCATAAGCAAATTGGAAATAAGAAAAATGCAGGACATTAAAAATTCAGTGAACAGGTAATACTGCATTTTATTTTATACAAAAAATACAGGAAATCCAGTTTCAACGCTCAGCATATTCTTCAAAGGTAAATAGAGAGGATTCACAGTCTCTGCTTTCGAGCATTATTATTATTGTTATTATTATTATTTTTCTTTTTTTTTGTGGGGGGGGGTTAAGTGCAAACACGACTCCTAAAAAAGCAGAAAACTATGAGCATTACTCACAAATAACTAGACCACTGACAAAATGAAAATTAACAGTATGCATTTACCGGGTATTATAACATCACGACGATGCATTTATGAACACTTAAACATCACTATGATACCACATTGTCAAAAATTATTGGACACTGTATAAGTACCATGATGTTATAAACACCAGCACTTTATGCTTTATCATAATTATTTAATGAAACATACCTCATGTATGTGGGTGGAGTCACAGTGTCAAGTGAACAAGACTTGGAATGTCAGTTGCAGCCAGCTGGCTATGCTCAACAAACTGATGACTAAAACGTCAACAAACGTTCGCCTTTCGATGTAATTTTTATCAAATATTTAATTTTTTGTTTGTAAATTTTGTATTGCCAATAAAAATAAAAATTTATTTTATAGTGGAAATTAACTTTAAGCTGTTGTAATAATTTGAACATTTACATTTTTTTTTCTTACTTTGGCGAATTTTTCATTTGGTTTGAAAACTTGTACTGGTATTTCAACTCTCCCGATGGCACCCCTCTCCTGGCTGTCACCCGAGGCGGATCGCCCCCTTCGCACCCCCCTTAGTACGCCACTGTGTATTTGTATTATCAATGTGGAGAGATAATGATTTAATCACGATGGACAGATAAACCCATTAATGTTTTCCAGATTTCCTGTTATTATCAATGTAGAGATATTATTAGATCTTAACAAAGAATATATATATATATATATATATATATCAACGTAAAGAACGACGCTTGTATAGGAGATATTCCGCGCAAGACGAGAGAGAGAGAACGAAACAAATGAAAAAATGAGGTAACCACCCGGGAATCGAACCCGGGATCTTCCGATTGCCGGTCAGATATGATAACCACTACACCCGGGTGGTTACCTCATTTTTTCATTTGTTTCGTTCTCTCTCTCTCGTCTTGCGCGGAATATCTCCTATACAAGCGTCGTTCTTTACGTTAATTATACTGCGTGTTTGCAGTTTTATATATATATATATATATATATATATATATATATATATATAATAAAACACCAATTCTTTATTACACCAAATATGCAATGGTTGAGAATGTTTTACTAAATAGTTTATCATACAAAATGATAAAGTCATACAAAATGCTCACAATTTGGCAGAGATTAACATAAATGGCACAGCTATACCCGGTTCATAGATAGTATTTGGTCCATCCCCCATTATTGTAATCTGTGTGGCATAGATACAACATGGTTATGTATGGTGTGTGGGTTCCTTCGAAACATCTCCCACTCAGCCATAGTGTGATCCAGCAGCTGGCGGCTGGTCCGCTCCTACCCAGCCTCCCACGAGTTCACCACATTCCCCGACACGTTCTCAATGGAGTTGAGGTCATACCCCTTACTAGGCCAGTCTAGTAGTTCTAGATTTCGCTGCTCCTCAAACCACCTTCTAACAATCTGGCGGTGTGGTCCTACAAATGGATTTTAAATATTAAAAGTAGAATTATATCTCATCCATACGCTTCATCAGTAATCCACTATTCGAGATAGGTTTTAACCCCTATGTATTAGGGGTTTCTCTCAGCTAAATGTAATTGTGCGCCGTTATACAAATAATACAGTCTGCAGTTATCCAGAACAAAATCCTAAAGTGTTGTCATAATACTGTGAGCGTACAATTTTATGACCATTATTCGTCCCATGTAAATGTGGAAACCGGACATACAAATGCGTGTAATACATAAATCTTACTCTAGTAATAGTATAATATTCTACAACACACAAATACAACATACCTGCATAAAGATAATCTGCTCAGGATAGGGCAAGGCATACGCGCATACAGAAGACAGCATCACCTCCTCCATGATCTTTATATATTGATCTGCCGTAAACCTCCCGTGGATCTCAGTCAGCTCTCCTCGTCCTTGCAGGTGCATCCATCCCCACACATTCGCCGTCACGTGCCCACTCCGTGCCACTTCGTAAATATTTTGGCGGGCATATCTCGTGTTGTCCTGTCGCCAACACCGAAGACGACCGTGAGTTGTAGACGCAAACGTCTTCTCGTCAGAGAAGATAACTCTCTTCCAGTATGCGAGATCATCATTTATATGCTGGCGAGCAAACGAGAGCCTGGCCTGACGATGTCGTTCCTCGACTAATAACGTTTTAAATTCTAGATCGGAAGAACTGCTGGCTAGGTACAGGGACTTATTAGAGCGATTAAAGGAGAAAACTAATAAGATTGTTTTAACAGGTAGACTTCCTCGAATTATCCAACGAAGCGATTTCTACAGCAAGGCGACCTATATTAACAATAACCTAAAGTCTCTTTGCCAACAGGAAGGAGTGCATTTTTGCGAATTTTTGGAACAGTTTCTACGGCAGGAGGGACTTGTTCCTCGGAGATGGACTTCATCTTAATGACGTTGGAGCTGCGCGTTTAGGAAGACTATTTCATGATACTGTCTCTTCTTTTCAGGCTGCCGTAACTCGAACGGTCCCAGCATAAATTCTACAAATTTCCCCTGCGCTCGCGAAGGTGTCGCAATTACAAACAATTTGAAGGTTCTATCCTTAAATGCTCGTAGCTTACGAAATAAAATAAACAATTTTTTTTCTTTAATTGCTTGTAAAGACTATGATTTAATTGCGATAAATGAATCGTGGCTTAGCACTGAAACACGTGACTTTGTAGGGGAGTATCAAATTAGAGGTTATAGACTTTTTGTTAAAAACAGAATAGGTAGGCGAGGAGGCGGTGTTATGTTGTATATCAAAGATAATATTGCAAACGTTATAGAAGTAAAGCACACAATTCCAGAACCAATAGATTCGACTATAGCAGAACTTACATTGAACGATTTCAAACTTGTTGTTGCGGTTATATATAGGCCCCCTAATCAAACAGCTGATACGGACGAAGCGTTATATCGTGAACTAAAGAGAATAATAGGTAGTGAGCAGGCTTTAGTTAAGGGTGACTTTAATTGCGCCAACGTGAATTACGATACTATGCAGGGAGACGCGGAAGGTAATCGTTTAGTTAATTTTCTCGAGGATAGCTTTCTTATTCAAAAGGATGGGAACCTACGAGGTTGGACCGTACAGTGGCGTATCAAGGGAGGGGCGAGAGGGGCGACTGCCCCGAGCGGCACTTCCCGAGGGGCGGCAAATTACTGTCAGGCGGGCGCAGTATGCAAAATTTTGGGTTTTTATGTTTTAAAATGCAACCCTCCAAAAAATTATATCTCATCATTGTCGCGCGTTATTTGTGTACAAAATATCCATGGTTTTGATGAAAAATCATCATTAAATGCTGTATATGCCACCTCAATGCCACTATTTCCACAAATAGTTGCGTTAAATTTTCACATCGGAAAGGTTGCCAGCCCTATTTTTCAGACTTTCCCTATATTATTTAGGTTAGGCTTTGCATTCTTTGAGCTTTGATGATGTTAATAATTAATGGTTGTTTTATTTTGCAGATACCCTACTGAATTAGCAAACATGAGCAAACGACAGAGACTGAGTGGTGCTGCATACAAGAATCTTCGCGAAAAAAAAGAGGAGGAAGGCAAGCGTGCTGCTAAGCGATTTCATCAGTTAATGGGATTCTCAGACACACCTTCAGTGCCTTCTGGGAAGCAAGGAGATCAACCGCAATGTGATATATCTTTAGAGATAGATGTTCAAGCGGCAACTTCAAGTGAACCCCCAAATAATCAGGATCAACCCTCATCTACATCACAAAGTCACCCACCCACCCATCACCCACAGAGTCTGTTTAACGATTCTGGCAACTGGCCCGTTCCAATGACGGACAATTTGAGAATCGAACTCATTAAACGTGGACCATCACATTTGAAAAACATGAATGGACCCTTTCCAGCTGATTCAAACAATAGGTCAATGTCAAAAGTTTGGTATTTCAAAACTTTGGAAAATGGCGAAAAAATTGAAAGGTCATGGCTAATCTTCTCACCTTCAAAATGTAGCTTGCATTGCTTTTGCTGTCGTCTCTTCAACAACATCTCCAGTGCATTTGGAAAAGAAGAAGGATTTTTTGCCTGGAGGAAACTGAATCCAAGAGTACCTGAACATGAAAACAGTCCATATCATACCCGATGCTTTGAACAATGGAAAGAGTTGTCTATGCGCCTTCAGTTGAATGCTACAATAGATAATGCACATCAGTTGCAAATAAAACATGCTACTGCTAAGTGGAAAGAAATACTGAGAATGAATTTATGACTGCATCATGTTCTTGGCAAAACAAGATCTTGCATTCCGAGGGCACCGAGAGAACTTAAATGAAGAGCTGGGCTAGCTGGCAATTCTGGAAACTTTTTGGAGTTAATAAAACTAATGGGCAAATATGACCCAGTAATTAGGGAACATCTTACAAAAATACGAATGACTGACAAGATATCCACTACGTATTTGTCACCTAACATTCAAAATGAGTTCATCACACTAATCGGCTGTAATGTTCGAAAATGTATAATTGATAATGTGTCTAGTGCAAAGTACTTTGCAATAATTTTCGATAGTACACCAGATATATCGCATATTGATCAGATGTCTCAGGTAATTCGCTATGTGTCGATTAAAGATGGTAATGTAGAGGTGAAGGAATCCTTCGTTGATTTTATTAAATTAGAGGGGAAGACTGCTGAGGCAGTTACTGATCTCATTGTCACTAAGCTCCGTGAGGATGGGCTGGATATCCAGAATTGTTATGGTCAAGGGTATGACAATGCTGCTACGATGGCAGGTATTCATCTTGGAGTTCAACACAGAATTCTTGATGTTATCAAACACGCTGTTTTCATTCCTTGCAATAACCACTCGCTGAACTTGGCTGGAGTTCATGCCGCGGGACTGAGTCCTAATGCTGTAACTTTCTTTGGAACAATTGAACGAATTTTCGTCTACTTTTCTTCCTCTACTCATCGTTGGGATGTCTTAACAAAACATTCCAAAATCACTGTCAAGCGAGTCTCTGATACGCGGTGGAGTGCTAAGTATGATGCTGTTTCTAGTCTTAAGAAGAACTTGACTTACGTTGTTAGTGCCTTGGAAGAACTGAGTGAAGGGGTCTCCGAAAATCTGGACACAAAGGGCGATGCTGAAGCTCTGTTGACCTCCATCATGTCATACATATTCATTGTGTACTTATTTTTCTGGGATCCAGTGCTGAAAGAAATCAATGATGCTCAGCTATATTTTCAAAGAAAGGGACTTGCTTTGGACCAGTGTGCATTAAAAATGAACTCTTTATCCGTGTTTTTAACTAATGAACGAGAGGCAGTAGTATCAAACGCTGCAGGCAGATGCCGCCGAAGAGTTCTGTAATGAAATGGATATCAGTATAGACCGCAGAGTCAGGAGACGGAGAAGAATGCCTGGAGAGCAAGCTCGTGATGCTGGATTGACCGTGCAAGAGGATGTACGCAGAGAATTTTTTGAAATCATGGATCGTTTATTAGCAGAAATTGAAAAACGCACAGTTTGTCTTAAAAACATGAATGATCGCTTTGAATTTCTGTCTCCTTCGTACCTTTTAACTCAGTCCAAAGATGAAGAAAATTAATACCAAGGTCAATAATTTTTCTTCCATCTACAATGACATTAATCCAGGAAGTCTACTGGAAGAAATAAAGCGTTTGCGCAGACATTTGCTCAGTTTCGAAAGCATAAGCGTCGACGATGATCCAAAGAACTGGGATATGTTAAAACTACTTCAGTGGATCGTTAAATGGGATCTAGTGGAATTTTTGCCTCATATAACAATTGCCCTCCGGATCTGTTTAACTACATGCATGTCCGTGGCAAGTTGCGAACGAAGTTTCTCGAAACTGAAACTTATAAAAACTTACCTCAGGTCAACTATAAGTCAATCTAGACTGAGCAATTTGGCGATTATTTCAATTGAACGCGAAGTTGCAGAGACAATGGACATAGAAAAAATCATTCATGAATTTTCTGTTATGAAAGTCCGAAAATTTAACTAGGCATTATACATTATATAGTTATTGTTAAAATTATGTAGTGTATTATGTACGGTACATTATGTAGTATTGTTAAAATTGAAGTTGCTTTATTTAAGTTTTTCTTCCAATAAAAATTTTGTTAGAAGTGTATTTTTGTAAAGGAATTGTTTTTAAAATTTAAAATTGTTGCAGGGGGGGGGCGGCGTTGGCATTTTCTCCCCGAGCGGCAAAAAGTATTGGTACGCCTCTGGTTGGACAGTATTTTAGATTTACTAATAACTACGGATGATAGGCTAATTACTGATCTTCAAGTAATAGAACCGTTAAGCAATAGCGATCACAATATGGTAGAGTTTGTCCTCTCAGTAAGTCACTCGAAACCAGCTAACTCGACTAAAATTCCTAACTTCCAACATGCAGACTTTTGTAAATTTCGAAATAAATTGTCACACGTCAATTGGGAAAACGTAATGGGGAACTCCAACGCAAAACTAATGTGGGAATCGTTTGAAACAGTATTTAGGACTATAACTGAGGAATGTGTACCGTACAAAATTAAGCGTGCGAAAGTAAATAACAAGCCCTTGTGGTTTACTTCTAGAATAGGAGACATTATAAAGAGTAAAGATAGGGCTTATAGGCTACATAAGTGCGATAAAGACAATTTGTGGTTACGAAACAACTACATATCTCTAAGGCGTGAAGCGAAAAGTGTAATAAAAAAGTCCAAGCGCGAATTTGAAATCTCCATAGCTCGTGACGGTAAAGAAAACCCCAAGCGATTCTTTCAATACGTCAACAATAGAAATCCAGTAAAAAGTGTCTTAGGGCCGTTGAAAAATGTTAACGGGGATCTAGTTTCTGAAAACAAGGAAATGGCTACCTTGCTAAACGAATTCTTTACGTCAGTTTTTACTATAGAAGATCTAACGAATATCCCTACGGTCATAGACATAATACCTTTTGATAATGGTAATATTTTGGATAATATTGTGGTTAGTGAACAGGAGGTAATGCGCTATATTGATAAATGAAAACGCGTAATCACCGGGGCCGGATTCCATATATCCCATACAACTAAAAAAATTAAAAGATAGCATTGTTGTGCCGCTAACAAAGATTTTTAATGCGTCTATTTCTGAGGGGTGCGTACCAGATAATTTCAAGTTAGCAAACGTAACACCTATCTTTAAGAAAGGCGATAAAGGTGCGGCGGGAAATTATAGGCCAATCAGTTTCACGTCTGTTGTAGGTAAGCTACTGGAATCAATAATTAGGGATCATATAGTCGAACACTTAGAATTGCATAACTTAGTTAGAAATACGCAGCACGGTTTTAGGCGAAACAAATCTTGCTTAACTAATCTTTTAGAATTTTTTCAGAGTGGTTGACGTTTACGATAGTCATCGGGCGGTTGATGTAGTGTATTTAGATTTTCAAAAAGGGTTTGACACCGTACCGCACAAAAGACTCATTGAGAAAACTAAGGCTCATGGAATCAGGGGTGTAGTAATAAATTGGATAGAAGAGTGGTTGCGAGGTAGGAAACAGAGGGTGGTCGTTGATGGAGCGGAGTCGTGTTGGGCTAATGTAGCGAGTGCCGTTCCTCAGGGTTCTGTATTGGGCCCCTTGCTTTTTCTTATATATATTAACGATTTAGATGTCGGCCTAGTCAGTACAGTTTCAAAGTTTGCGGATGACACGAAGCTGGGTGGTAGGGCGATTAATGACGAAGATAGAGATAAAATCCAGAATGATCTGAATAAAATCGTTGATTGGTCAGTCACATGGCAAATGAGATTTAACGTCGATAAGTGCAAAATTTTACATATAGGTTCGCGTAACGGTAATTTTGCGTATAGTATGTCAGGGAAAGAGTTGATAAGCGTAGAGCAGGAAAAAGATTTAGGAGTTATAGTCACTGGTGATTTAAAAGTAGCGAAACAAAGTACAGCAGCGGTCAATAAGGCGAACAAAGTGTTAGGTTTTATAGCTCGGAATTTTGAGTACAAATCGCGTGATATTATAGTTCCTCTTTATAAATCATTAGTTAGACCCCATTTGGAGTACGCGATCCAATTTTGGAATCTGCATATGCGCAAAGATATAAACAAAATCGAATGAGTTCAAAGACGAGCAACTAAGATGATTCCGTCGCTTAGGTCAAAGTCATACGAGGATAGGCTTAAAGAGTTAAAATTGACTACACTCGAGACTAGGAGGCTAAGGGGTGATCTAATCCAGGTTTTCAAAATTATGAATGGGTTCGATAACGTAGATAGAGATAGCTTTTTCGAAATATCTCAATATAATAGAACTAGAAATAACGGGTGTAAGTTGACAAGTAGAAGGTTCGAGACAGCAGTTGCGAAAAACTTTTTTACGCATAAAATAGTAAATAGCTGGAATAGTTTGCCGTAGAAGTAATTAGTGGCACGTCTATAAACATGTTTAAAAATCGATTAGACGCATATGTTGATAGATTGGATATAGTTTAAGGTAGTAAAATTAAGGGTTGGGTAAGATAGATTTTGATTCTCTTTTCATTAAAGATCACAAGCCAAGATGTAGAACAAATTTAAGAAAACATAGTTTTACAAACAGAGTAATTAAGTTTTGGAACAGTCTGACAGAAGAAATGGTGACTTCCGATACAATTGATTCTTTCAAAAGAAGGTTGGGTAGTTTGATGCCTGCAAGGGACATCTGGTGATAGTGTTTTAGCCCATTTTTATTGCATGAATGGTACTAGTTTATTTCATATATATTATGTACATTTAGGTGATAGATCCCACAGCTCAACATAAGTGTTGTGGGATATAGGGAGGCAGCATCTTGGGTTAGGGGATACTCTCTGTCCTTACACACCTCATTTAAAGAGATTCCTCTGCCGAGCGGTGCCCCCCATAGTACTGTGAGGTATTGAAAAACTCATGAGCTTCACTTGCCCCACAAACACTTTTAAATGGGAGACCCAAAATGGGTGCACACACATTTCTACATTACTGTACAGTCTTTACAGCCACACCTACACTTTTCCTCCTAAGTATATATATTGTAATGTATATGGTTGTAAATTGTGACTTGGTCCGCAACTGATATGGACCGTGACTTATTTTTGGTTGCCAAGGTACTGGTATTGATGGATACCGTAATGAAATTGACTGGATTCTTTGGATCTGATATATTTGCATGTCGGTTATAAATAGATATACTGAGAGTGTAACATATTTGTGGATAGTAGTCTATTATGACTTGATGCTCTGGATCTAGAGATTCTATCTTTAGTTTTAAATTGATAATTAATTAGTTTTAAATTGATAATTATTTAGTTTTGCAAAAATTAGTCGTTGCCAATGTACAGGCAGTTTTTACATAGTGGAGCCACCTCGATGGGCCGAAGTGGCCCCTAGTGTGCCCACTATAAAAATTTCTTATGTTCTTGTGGTTCGGAACCCACGTAAAATTGTAGGTCCCCTCCGCCACCACGGAGGACATGCACAATACACAATTACGAACACAGTTAGGTAGACCAGCCATGAGTGGATCCTAGGGTCTTTGTTGGTCTGAAACATTATAACATTATAACATTATAAACCAGGTTAATTTCGCGGCAACAAATTTTCGCTCTTTCATATCCTTGGACGAGTTTTCGGCATCACAATTTCGCTATCAACAGTTGCTAGTTATAATCTTACAAATTAAAATGACGACATTTATTCTGGACTGTGATTGGTTGAGGTTGAGGTCGCATATCAAGGCAATTTTTACATCTTGGTATGCGGATAAAGTTTCAGCAGCACTCAACGTAAATGAATCTCTCGGTAAGATAGATTTGAAGCTCTCCACATTGAAACCTATTCATGCTGAATGGATTTTCTCTGCATGGGATAACCTACACAAAATGAGAGACCATTCGGAAGGGTTGGGAAATTAGCAGCATTCATGACATTTTTGTTATACAATAATAATACAGTGTAATTTAAAATGTTGGTACTTACTTATTATCGGGACTACCAAACTGTTTATTCTGTATTTTTGCTCTCGTCATTTTCATTTTAACGAAAATATCACAACCTAACCAATCATCAAGGGCGTACAGTTGACCTAACCGGGCATTCAATTAACCTAACCGGAATTCAGTTGACCTAACCGGGCATTCAGTTGACCTAACCGGACATTTTCCGTTTTATTTTGTTCTCATTAACTTGCCCGAAATGTGACAGTGAGTGCCTAATACGAAAAGATCAGAAGATATTTAGGTGAAATAACCAATATTAACCTGTTAGGTTAATTGAATGCCAGGTTAGGTCAACTGAATGCCCAGTTAGGTCAACTGAATGCCAGGTTAGGTCAACTGAATGCCCGGTTAGGTCAACTGTACGCCCTTGATGATTGGTTAGGTTAAGTTGTGATATTTTCGTTAGTTTAAACGAAAAGGACGAGAGCAAAATACATAATAAACAGTTTGGTAGTCCCGATAATATGTAAGTACCAAAATGTTTTTACTGCTTTTACTTTACAATGTTTTATTAAAATATACTGAATTTACTTTTCAAATAAAGTATTTTAATGACCCAAGTTGTATTTTCTTACTATCTTCCAAAGATTAGTTTAAATTGTCACATTTTCGCCTGCTGGATATTTTCGCGTAAACTATATAGCCTACGCAAAAAAACGCGAAACTTTCCTGTAGGCGAACATTTCGCATTCACTAGTATATAAAAAGTTCTATTGTAGTAGCTGTTCATATAGATTTGCAGTAATCCGAATGAAACCTTATTACTGTATAGACTAGTAAACTACATGGAGTTCAACGCTGTTCACGATCATATTAATTGTTTATCTTTATGAACACAGACTTGGACTGGGTTGTCCTCCCTCCACCCCACCTTCCCCCAGTTGGGGTACCTTGACTAATACTGCGGCGTTGCCACATGTACGGAGTCTCCTGTGAGGCGAGGACCATTACATATGCGGGCAAGTGTACCTCAGCATTGCTTTTCATTTTATTATTTTAGTATTACATTTTTTAGCTATCGGCCGGGACTGCCTGTTAGTCCTTCAAACCCTAACTGCTTGCGAACAGTTTCAATAAAAATCAGTACCTAACAGTCCACTGAAACCTTCAGATAGGCTGAAATGCGGGAAAAAAATTATATTTTTGGGTGGGGACATATTCCAGTGATTTTCACAGGTTTCCCTTTCGAGGATCCCTTAAGACTTTTTATATGTGATAGAGGACATATTCAGGAGTATAAAACAGCAGAGTTTCTGTTGCAATTTGTTCAAGGTTGACCAAAGATTTTTCATAAAATGCCTGTACTAAGTAGTATACGTATGTGTATGTACTGTATATTCAAACAGTTGCGACCATCAGGTCTTTCCAAGAGCGAGCTGACATCACACAGTCAGTTATTCTCTTAGTACTCGAATTTTTAGAAAAAAAAGCCCCTATTCAAAGGAAATATAGCGAGCGGGAAAAACGAAAATTACTCGACTGCTGATTGGTCCGCGCATCATGGCTTTTCCGCAATGCATTGTGGGAGGCGCCATGTTGACAAATCATTCTTGAATTAGCACTGAACGGAAGCATACATGCCAACTATTCCGTTTTCTCTCCCGATTTTTAATATCAAATTCAGTGTTCCCGTTTTTTCATAATAGATTCCGATATCTAAAAATATATATTTAATTCAAAATAAACCTTTAAAAAAGCCAAAAGTGCAACATACATGAGAAGCGGTCAGAAAATAAGTTTACACGGCGTATAATTTCGTAACTAAAGGACACATTGATTATGTTTGTATCAGGTGAATTCGTTAATCATTGTTGACAACACTGCATGTCGATTCGGCTGCCATCTATCGTACATTGGTTATGAGTCAGTTGAACATGGCGGCTGGACTGGAACAGTGCCCTGCACTACGAAGCCTTTTTGCATGAAGTTTGTGAGCAAAACGCCTTTGTGGTCCCAAAACACGGCAACCATCACTTTGCCAGCGGACCTCACAATCTTGAACTTCTTTGGTCACGGGTACCCAGAGTGTTTCCATTCCATGCTGGCACGTTTTGTTTCCGGAGTACGGTGATGAACCAATGTCTCGTCTCCTGTGACAATGCGCTCGAGAAATTCTTGACCACTGACAGACTCGGAATATCGTTGCAGAAATGACGGCACTGTTCCAGTCGAGCCACCATGTTCAACTGACTCATATAACCAATGTACTATAGATGGCAACCGAATCGACGTGCAGTGTTGCCAATAATGATTAACGAATTCACCTGATACAAACATAATCAATGTAGGTCCTTTAATTACGAAATTATACGCCGTGTAAACTTATTTTCTGACCGCCCCTCGTATAATGATCTAAAGTGAACAGTTTGTGCCTATTATTAAAGAGCGGTGTCGCAAAACACTTGAAGAGTAATTTTTCAAGTTTGCACATGTAATTCTTTATAATAATTGATTTATAGTTTGCAGAATGCTCTTAGAGGCTACTAAAAACATTATAAAAGAACACACATGCTTGTGTAGTATGTTATTCTGTACCATAATATATTGGTGGTTTTCAATAAAACCTTCAATCCTGAATCGGACTGTTTTTTCGTCCTTGATTTCCTGGTTTTCCATATATCAGTGTTGGCAACTCTGCGGAAGTATATATTGTTCCATTCACTTTTACAAATTGAATTCTCAAATTCATTATTTATATTTGAAACCATTTACTGGTCAATAACCACTGTGAATTACTATTTTTTGTAGTATTTCATACTATAGTAAAATTAACGTTTTCAAATTTACTTACAGAAAGCTTTGTAGCCTATCTTTAGCAAGGCTGATAAAACCGCTTTCAATTTTACTCTGTAATTGGTATTAGTAGTATAGCCGCAAAAGGGGAGAGTGCAAGAATGTTGCAAGTGATTACGTAATGCTGCAAAGGGGGTGGGATGTTGCAAAGGGGGTTGGGGTGTGTTGCAAAGGGGGTTGGGGTGTTGCAAAGGGTGTTGGGGTGTGCAAAGGGGGTTTGGGTGTTGCAAAGGGGGGTGGGGGTGTTGCAAACAAACAAAACAAAAAAATTCCCCCCAAGGGCCCTTTGTTGCCAACCGGGTTGCAGGGGCATGCAACTTGGAGGCGGAGTTCTCCCCAAGCTATTCCCCCCAAAGGGCCAGAAAGGAGAGAAAGGAGGAGAGGTGTTCACCTGGCAGGAGCCAAGTGCATATTAAGACTTCAGCCGAGTAGGCGTTGTTTTATAGGCTCCTAATCAGCCAGTTGGCTGAGCCAAGGGGGGGAGGGGTACACCTGAAGGAGAGAGAGAGAGAGAGTAGTTGCCTTTGATTGCAAGGCATGCAACTTGGAGGCGGAGTTCTCCCCCATGCTATTTTCGTTTACCTAACCTAAGAGGCCTCTAAGGGGTTTCCCAAAGGACCAGAAAGAGAAGGACCAGAGGTCCTTGCTCGGCTGGGAGCCGAGCTTGTAATGACTCCGTCATCAGCTTCTCGGTCTTTTATAAACCTCTAATCCGCCATGTTGCCAGATAGCGCCATGTATTCAGTTGCCAGATAGCAATATTTATTAAATTGTACTTGTATATATAATAAACTAATGAACCACTCGTGTGCACAAACCATATAAAATACCACAATATATGACGGTAGTTAATCCAATTAAATTGTTTATTAAATAAATAATTTTACACAGTTAATTTTTATTATAGATATTTAAGTCACGAATAACAAAACGAAATGAAAATTTGCGAAACAATTCAAAACACACGCTCCTCATTCCCCCAAATCCCACCACCCATCTGTACTTGATATATAATAAACTAATGAACCACTCGTGCTCACAAACCATATAAAATACCACAATATATTTATATAGTTAGTCAATTGGAAGATTCAACCATATAAAATACCACAATATATTTATATAGTTAATCAATTGGAAGATTCAACCATATAAAATACCACAATATATTTATCAAAGCTGGGCACTTGCGGTATTTTTTGCGGTACTGCGGTACTGCGGTACTACCGCACTACCAAACCGGTACCGCATAACGCAGTACCGCAAAGGATCGCTGAAAGTACAGCAGTACCGCTACCGCATTCAAATTTCCCGCGGTACTTTCCGCGGTACCGACAAACACGACTTTTCAAAAAATTAACACTTTTTTTGAAGTAAACCTTATTACAGGAGTACAGTAAGACGAATGCTGCGTGTGTTGCATCAGCCTAACTCTAGACACGTTAAGTTTTCGTTCAGAACATGTTACGTTGCCATCCTATCACAACGCCTCAGTGCAGTGCTTGCTTTTGAGCCGGTTGCACGTGTGTTACATTTCTGTGACAAAGATCGATTTTTAGCCATTATGGCAGAAAGTTCAGGTGCGAAATCGCCGATATGCAATTTCTGAAAATATGTGCTATTACTTGTGTTGTTCTTGTGTGCAGTACCGCAGTACCGCGGAACGCACCAGGGGGACCTGAAAAAGTACCGCAGTACCGCGTAACGCACTGGGCATGCTGAGGTACCGCAATACCGCGTAACGCACCCCCAAATTTTGGTACCGCGCCCACCACTGATATTTATATAGTTAATCAATTGGAAGATTCATTTAAAGTTGAAATTAGCCAAAACACAATCCGCTATAACGGGGTCGGACGACTAATGACATCTTTATATTTTCGAAGAACACCTGCTTGTTGAGAGATCTTCCTTCCAGACCGCTCTTGATAAGTCTCCCTTCACTCCAAATGAAATGAAAATTTACGAAACAATTCAAAACACACAATTGTCATTCCCCAAACCCATCTGTATATATATGTAAAAAGTGAACAATGAACAATTCCTACACCATCATTATATGAATTCATTGTCCATTTTTACATAAGAAACCAAAAATCACATAAGCGAGTTTTGGATAGAATTTCGATTTGTACGTCTTTATTCATTCCTGTATTTTTCTAATTCATCTTTCTAATAATGACTTATACACTATGACGTCACAAAATAACTTTATTCTCTTTACGTTTCCCACTCTGTGTCTCTAATTCGTTCTTGTAAATCTTCCTAACAATGATTTGTACTATACGTAAAAATTCAATAACTATGACGTCACATTTTCCCGTCATTTATTTCCCTAAGGACTAAACACTCTATAGAAGTAATTATTTATATGTTATGTAGTATAAATATAATTATTATTCAACCACACTCATTCTTACATTCATATCTTATCTTGACCATTATCCAATATAAATTTTATTAAATATTCATTTTTACTCGTGTCGGCGCGAAACTTTAGGTTCGTTGAAGAACGCGAAAAAACGTTCTCGTATTATTTTTTTCATTTTTATTTTTAATTATATGACCTCCCGAGGTGAACTCAAAACAATGCTTAGTAAGATCACATTCCGTTCATCGCAGCAGAATTCGAACGCTCAAAGTTAAAAAGTCTCCTTTCGCTCTGATTCGAATTTATAACATTATCATGTGTTATGTTATATTATGTGTTATGTGCCCATGTACTTTGTATTATATTTCTAACATCTTAATTGTCTATTAATATGAAACACTGTAAAAACGAAAAGTTATAGTAACTGTTAAATTGTAATTAACTGTAAATTAACAATAACTTGTAATGTACTTTAATGAAACTGTAATGAACAATAACTTGTAATGTACTTCAGTGAAACTAATTAAATGTAATGATTTAATTTATAATGTAAGAATGTACTTTAATAGAAGTGTAATTAAACAATGAGTGAATATGAATTAATTGGTAATTGTAATCGTAATTGTAATGAACCAAAATTAATACGTACTCAGTCATGTACTCAAAATTGTGCTTATGTGCTAATACGAAATTATATCGCTTTCAGGAATGTAGAATCAGCGATAGTTGTTCTTTTTTATTTTTATTTTTTTTTATTCTTTTTAGTTGAAATCTTTCAAAAAAAACATCTGATCATGTATTTAAAAAGGGGGAAACTTAACCTTCGATTGTCTCCCCCAAACATTTAGACTATATTATACTGTACTTATAAAATTACTTCACTTCTGCATTAGACTTCAGATTAGCACTTCATTTATTGCACTTCAGATTAGCACTTCATCGTTGTACTTCAGATTAGCACCTCATTAGGACGGGGCAGAGGCCCCTTGCCTCCTTAATATATTTTTAGATTCCGGCCTGAGCCATGGTCGAAAGAGGTCGAACCTCTACCCCTGTAAATTCAGAGTACCTGTATATTTTTAAGAAGTAAACCAAAGTAAGAGAAAGTTTTTATTTTTCCCCTCGAGTTGGGCTATCTTCTATTATTGGAAGAAAAGAATTAACAGAGTGTCGACCCCATAAAGCGAGAGAAAAGAATTAGAAAGAATTATAGAAAAGTATAAAGAAGAAACATCCGTTGCTTGCCTCCGAACCAGAACCCCCCCCCCCCCCCCCCCGTCGAATCCGAACCGACTCAGGGCCATAAAGGGGGGGGTTAACAGTCTGGATTTCGCCGTAGGAATCTTGTTAAGTAAGAGTTGTTTTTTTTAAGAAATTTATAAACACTTGAAAAAAATCAGTACTATTAACAGTTAATATTTAGTATGGAGCCAGAATTTAACACAAAACACAGTGAACATTTCAGACACCAGTGATACATTTTTTTTTAGTGAAATAGAAATTGTAACACAAAGTTAATTGCAACAAAGTTAATTGTAACAGAGTTAATTTCAGAGAGAGAATTTCAGTTATTTTCACTGTTATATTCAGTATAGAATAATTTTATTTTATGTACCTTCCCGTACATTAGAGTGAAATGTTGTTTACCTTTTTTTTATTTTTTGTTTGCAAATTTTTTTTCAATTACTGAATTGAATTGACTTGCAAATTAAGAGAGAGAGAGTTTAGAGAGTTCAGAGAGAGTTTAGAGATTTATAGAAATACTTGAAGCAGTTTCAAGTTAGACAGTTAAGTTTCAAGAATACTTGATAAGAGTTCAAGTTACAGTTCAGACTACTTGATAAGAGTTCAAGTCAGATAGTTTCAGAATACTTGATAAGAGGTCAAGTCAGAAGGTTGCGCCAAGACCGCCAACCGCCCCAGAGATTTTTATAGAAATACTTGATAGAGTTCAAGTCAGAGAGTTTTATTTGAAGTCAGACAGTTTTAGCTCAAGTCAGAGTTTTACTTGAAGTCAGAGAGATTTATTTCAAGTCAGAGAGATTTATTCCAAGTCAGAGAGTTCAAGTCAAAGTTAGTTTTTAAGTCGAAGTTAGTTTTCAAGTCCCAAGTTTTCAATGCAGTCAATTGAATTCAACCTTTTTTTGTTGTTCAAGAGAATTTAATTCAACCTTTTTTTTGTTGTAAAAGAGAATTAAATTCAACCAAAATTGACCGATTTGCGTCTTTGGTTTAACCTTTTTTGTTTGTTTGTAAGACGGAAATTCACTGATTTGTCTTTCCCTTTTCATGCATTGTTATGTATATAAATATATAGTTATGTAATTCATTAATTGTAACAAAACCGTTTTTACAAAAGTTTTAACGAGTTTTATAATTATTTTGATTATATGATGACAGAAATAGCGTAACAATTAATCGATCATGTACCTAATTTATCCTGCTCTGTACGATCGGGAAATTTACCCGTATGACCGCACATACCCTAAATTTCAGTCATTTAATTTTAATAAAACTTCTATACAATAAAACAGATGTATTTGTCTATATGCAAACAAGTCTTCAGATTAAAAAAATCAAATAATTCAAATTCTATCAACATTCAACGAAAGAGTATGATTTTTCTACTTAACCTGCAAAAATTATTAAACCTTTTTAATATTTTCTTTTATTATATAAAAATAAGTTTTAATATAAAATTTAATTGAAATTATTAAAAGAAAAGATTGTTCGAAATGCTTCCCTTCCATTTCAATAACTTTTTTATTCTTAGTCGAAACTCATCTATGGCTCGATTTACTTTTATTTTTTAGAATATTATAAAATTGTATTTAGCTCGTTGAAATGTATAATTGATTCATATTTTTAATTTTAATTTTTATTTTTCTTTTGTTCAATTAATCGTGAGTAACTGTCCTTAAATTGTTATTGTACCATTTGTAAGGTATCAAACGAAAATTATAGTCAAATTGACATACTACTACAGTATATGGCTATGAATTTTAGTTGTCGAAATTAATTGTGTCAAAATTCAATTTTAAAACCGTGAGATGTACTTTCATTAATTGTAAGTCCTCTAAGTTCGTTTTTTTAATTACCTTATACGTGTAACTAATTAATTATGTAAAATCTATAATCCTAATTGAATTTTATTACTTTTGACACATACTCGAATTCATTTACGTTCCGTCCCTTCAGTCACTTTTGCATTAAAAACTCGTATGCAAACATCATCGTTATAATCTTAATAATTTTTGCTTACTATATATAAATTCTCGTTCATGCATTTATTAAGTTGTTTTATCTATTCCTTAACGTAATGTATATATTATATATATATATATATATATATATATATTATATATATATATATATATAACCCTAAACCCATCTTAAATTATTATACATCATTTTTAAACTTTGTTAATTCAAAAAAACCTTCCAAATCCCTACACATTTGACCACAGGTCTATACATCATCCATTACGTAATTCGATTTTTACCTACACTAGTCAATAAAAATTAGCTTATAGATTGTACGATTTATATTTTTCCCTTTTACCTATTCATTGTGAATAATTTTCCCCACAGAAAAAAAAATAAAATTTTGCTAAAAATTTTACAATATCATTGTTTGTCTAACTTAATTGGTTGTCTAAATTAATGTATTAATCCTATTAAATGTTTGTCTAAATTAAAGTTTTAATCTTTGAATTTTTATATTTTTATCATAGCCCTCTACGCGAGTGTCATGTTAAAAAATTTGATTACTCTGCATTGTCCTCAACTACCCGAAATCGTTCTGTATAAATTTGTATTGTAACTAATGGTACGCTGTTAGGATGCTATTTTCTCATTGTATTGTATTAATGGTACCCTGTTAGGATGTTATTTTCTCATTTGTATTGTATTAATGATACCCTATTAAATTATTGTATAAATATCATTTTTAAAAGGGGAGAGTAATGTAAAAAGTGAACAATGAACAATTCCTACACCATCATTATATGAATTCATTGTCCATTTTTACATAAGAAACCAAAAATCACATAAGCGAGTTTTGGATAGAATTTCGATTTGTACGTCTTTATTCATTCCTGTATTTTTCTAATTCATCTTTCTAATAATGACTTATACACTATGACGTCACAAAATAACTTTATTCTCTTTACGTTTCCCACTCTGTGTCTCTAATTCGTTCTTGTAAATCTTCCTAACAATGATTTGTACTATACGTAAAAATTCAATAACTATGACGTCACATTTTCCCGTCATTTATTTCCCTTAGGACTAAACAATCTATAGAAGTCATTATTTATATGTTATGTAGTATAAATATAATTATTATTCAACCACACTCATTCTTACATTCATATCTTATCTTGACCATTATCCAATATAAATTTTATTAAATATTAATTTTTACTCGTGTCGGCGCGAAACTTTAGGTTCGTTCGAGAACGCGAAAAAACGTTCTCGTATTATTTTTTTCATTTTTATTTTTAATTATATGACCTCCCGAGGTGAACTCAAAACAATGCTTAGTAAGATCACATTCCGCTCATCGCAGCAGAATTCGAACGCTCAAAGTTAAAAAGTTTCCTTTCGCTCTGATTCGAATTTATAACATTATCATGTGTTATGTTATATTATGTGTTATGTGCCCATGTACTTTGTATTATATTTCTAACATCTTAATTGTCTATTAATATGAAACACTGTAAAAACGAAAAGTTATAGTAACTGTTAAATTGTAATTAACTGTAAATTAACAATAACTTGTAATGTACTTTAATGAAACTGTAATGAACAATAACTTGTAATGTACTTCAGTGAAACTAATTAAATGTAATGATTTAATTTATAATGTAAGAATGTACTTTAATAGAAGTGTAATTAAACAATGAGTGAATATGAATTAATTGGTAATTGTAATCGTAATTGTAATGAACCAAAATTAATACGTACTCAGTCATGTACTCAAAATTGTGCTTATGTGCTAATACGAAATTATATCGCTTTCAGGAATGTAGAATCAGCGATAGTTGTTCTTTTTATTTTTATTTTTTTTTATTCTTTTTAGTTGAAATCTTTCAAAAAAAACATCTGATCATGTATTTAAAAAGGGGGGAAACTTAACCTTCGATTGTCTCCCCAAACATTTAGACTATATTATACTGTACTATATAAAATTACTTCACTTCTGCATTAGACTTCAGATTAGCACTTCATCGTTGTACTTCAGATTAGCACCTCATTAGGGGGGGCAGAGGCCCCTTGCCTCCTTAATATATTTTTAGATTCCGGCCTGAGCCATGGTCGAAAGAGGTCGAACCTCTACCCCTGTAAATTCAGAGTACCTGTATATTTTTAAGAAGTAAACCAAGTAAGAGAAAGTTTTTTATTTTCCCCCTCGAGTTGGGCTATCTTCTATTATTGGAAGAAAAGAATTAACAGAGTGTCGACCCCATAAAGCGAGAGAAAAGAATTAGAAAGAATTATAGGAAAGTATAAAGAAGAAACATCCGTTGCTTGCCTCCGAACCAGAACCCCCCCCCCCCCCGTCGAATCCGAACCGACTCAGGGCCATAAAGATTCCAGGTTCAAATCCTGGCAGGGTCGCCAGACTGTTAACCCCCCTTTATGGCCCTGAGTCGGTTCGGATTCGACGGGGGGGGGGGGTTCTGGTTCGGAGGCAAGCAACGGATGTTTCTTCTTTATACTTTTCTATAATTCTTTCTAATTCTTTTCTCTCGCTTTATGGGGTCGACACTCTGTTAATTCTTTTCTTCCAATAATAGAAGATAGCCCAACTCGAGGGGGAAAATAAAAACTTTCTCTTACTTTGGTTTACTTCTTAAAAATATACAGGTACTCTGAATTTACAGGGGTAGAGGTTCGACCTCTTTCGACCATGGCTCAGGCCGGAATCTAAAAATATATTAAGGAGGCAAGGGGCCTCTGCCCACTCCTAATGAGGTGCTAATCTGAAGTACAACGATGAAGTGCTAATCTGAAGTCTAATGCAGAAGTGAAGTAATTTTATAAGTACAGTATAACATAGTCTAAATGTTTGGGGGAGACAATCGAAGGTTAAGTTTCCCCCCTTTTTAAATACATGATCAGATGTTTTTTTTGAAAGATTTCAACTAAAAAGAATAAAAAAAAATAAAAATAAAAAAGAACAACTATCGCTGATTCTACATTCCTGAAAGCGATATAATTTCGTATTAGCACATAAGCACAATTTTGAGTACATGACTGAGTACGTATTAATTTTGGTTCATTACAATTACGATTACAATTACCAATTAATTCATATTCACTCATTGTTTAATTACACTTCTATTAAAGTACATTCTTACATTATAAATTAAATCATTACATTTAATTAGTTTCACTGAAGTACATTACAAGTTATTGTTCATTACAGTTTCATTAAAGTACATTACAAGTTATTGTTAATTTACAGTTAATTACAATTTAACAGTTACTATAACTTTTCGTTTTTACAGTGTTTCATATTAATAGACAATTAAGATGTTAGAAATATAATACAAAGTACATGGGCACATAACACATAATATAACATAACACATGATAATGTTATAAATTCGAATCAGAGCGAAAGGAGACTTTTTAACTTTGAGCGTTCGAATTCTGCTGCGATGAGCGGAATGTGATCTTACTAAGCATTGTTTTGAGTTCACATCGGGAGGTCATATATATTAAAAATAAAAATGAAAAAAATAATACGAGAACGTTTTTTCGCGTTCTCGAACGAACCTAAAGTTTCGCGCCGACACGAGTAAAAATAATATTTAATAAAATTTATATTGGATAATGGTCAAGATAAGATATGAATGTAAGAATGAGTGTGGTTGAATAATAATTATATTTATACTACATAACATATAAATAATTACTTCTATAGTGTTTAGTCCTTAGGGAAATAAATGACGGGAAAATGTGACGTCATAGTTATTGAATTTTTACGTATAGTACAAATCATTGTTAGGAAGATTTACAAGAACGAATTAGAGACACAGAGTGGGAAACGTAAAGAGAATAAAGTTATTTTGTGACGTCATAGTGTATTCATTATTAGAAAGATGAATTAGAAAAATACAGGAATGAATAAAGACGTACAAATCGAAATTCTATCCAAAACTCGCTTATGTGATTTTTGGTTCTTATGTAAAAATGGACAATGAATTCATATAATGATGGTGTAGGAATTGTTCATTGTTCACTTTTTACATATATATATATATATATATATATATATTATATAATATATAAAAACGAATAAACAACTCGTGCACACACACACACACACCCACACACACACACACACACACGATGAAAGGCAGAAACTAGGTCAATTCGAATCATCTCCCTAGAGACCTTTTTGGACGAGTGTTAATCCTTCTTCAAACTATTCGAGCAAAAACAACCACCGCTCACTCCGTTTCTTATTATCATCATTATTATTATTTCTACAATGAAAATATTTTATATTTACGCGTAACTTAGACCCACAGTTTAATGTGGAAACCGAACGCTCTTTTAAAAATATAATTAGAGGAACTTTCACGAGTGAATGGTTATTTATTCAATATAAGAAGTTAAGCATTAAGCATTGTTTTTCCTTTCACGAGGAAAGGATTTCTGCAAGTGTCTATAATTCGATTTTATATATGTATATATGGAGGGTCGTTGCTTACTCTTCCACATTTCAACATAACAGGATTATTGAACCGGATTTAAAATAACAGGTTCATTTGATCCGAGACAGTAGTATGACCGAAAAGCATGCGTGATTTTCTCTTTAATAATAATAATAACAACTAGCTCGAACAGTGACAACGGTTCAGGTTTTCACTCCACCTTAGACCCACAGTTTAACGTGGAAACCGAATGCTCTTTTAAAAATATAATTAGGATATATTTACAATTTCTTTATTATAAAATGTGGAACATGCAGCCTTCAGTGAACAGCTGTTCTGTGGATCGAATACATCTCGTCAGGGAGTCGTTGCTTACTCTTCCACATTTCAACATAACAGGAATATTGAACCGGATTTAAAATAACAGGGTCATTTGATCCGAGTCAGTAGTATGACCGAAAAGCATGTTAATGCATGATTTTCTCTTTAGTAATAATAACAACTAGCTCAAATTGTAACAACGGTTGAGGTTTTCACCCGACCTTAGACCTACAGTTTAACGTGGAAACCGAATGCTTTTTTAAAAATATAATTAGGATATATTTCTTTATATCCTCTCGACTACATTAATGATCCGGGAATAGTGGGGAAAAATATTGACATGGTAAAGGGGTAATACGAGCATTAAATCTATTGGAGAAAATATAAAGATGCCATTACTCGTCCGGACCCGTTATAGCGGATTGGTACACATCATAGCTCCACCCAGCTACACCGGCAGCCAATCACGACGAACATCTGGCCTTAATCTTTTGGGGCGGAGCTTGGCGATTGTGCATATAAAAGGGGATATTTTTCAGTTTGGAGTAACAGTAGCTATTTTCGCGTCAGTGAATAATCCTGCCAGTGCATTCCTCCACCATGGACCTGTACGTCTCCCCGGATTTGTATGAAGAAAGTGACACTGCAGCATTAACTGCAATTGATCTTTTTAATGCAATTGACTGAGATGAATTATTTCCAACGCAAACGTAGAAGATATTTGCAGTGACGCTCCTTACAATCCGACGCAAGGGACTACCCTAGAAATGTAAGTGTCTATAATTCGATTTTATATATATGGAGGGTTGTAGTATCTCGTCAAATACTTCATTTAGATACTCACCAAAAATCGAAATTTTTTATGTCAATCAATGTTATTTGGATTTATCTCTTATCGCCATTATGCCAAAATCGAAATTTTTTATGGCAATCAATGTTATTCCTCTTAAATGAACCAAAGATATCTTCACATAATGGGTATCTGTCTGTATACTCTGTATATGTTTTAAAAGAATGAACATTATTCCTTTAAGGTCCGATGAGGATTTGATACGTGTTATACAATCTTTTGAAGAATCTCGTGTCATGAATACGGAGGATATACTGATCAGTCAGCAATGTCACACATCCTCCACCATGGACCTGTACGTCTCCCCGGATTTGTATGAAGAAAGTGACACTGCAGCATTAACTGCAATTAATCTTTATAACGCGATTGACCGTGATGAATTATTTCCAACGCAAACCGTTGAAGATATTTGCAGTGACGCTCCTTACAATCCGGCGAAAGGGACTACCATAGAAATGTAAGTGTCTATAATTCGATTTTATATATATATATGGAGGGTTGTAGTATCTCGTCAAATACTTCATTTAGATACTCACCAAAAATCGAATTTTTTTTATGGCAATCAATGTTATTTGGATTTACCTCTTATCGCCATTATGCTAAAATCGAAATTTTTTATGGCAATCAATGTTATTCCTCTTAAATGAACCAAAGATATCTTCACATAATGGGGATCTGTCTGTATACTCTGTATATGTTTTAAAAGAATGAACATTATTCCTTTAAGGTCCGATGAGGATTTGACACGTGTTATACAATCTTTTGAAGAATCTCGTGTCATGAATACGGAGGATATACTGATCAGTCAGCAATGTTACACCGAAATAATGTAAGTGTTTTTCGATCTTTTTGGGGTAAGAATACACAATATATTTTCATAAATTTATTAAAAGAAAGAAATCAGTACAATAACCAACTACAGAATATACCGTTACAAATATACGAACAAAAACATTATACTATACAACGAGTACGTACAATTGGAAAACGGATTTTTATCTGTCTGCATACCATTTCATCGTTTCGGCGAGTGTGACACGGGTCAAATAAATTTAAAAAAATTATAAATTCTTTATCACATGACATATGCGTGAGAAATGAGACGCAGTACATTCCGCAAACATTACTAAAATATCCTTGTATACGAAATGGGTTCCATACAACTTCGGGAATATGTAACTGAGCGAGAAATTTTACAATAATAGGGTCACTCCAGGGTTGAGTACCGAGTGAATCAAAATAGTACAGGCGCTGTCTATTTTTAAAATAGACAGCGATCCAGTGAATACCTTCATTACCGATGACATCTGTGTTCACAATAAGACTACCGCATTCTCGCGTACTTGGCAAACTCAATGTTTCATTCTTCGCAAACACGCCGATAAATTTGGAATGTGTGACTCGTTCCATTACTTTCTGAAGTGTATTAGCATCCATTTTAAAAGTCAGTGATAACGCTCCTAAATCTATCTACTTCTATTAGGGCTTGCGATTCGAGATATACTAGTACACTAATAGGAGCGTCTATAGGCTTGGCGAATTCCAGCCGCACTGAGATGTTTCCGCTCTGCTGTGGGGTTAAATGGGTATTTACACTAGCAGATAAGTCAGGTGTAATGTCAAACGGATAAAGGTTAAATTGATCAATGAATTCTTCCTGCGTTACCCCATTACCAAGCTCATCACAATCACCTGCAATATGGGTCAGATTACTATAGGCTCTGGCACAAAGAGGTAACACAGCGTCTGATGAATAGTCCGTACCCATTGTTCCACCCAAAGCAGTGCCATTAACGTATAGAGTTATATTTTTAAGTCCGAAATTCTCGAATTTAAAGGCACTGTTTTTATATTTTCCATTCACCGAAGCATGGTCCTGCATACCGATTAATATCCTTTTAGGAAGATTTACCAGGGCAATGTTTTCTATCTGGTTCGATGCCAACCCTGCAGGAACCGTATATAGTTTGATTTGTACTCTGTTAATAGGATATTTCACTGTAGCGTTTAGTAAATTTTTCTCAATTTCTAGTTGTTTTGGTGAACTTAATTTCACTCGCCGTAAGCGGAGGTATGTGTCCATAATGTGAACCACAACGGGCTTTGCACCCTCCTCTTGATCAGCATCCAGATTTAAGCAGATCTCAGGACTCGTGCGGGTGAGCTTTATTTTCATATCCACCCCGTTGACAAGCAACTTCTCCTGGAAAGTGAAATCTGTGTGCAACCGTCCAAAACACTCGTATATTTTCTTTTTAGATTTTTTAAATTTGTCCTTTATACTACTTTCATCTTTAGTTTGATAATATCCCTCGGCACTTAAAAAGGTAGCCTTCGCTTCTTTGGAAAAGTTGAGGACATTTTCCAGATAGGCTCGTAGATGATAGTACCCCATGCCTGCCGATATGTTGGTCTGATTTAAATATACGTCACACTGGTTGAATATGGAGTGCAGAAAGTTTGTTTCAGGGTATACAGCATATTTGTCATCGCAGACCGTTCCATCAGAATGGGCTATACGTAGCTTAGCGTACATGTGCACACAGCTTGGATCAAAAAAGTAAGGGCCTGAGCTGGGCATCACGAATTCTGTAGGTGCACTCGGGGAACTAATTGTGTTTAAAGGGTTAATTGTAATAAAGTCACTGTGCTCAATAGAAACTTGGGTTGGAGGCAGCTCAAAAAGGGACAGCTCCGATTTACAGCATTGTGAACTACATGGGTAGAAACATATACGAACGCTGAAACCAAAGAGGTAATTCCACATTTACTTGTGAGCCAGACCATCTGTGATGACGAGTGCCCCAAATGCGGTAAACGGACAAACGTTTTTAAAACGAATGTCCGCGATAGTCCTGTGAAACTATTTGTGTCCTATATTGTCAAGTTAGCCGACAAGTTCAAAAAAATGACTGTGTATATTCTCGCCCATAACGGGGCAAAGTTTGACACGCAGTTCCTTTATAAGTACTTGCTTGAACACGAATCCTCTGAGATATTTACAGGTGATCCATTGAAAAGAAGCAACAAATTAATACAGATGCAGATAAGAGGCACTGTACAATTTAAAGATACTTTATTATTCACACCTTGTAAATTAGCAAAGCTACCCAAGGTGATAGGAGTAGCAGCTGAAGTTTCCAAAGGATACTTCCCTTACACTTTCCTCACCAGCGAGACTTTAAACTCCGTAGGCCCACCACCGCCCAAACATTATTTTGACTGTATGGATGAATGTGAAGACTTTGATCGATACTACAACAGTTTTAATGAAAGTAACCCTTATAATATAGCTGATGAATGTGAGCGTTATTGCGTGAATGATGTGCGCGTGCTTAGAGTATGTTTCCAGGCCTTTAGAAGGATGTACATAGCCCGTTTCAAATGCGATCCACTGCAAGTCGCAACCACCATCGCATCATTATGTTTTACGGTGTTCAAGAATAACTTCATGCCTAAAGACACCTTAGCCATTATTCACCGAAACAACCCCCGCAGTTACGGACACAAGGCTATTTACTGGCTCATACACCTACAGCAACAGACAGGTGTATACATAAAGCACGCCCGCAACACGGGTGAAGTACCCATTAAGATTAATGGACGTGTTTTTTGGGTTGATGGGTTAAGTGAAAACTGTGTCACTGGTGTGAAGACTGTGTACTCCTTTAACGGTTGCTGGTGGCATGGATGCCCCCGTCCTGAGTGCGGAATCGCCGGAGATATCCACGGTAAATCTCCTGCCGACTGTCTTGCATGGACCCGGACCCGCGATCAACTTATAGGATCACAATTCACTCACAAAGTCTTGTGGGAGCATGAATATGATGCACGGATGGAGACAGACGAGGTGTACCGTGAGGAAATAAACACGATCAAGCGTTCAATGGTGCTGGATCCTCTCAAGTGTGGTGATAGCTTGTTTGGAGGACGTACAAATCCATTCAGACTATACTTTCCACCTACGGAGGGCGTGAAGCTCCATTACTACGATTTCTGTTCTTTATTCCCATACGTGATGAAGAACAATCCGTACCCCGTGGGCGCTCCTGAGAAACTGGTGGGACTTAACCTGCTCTCCATCAATGAATTTTCAAGAAATTTGAATGATCGTTACTTTGGGCTCTCTTTCGTAGACGTACTCCCCCCACGCAATTTATGGATGCCAATCTTACCTGTCGTTATCGACGACAAGCTCATGTTTCCCCTGTGCGTGAAGTGAGCGGAAGAGGATAACGGCGATTGTAACCATATACCCCACCAGCGTAAGATCAGAGGCGTATATACAAGTCCTGAGCTGGCCCTAGCCGTACGCCATGGTTATAGAATACTGAAGATACATGAGGTGTGGAGGTTTCAGAAGCTACCCAGCCTTTTCACACCATATATAAACGCCTTTTTGAAGGATAAGGTTGAGGCATCAGGGTATCCGCGAGGAGTTGATACCGAAGATGAAAAGTCTGCCTATATTCAACGTTACCGCGACCGCGAAGGTATACAACTTGATCGTGTCCAAATTGTAAAGAATCCTGGCAAGCGCTTTAGTGTAAAGTTGTGTCTAAACAGTCTATGGGGAAAATTTGCGCAGAATGCCGACAAAGGGAACATTCATTTGGCACAAAGTTATAGCGATGTCTGGGATTATGCCAATGCTCCCGATAAAGAGGTCATGGAGATCGTGAATGTAGGTAATACTTACATAATAAAGTACAACAACACTGAATTGGCCACAGATACCTCAAGGGTTACAAACATACCTGTGGCCAGCTTCACAACAGCCAACGCCCGTATAAAACTTTAGGGTCTATTGCATTCTCTTGGGCGGAGAGTATTGTATGCCGATACAGATAGCGTGATATTCACAGAGAGGGAGGGTGAATACATGCCCGCTATTGGGGAGTTCCTCGGCGAGCTCACTGATGAGATCAAGGATGAGTATGGGGACAACGCATACGCCGACTCTTTTGTCTCAACAGGACCTAAAACTTATGGGGTACGGGTCAGGGTGGGGGACGAAATGAAATATATCGTGAAGGCAAAGGGTATTACGCTCAACCATGCGAATCGGCGGGTTGTTAACTTTGAATCGTTGAAGGATCTAGTGTGTTTGGACGATGATGAGGGCGAACGACCTCCCCAACTAATTGTAGGCACTCACAATTTTCGGGGCAGAAGCTTGGGGGCGTGAAGGAATTTAGGGGTACGAAGGTGTGCCGTAACACCTATACGAAACGTCACCAGTTACCTGGTGCCTATGATACCGTACCCTTTGGATACCATAACGTTTGGTGCTTCTATTGGTAACTGACACGTATTTGTCTTGTATATAATCGTATCTATTGATTTATTACACGTATTTGTAAATATATATATATAACTTGAATATCTCGTTTATTAAATCGTATTTGTAAATATATATATATAACTTGAATATCTCGTTTATTAAATCGTATTTGTAAATATATATAACTTGAATAGCTCGTTTATTAAATAAATCATGTTTCAATTAGCGTTTTACTTTCTCCTTTGTGTGTGTGTGTGTGCGCAGGTGAAAGTTCTAAGCTCCGCCCACTGTAAGACCGTGAGTCATGCTACTATCTGGGAGTCCCTGCGTGGTCAGTCGACTGCAGTAAGCCCGAGAGATCAGACGTGTACTCAGAAGAAAAGATCAGACGTGTATTCAAATGGCTACCTTTAATATTGCTTGCACAACGTTTATGAAATGGTATTCAGCAAAGTGCCAGGATGTGGTGGATACAGAAAAACTTCCTATTCCCCCCTCCTATGCCTCTTTTAAAAACACATTGGATTGTGCGAAGTTCCAAGATGTACAAATACTCTACGGATGTTCTGGTGAGACCGTTGAAGCTTTCGTTGCACAGACGATGTGCTGAAGTATACTGCAGAGCTAAACTTTATAAAGTCTCACATACACCGTGAAGTAAAAGAAACAACGCGTGCAGAAGAGAAGCAGCAGGTATGGATAATGAGTCTTGCGGATGGGTGGTGTGACAAGCGGTATTACGTCATGCTACACCATGTCGATTACTCATACCCTACGACTGAAAATGTGAATCTCGTGATCATGGACAATCTTAAGTATTTTTATCACTATATTAACGTATATCATGATGAGGTTCGTAGTGAGGTTGTGGCTAGTGCCCTGCGTGAGTTTTTAACAGACTTTAGAGACGAGTATCGTTTGATGGGCAGAAAGGAAAAATATGAGCATATGTTCCTCTCAAATAGTGCGCCGGAGTGTGAAGATGTTTAGTAAAACATAAAATGTGCCTAGTTCTTATCCTGAGGTAAAATGTCTGGTGCGTAGTCTGGTAGTGATGAAATTAATTCTTGTACCGGAAAAACAACTATGTACAACAATTCGGTACGACTCGCGGATCATACGAACAAGCCCATTCACGTATCATCGAGTCAGCCGCCCGTCGAACCGTTCCTGCCTACCTGCGTGCCTCACACGGCTCATAGTTATCTCAGAGCTTGAACCGAGTGGACGTGCGCTCCTCGAATACGATGGAACTTCCTTTGAGCAGCATTCTCAACGCCTCGTACGATGTGTCCGTGACGAAATCGTTGCGCGTGTTCAGGCGTAAATCTGGTACCGTTAGCTATGTACTGGAAACGGAATGTAGACAAACAAACAAACGGGTTTATTTAAGTGTCGAGGAGATGAATAGAATCTTCGTGATAGTTGAGAAGTGGAGTGAAGATCGTTATAAAATACCTGCTAACGTAGGTACAAGAAGAGAGCAGATTAGTGACGCACCCTCATACGCCGTTGTATGTACGTTGTGTATAAATAACGATCGGCCGTGCATTGATATACGGCTGATGTGGAAGAATGCTTCTGATAATAACGCTCTTGTTCCTACGCGAAACCGTTTCATCCTCGACAGAATGTTTGAAATCGTTGGATTCCGTAAGCTGAAACCTATATTAGACGCGCGTGTTACGGATATGCTTTATTTTGATACAGTACTTGAATACGCATACACCGCTCTGCTCGATGGGTTTACCGAGTGTAGGGCTGGTGAGAATGGTCTAGTGCTGGACGTTTATTTAAAAAGTTTAGACTCTTTGAAATACCATGAACTTTGGTACAAAGCAATTGATCGGTACAAGGCTGAGCTCACCTACACCGTTCACCCTGAAGAACTATTTCTTTATATAACGCGCAGTTGTCGTAACGATTTAGAAGATTATTTGAATTGCCGCTATGTTGAGTGAGTTCACGATTGAAAAGCTCGAGTCGGTAGAAATAAACCCTCGATTGGAAAAGCGTGTTTATAAACTTGTGTTTAATAATGTAGCTAACGATGAACTCTTTCTGCGTGCTTTTGATTGTATTCTAGACGTATTTAAAGATGATTTACCAACCGGTTGTAAAGTGCGAAGAAAAATAGTACTGAACGATATGAAAGCCCTTCATATCGAATACAGGTTTCCCTATACTTTAAGCGGTGAAATATTATTAAACCGCGTATACTGCGTAATGCAGAGCAATAATGATGTAATTGTAAACTCGATTAAGTGCGAGTTTAGTATTTTGAAAAAAAAGTGAAATGTAATTATATATTTTGCGTGATATTTCTCCTGTACTGTTATGATTATATGCATATTTCTATTATTATTGAAATGTATATTTATTTGTATATATCTCCATCTCCATAATTGTGTGTGTATATATTTTTTTGATTGTATGCATATTCCTCAATTATTATTGAAATGTATATTTATTTTCTATATATTTATAATAAACAGAATGATGCAATGTTGTTTTACTTAATTCTAATTATAACATGTTACGCCTTCTAAACCTACTAACGGAATTCTAAATGTCTACAATGGTATCGCTAAAAAGTGGTATCTGGCAACTGAATACATGGCACGAAATCTTTTAATTGGAGACAACTCACCTTAATAAGGCTAAAAAGTGGTATCTGGCAACTCAAGCCATTTACGTCTTCTAAGCCAACTGGCTGATTAGGAACCTATAATAATGTATACAATGGTATCTGACAATGCTAAAAAGTGGTATCTGGCAATAATAATGCTAAAAAGTGGTATCTGGCAACTCAAGCCATTTACGTCTTCTAAGCCAACTGGCTGATTAGGCGTCTATAATAATGTATACAATGGTATCTGGCAACTCAGTCTTCGATTAGAATTAAATATATAGCACAAACTGAAACATGGCGCTATCTGGCAACTCAAGCATTTACGCCTTATAAGCCAACTGGCTGATTAGGAACCTATAAAACAACGCCTACTCGGCTGAAGTCTTAACCCTTTTGCTGCGTCCCATTCTGATACGCCCTGTGCGTGCCACGCTAATACCCCAGAACGAAAGCTGTGCGTATAAATGCGCCAGAAAATAAATGAATTATTTTTTTGCTTCGTCTTTTGTTTGCCTTTAAAATAGGTTTTCTATCAGTAATATTTTCAATTTTTCATGGGTAACAAAAAAATAAAGGTTGAAATGAAATAAAATAGAGATATTATCTTTATTTAGTTAACTAAAAGTTAAATGCTGAGTGATAAATTTTGAAACATGGTTCGGCGCATAACCCTGGGGTATCGGGGCATGTCTCGCATTGAAAACGTACTCGTTTTTCTATCCCATGGGCATAACATACCCTGCATCTCTTTGTGGGTCTTGGGGTACGTTCAGAATTTGATGTAATTTTCTTGGTAAAATGTTTTCCAACTAGTCTTGGAACTACTGATTTCTTCAAGTTAGGTTCATCTGCAGATGTCAGTCCTTTTATAATCTCATGGCAAAAGTCTAGAAAGGGAACTTTTCCCTTTTTTATGAGATTATAAATTCCACAAGCATCTAGTACTCGAACCTGAATCAAATGCATTGCCAGCTTCTTATACCATTTTAGAGACTTTCTTGGGACAGAGTAATAATGCAGTATTTTTCTGTTCAGTCTACATATCCCATATGTTTGTTGTATTCATGTACGCAAGCTGGAATGGTTTTTTCGACTCGACCTTCCTTTGACCTACGTGTTACTGTCACATCACTGTTCGAATGGTAATTGGAAAGCATGCAAACTCTTCTCTTGTCATGAAACACAAGGGAAAGCAGTTCAGGAGTCTCAAAGGCAAGTTTTTTTCCTTTTGCCACATTCATAGTTTTCATAGCATGGCATAAGCCCTTACAATTACTTCTAACAGTCCCTGCGGCACCAGTTTTATTATCACTAAGGTATTTGTATAGTTTTGGTGATGTATAGAAGTTATCAGTGAAGATGATGTGACCTTTTCCAAATATTTTTCCATCATACTTACTACAATACTTTCAGTCTTAGAAAAATCAGCAACAGTTTCCATGGTCCCGGTATATATTTTATATTTCAAAGTAACACAATTTTCATCCACAAGTTTGAAATTTTTTATCCCAAAACGTGATCTTTTTGTTTTTATGTATTGCCGGAAACTAACTGAGTCTGCCCTTCGACAGCAACAAAGATTCATCCAAACTTAGATTCTGAGAAGTTGAATATTTTGATTCAAGAGCAGATGTCATCAACTCAATAAAGTCATGCAATTTCACCATCTTTCCCCCTCTTTCCTTCAACGTCTCATCTGCATTGTCAGCAAAATGCAAAAAAGAAAGAATGTTGGTGAATCTGTCTCTTTTCATGATTGCTGTAAATACTGGAGTAGCATAAAAACTGTTGGTTGACCAATACATACCTATCTTGGGTTTTTGTATAATACCCATGAGAAGTAAAAGCCCTATAAATTGCTTCATTTCTGTAAACGTAGTTGGGACCCATGCACTATACCGAGATGTTGATTTCAGATTAGGTGTAGCAGCCAGAAATTGAGTTGCATATTTGTTTGTTTCTGTAACCATTAGCTCAATTACTTCTTTGGGAAAACTTCACAAAAAACATCATACATCGTATGAGTTTGACCATTGAAGAGCACTTTATTTTCACCAGTAAACTGCCACCCACCTCTGGTACAGCCTATATTTTCACCAATTTCCTGCCATTCAAAATTCTCACTCGATTTTGTTGCTTTAGGCAGATCTCTTTCCAAAGTACCACATTTTCTTCATCATCGTCACTACTTGATGTGTTTTGTATAATATTCCGTACATTATCTTGCGCCCAGTCATCCTCACTTTCACATTCTATATCACTCAGAATACATTGATATATATTCGTTTATACCATTCTCACCTAGAGATGATTTTTTACACTTATTACTGCTTGTGGATGCCATGCTGAACTGATTGGGGAGTCTATTTCACTCCCCCCTCTGGTGAGCTGAGAGTCAGAAAATAAAAAAAGATGACAAATACCACCATATTGATGTCTAATATTAGTCAGGGAACTAACTACGTTGTTCTAATAGGAACGAGGGGGTTTATAGACTGTTTAGTAAACGTGGAAAACAATGTTTACCATGCGTCCTGAGAGAAGATTTTTAATGGTAAACATAGTTTACCATGCGTCCTGAGTCGGGCTTTTTTATGGTAAACATAGTTTACCACACGCACTGAAGGGTTAATATGTGGTATCTGGCAACTCAAGCCATTTACGTCTTCTAAGTCAACTGGCTGATTAGGCGTCTATAATAATGCATACAATGGTATCTGGCAACTCAGTCTTCGATTAGAATTAAATATATAGCACAAACTGAATACATGGCGCTATCTGGCAACTCAAGCCATTTACACCTTCTAAGCCAACTGGCTGAGCCTATAAAACAACGCCTACTCGGCTGAAGTCTTAATATGCACTTGGCTCCTGCCAGGTGAACACCTCTCCTCCTTTCTCTCCTCCTTTCTCTCCTTTCTCTTGGGGGATAACGCCGCCTCCAAGTTTTCCTTGTTGCACCTGCAGCATTCCCCCTTTGGGGGGAATTTATTTTTAAATTTTTTTGCAACACCCCCCTTTGCAACACCCCTCCCCCTTTGCAACATTACGTAATCACTTGCAACATTCTTGCACTCTCCCTTTTGCGGCTATACTACTGGTATTTATTATAGCATTGTAAACAAATTAATGAGTAGTACAGTAACACATTTAGCAGTTTATGTGGCTAGGAACTAATTCAAGATTAATTTACCCAACTACGTTATTATTAGTGGCCTATCTACATCGGGGACACTCTTAATATCGCTGGTGAATTAATTCTGGATTTATTAGGCACATTCATTAACATCAGGTGCTACCATTCAATGAAGGACTTTAATATAACTTCTCATTCAACCTTGCCCAATTTGTTATTTCGGTAGGCTAACGCGATCGAACTAGGCATTACTTGGCCTAGAGGGAGATGGGAATATTATTGCTCTCTCTCTCTCTCTCTCTCTCTCTCTCTCTCTCTCTCTCTCTCTCTCTCTCTGCATTATGAAAATTCTTTAAATCTACCTGCAACCTTGCGAATAAGGAAACTGGTTGCAGCGGAGCAAGCATTGCCGATTCTGAACTCAACTTGCTGCCTAGTCAAAATTCTACAACAATTGAGACTGCAGTGGAAGATAATAATTACGTTACCACTGTTAATTGGAAGAAAACAAACATCGGCGAATCTGAACCCGAATTGCGACCTTGTCAAACTTCTACAACACTGGAAACAAGCGTTGGCGAAAATGACGATGCCATTGATGATCGAGGGAAATTAGTAACAGCCGTCGGCGGTTCTTGCTCTGATTCGCAACATAATCCAACGCGTACACCAGTGATGACAGTTACAGAAAGAACTGAAGATGCCATTTCAGAAAGGGTGCTATAACAGGCATTGTCGATTCTGATCCTGCCTTCTGGCTTAGTTTGACGCCTAGAATTTGAGACCTGTTAGTAATCAATGGACCACAAAAATTACATAACATGACTTTTCTTCTGGATGAGCACAATCGTCATTTTTCTTTGGCGTTTCTGGACAGAAAGCTGGAAAATGGTGAAGTCCTGAAGCGGAGCTGGCTGGTTTATTCGAAGTCTACGGATAAAGTATTCGGCTTTTGTTGTACATCCCCGACACTTGATGGATCGAGTGATTGAAGGGACATGGCGATTATCATGAGTCATGAAAAGTCACCCAATCATTTTCAGTCATATCAAGCATGGGTTGGAACAGAACGAAGGCCGAAACGAAATTCTTGCATTGACGCAGAGCTTCAACGCAAAATCGAACATGAGCAGGAACGCTGGAAAAAAGTCTTAGAGCGACTCTAAGTGTAACGCTCTACTTATCCAAACATAATATGGGGAATAACAGAAACTTCCTAGGTTTAGTGGAGCTACTAGGAATATGGAAAAACTATACAAGCTTGTCATACAGGTTACATTACAGTTCACAAGGCCTAATTCAAACCCAGACCTAAACACGCCTACAATATGCTAACGTATACAGTACCTTTATTTCATAATAATTGAATAGAAAACATTAATATATTTTATTGAATAACTACGAACTGCCTCTGGTTTTGAAATTTAAAGCCCATTGGGAATAAGGAAGATTGCCGTAGGTGGAACTAAAGAACAAAAGAATATGCAGGCATTGGGCCTACATTAGAACAAGCAAGAAAAGTAATGAAAATATGTAAATTATACGTCTGGTAATTTTCCGTCTGCAAACGTTAATTGAACTTACACACTCTCCTTGCGTAACCTAACTGCCTACATCCAAAGAGAAAAAGTGGGCAACGTGCGACCTATACCAGACGCGGACTTCAACAAAAAAAAAAGGTATGGGTTTTTTCCTTTTACCATTGTGCTGCGCTAAATACCGAAGGCAAGTAAATTTAATAATTTAACTAAACAACTACTTAACAAGGTCTTTTGAAGACCTATACGTACACACAACTTTTTAACGAAAAAACGCATTTTGCCGTCGACTCTAGGCATTAAATCTGCTGGAAGTTTTCATCGGATCGCCAGCTCGAAAGCAATGAACCATAGGCCTATAAAGTTTTTTTTTTACAAGGAAACCACGACGAAGCTATGAAGGAACACTTGAGGTGCGTGATATCGAAGGAAATAACGGACCATTACTGTGAAAAAAGAATCCAGAATGAACTAATTACATTAATGGCGAAAGAAGTTCTTGAATACATTTGTGCGAGGCTGAAGAGTGCCAGTACTACTCGCTTATATTAGACTGTACACCGGATGTAAGCCATTTTGAAAAGATGTCTTTTACGGTAAGATTTATTGATATATTGGATGGCAAAATTAACATTCAGGAACATTTCATTGGTTTCGTAACAGTGAACGAGACCACAGGGAAAGGACTTTCTGCAACCATCCTGTCAATGATTGAAAAGTATGAAATCGACATCCAAGGCTGTTGGGATCAAGGGTATAAAAACGACGCAAACATGAAAGAAAGTAAGGGTGTGCAGGCGATAATTCTTTCTATAAGCCCAAGAGCTTTTTTCGTTCTATGCGGTTGTAATTCGCTCAATCTCGTTGTAGGGGATGTTGCATTATCTTCAACGGAGTCCATGTCCCTTTTCAGCATTGTACAAAGAATTTATGTCCTGTTCTCTGCCTCTGTTTATCGTTGGGGGCTTCTCACAGACCACGTCAGAAATCTCGCTGTGAAGCCATTACGCGAAACGCACTGGGAGTGCAGAGTGGACAGCCTTAAAGCTATCCGATACCAGACAGTTGAAGCCTACGATGCTCTTATTGCATTAGCTGAATCGGAGAAAGCGGATGCAGGCATCCATCATGAAGCGCTTACTCTCGCAGACCAATTAACTAAATATAGTTTCCTTATCTCTATCGTGTGTGGTTTGGCATCCTTTTCCAGGTCAGTCTGCTAAGCAAGAACATGCAAAGCAAAAGTAGCGATATTGTTTTTCCCACCGCCTCAGATGCGGCCAAAAATAGGATAACAGCTTGCCGTAACTACCATGTAAAATACAGAGATGTAGGGTATGAAGAAGCTTTAATAAAAGCAAAGGAAATGGCTGAAAAACTTGGTGTCGGTCCAGCGTTTAAGTCGCCTTCATGCATTCGTCGTAGGAAACTCCAGTTCAGCTACGAAGGTGAAGATGAAGTTATTACTACAAACCCGGAAACCAAGTTCAAAGTTGACTTCTTTTACCAGCATGTAGACACCGCGAGATTGTCAATAGAAGAACAGTTTGAACAGATGAAACAACATGTGGACCTTTGGGGTTTCCTTTATAATCTGAAACAACTTCTTGACAAGAAAATTTTATTAAAGAACTGTATGGATCTTCATCACGCATTGAAAGACGGAGAAAGCTGTGACATTAACAGTTGTCAAAGAGCTGAGCTATCTCAAGTTTGCTGCCTAAGTACTGCAGCACTCCTCAAGAAGTACCTGGGTATCACTCAGAATATTATTAACCTTGGCTGGCTCAGTAGCAAGTGTAGATTGAAGCTTCTCAAAGTTGAAGCTCGTAAAGTCTTACTTGCGATCGACCATGGAAGACGACAGGCTTTCTTCGCTAGCTATCCTTTCAATTATGAATGATGTGGCATAAAAAAAAGACCTGTCACATGCTATATAAAATTTTGTGGCGACAAAGGCACGAAAAGCGAACGTTTGAATGATTTGTTTTTCTTATTATGTACTATAGCATAAATAGGGGCAGGGGGCGCCGAATACAAAGTTCGCACAGGCCACAGTTTTGCCTGAGGCCGACCCTGTCAGTGACACTAGTCTATAGTTTTTGGTTGAGACCTATCCCCTCCTTTATGTATAGGGACAATGTTCACCCTCTTCAGGATACCCGGTACTTCTCTTGTGTCGAGATCTTTTCCATATCCAATATAGAGGTGGAGCTATTTCATTCTTACAGTTTTTAATCATCAAAGTGTTCCATTTGTCCATACCTGCAGCCGAATGTGGTTTCATTTGTCCTACAGCTCGCGCTATATCTTTTGGGGTAAAGTCAAAATCAATTATATTCTCTCCTTGTAATTTCTCTTCAGAGAAGGTATTTCTATCAGGTGTCACTTTGTCACTTTTTGAGGTACTGACAACTATTCATACTGATCTGTCAATATTTCAGATATTTCTTTCAAATCATCGGTTAGTTCACTATTTTGTTTTGTTAACGATCTGGTAATGCACAAGTTCCTGTTTTCCTTTTCGTAAAATTACAGAATGGTCATGTTATTCCATTGCTCCAAGTCGTCTCACCGTGTTCGTGCTGATAGTTTCGGTCGATTCTTCCAAACTGGCTCTAAGTTCTTGTCATTTTTTGGAGATGTCTTTAGTTTGTGGTCACATTTCCCTCGCCTCTGAAAATCCATTTTCTTTGCAGCCATCATCTTTTTAATATTTAACACAGACCCATGCTATTACTTCTATGTTTTTTTTTTTTAGCAACTTCTCTTGGAGGAACAGTTTTCTTCTAAAAAAGTCTTAACTTGAGCAATTTTGCTCGTACACACATGTTTTTTTTGCCTATAATCACCAACGAAAAGTCTTCTAAAACGTAGGATTTTCAGGGAAAAACGGTCAAACTATGACAAAAACTAGAGCTTAATTTACCTTCATTTGTTTTCTCTTGCTTTTCTTCGGTGAGGGCTACGTCGTGGACCAATGTCGTAACACCCTTCCATTGGATCTATACCCATTTCGTTAAGACCAAAACATCGACACTGAAAAACTAACTTAACCTAACTTAATCTAACTCACGATAAACATGTCGATCCCGTAGATCAGCGAAGTTAAGAAGTTAAACGACATTAGGTCTAGGTAGAAGTTGGATAGGGGACCGTCCTCCACGTCCAGATTGTAGCTATGTAGCGACCCGTGGTTCAGATCCCACGTGAAGCTGTAGGTTCCTTCCGTCATATACAAAGGACACTAAACAGCAACAGACTGGCTGGTCCCTACGAGGCTGTCTGTTCAAGAAGGAAGGTCAAAAGATGTAAGAAAATTTAAAGACGAGTGAAAGCAAGGCAAAGAAGGGAGGTTGAAAAAGAAAGAAAGAAATTCAAAAATAAAGTGAAAACCTTAAAACAAAACGAAAGGAATCCGAGTGAAAACTCTACAATATGCTAACAAATGCTTCTAACTGGGAGTTTAAGGCAAGATAAGCATCTTGTCTGTTTTTAAAGGACTCAACCGAATTACTTTGAACTACGCTGGCTGGCAATCCATTTCATAAATTAACTATATAATTGAAGAAGAACTGTTTAGCTTCATTAGAATTAAAATGTTTACCCGCTAATTTCAGACCATTACCGCGAATTCTGTCTGCATTTCTGAAGGTGAAATATTCTTCGGCGTCGACATTATCAAAACCTTTAATTATAACACCTGGATTTAATCTCCTTGAATTTGCCTTTTTACAAGTGAGAATAAATTTAACGTTTCTAAACGAGCAGCGAATGATTTGTTTCTAAGTCTAAGAATCATCTTAGTAGCCCGTTGCTACACTCTCTCCATTTTGTTTATGTCCTTTCGTAAATATGGAGACCAGAACTGAACGCAGTGTTCCAGGTGGGGGCGGGCTAAGGAATTATATAATGTTAGCATTGTTTTTTCAGATTTAAATTCAAATGATCTACCAATAAATTTTAAGATTGTGTTTGCCTTTCTAACAGTTTTTATACATTTCTTACTCGGTTTCTTCCGAAACACTCTTTAGTGTCTTCTCGCGAATAGAATACTTTTCTTTGAACTTGTTTCTACCTATATGCAACGTTTTACATTTATCTATATTAAAGTTCATTTGCCAAATTTCTGCCCACTCGAGTAATTTATTAATATATTTTTGAATCTGCAAACGAACGTTCCCGCTGATTTTGTTCGCCCCCCTAGTTTGGTATCATCTGAAAATTTTGAAATTATACTCTTAATTCCTATATCGATGTCAATGATATAAATAATAAAAAGAACTGGTCCCAGACCTGATTGCCATTAATGACCACTCTTTGTTTACGTCCACTAAGCCATTTTTCAATAGATTTGAGAACATTACCATCAATTCCGTGAGTTTAGCTAATAATCTCCAATGGAGCACTTTATGAAACGTTATTTGGAAATCGAAATATATAAAATCTACTGTTTTACTCTTGTCATATATATTTGCAATATCATTAAAAAAATCGAGCAAATTAATAAGACAAGAACGATTACGATGAAAGCCGTGTTGCAAATCTTTGATTAAATTATTCATTTCTAAACGTTTAACTATTTTGTCTCGAACGATCGTCTCAAATTTAGGGTGGTCCATAATTTCACTTTTAAAAATTGTTAATGGTTCAACGGGCCAATGTTGTGGGCATTGGTGCAAGAAACAACATGGTTACCAGTTTTTGGAGTTCCGGTAATATCAGAACACCCCCCCCCCCCCCCCCCCATTTATAGGGACTTAAAAAATTTGACTGAGAGAACGAAAGTTTTTCCGCTTCTCTGTGAATAAACATATGACTATATTATTTTTTCTTGGTAATAATATATTATTTTATAATTATATATTCTAGGGGTGTTACCGCCACCCTGAAGCATCATCCCAGGCAGCTTCGCGGCGATGGGCTCGAAATTAGACCAGCTTATCAAGCCAGCTACAGTATATTTCGAGTGGGAACAAACCTGATTCCAGGTCCCCATCGTTTTTTTTTTTTTTTTGGCATTTATTTTTAAACAAAAATGAATTCCTTTTACAATGATTAAAAAATTATACCAAAGTTTAATTAAAAAGATAAATACTTCTGCATAACATTACACAATAAACGCTCACTTAACATAATTCTACATTTCAGCCAAAGATTTTTTCTTGAAGTCTGGAAGAACGCGTCGATGTTGCTCTATAACTTTTACCAGAAATTGTTTTTGTGATTCATCATTAACAATTCTGTCTTTGAAATCTTCAATCAGCTTGATTGCTCTCTCGGCAGGATCATTCACAACTTTCATATTTTTGACAAAGTTCTCCATAACTTGAAAAGATTTGCAATTTTTTCCAAGAAGTAACAGGTTCATTTAGCCAGTCACCACTAGTACCCAAGCATTGGAAAACAATTGAAGTACTCTTACCAACTAACTGACACAGCTTAGTTGTATTTGTTAGCTTAGGGAAGATTGGCTGACCTTTGGGAGGAGGGTGTTGCGGGTTCATTTGACAGACTTTCTTCATTGACTTTGCAATCAGACTTTTTTCTGCATCTGAAATTTGCCGGGAAAACAAAGCAAATGGTACTAGTTCCTCAGTCAGATACCATAGCTGACCATTTAATCCCTTAAAAGCACTGGATGCTACATCGTGATCATAATTTTTGTATTCAATGAGTTCATTAAAAATATTTAAATCGTTGACAGGTGCATCACAGGCGACGGAAGCAAGCAACCAAGGTTTTATATAGTAGAGGCAGTTGAATATGCACATTCTCTCTAGTTTTGCTATCATATTTGAATCATACCCAGCTTGATCAGAGAATGCGTACATCTTTGCTGGATGCAATACAGATGGTATCCACCTCGCATAGTGTACTGCCCCAGGCTTAGCCCATCTCACACCAGTGTTTGAGACGTTTTCCCCAAGAAGTAATAGAGCAACCTCGGCACATTCTCTGTAGTCGCCTCTGGGAAATAGAGGTGAACTGGCTGAATTAAGTGCATCTTTTAGAAAATCTTTTACCTCAGAAGCTTTGGCTCTCAATTGGCGATTTTTAAATTTTAGTGTTTTTGTTGGTAGTGTTATGTCCAGTTTTGGCCAAATATTTAATCTGAAGCTTTTAAACATTTCATTTTCAGGGGACGTTGTACTTCCGAAGAGACTTGTATAGACTGAACACAAAATGCGCTCGTATAGATGATGTCCACATGCTAGCCACAGTAATTGAGTCCCAATCATTTCTTCTAGGATCTTACACGCTCCCTGTCTCCATCCAGACAGGGTTACATAAGTTACATAAGACTTATCAAAGCTGGAGACGTACATATTCCGAATAATTCTTTGATCTTCAAGGAATTTTATATCTTCGCTTTTGTTTCTTGTTGTTCTCATTCTGTCTTTCATTATTGTTTCAATAGCATCTGCTGCCGATATATCCAATAGCATACTAATTTTTACAAAAAATATCCTTTTTATCTTCGAAAGTATTCCTGTTTTTGTGTTTTTTCAGTGTTTCATACTCATTAACTAAAGTCAGAATCTTTTCTTTTGGTCTTCAGCTTTTGGAAATATCTTGCGTTTTAATGCCAGCTAAGTCCCAGAATTTTTAACTTTATTAAGTACAACTGTTGCAGCCTCTTCTTTATTGTTTATAACCATATCACTTCTTTTTAAATGATAGAAATGCTGAAGTGTATCTGATTGTGATGGTAGCTGGAATAGTCCTGTAGGAATCAGTTCATCTTTAAGATTACCAATAATTGGATCATAACTGCTTTTTCTTAACTTTATATTTAATTTCTTAGGAGTAGCCATGATATTCATTTAAAATAAAAATAGAATCAACCAAGTGAAAAATGCATTATATACTATATACATCATTGGATATCTGAAAAACACAAAATATTGGCTTAATCAGCTGTTATAGAACATTTCTATGTATACTATTACGAATAAATAATCAATTTATACACCAAAATGTGCAAAGTTGATTTCTGAATAAATTGATATGCAATATGTATGCTTTTATTTAAGATTAAATATGATTAATCTTAAAAAATGCTTAAAAGATGTCGTTTTTACTCAGTTTTTTACTATGTAATATAAATGGGGGGGGGGGGGGGTTGATATTACCAGAACTCCGAAAAACTGGTAACCATGTTGTTTCTTGCACCAAAGCCCATAACATTAGCATGTTGGACCATTAAAAATTTTAAAAAGTGAAATTATGGACCACCCTGGACTCTCCATAAGTTTACCAACTAATGAAGTCAAACTAATGTGGCGATAATTTCTCGGAAGGGATTTGTTCCCATTTTTAAATATTAGCGCGATGTTTGCAAGTTTCCAATCGAATGGAACTTCTCCAGACTGTAACGATTTAATCAAATATAGATGTAAGAGGAGAGACTATAGAGTAAACCCCCGATATAATGGATACTGTATATAACGAACCTCAGCTTTAACGGACACTAACCCATTTCGGACGAGGTTCTTATATTCAGTGGTGGGCACCGTTAACCAAAAAGTTAACTTCGATAACGATAATCCGTTAACCCCAATTTTTAACTCCGATAACGATAATCCGATAATTTTACTACAAAGTTAACGGAAGTTAACGATAATCCGTTAACGATAACTATTTCTTTACTAACATTTAAAAAAATCAAGGAAAAAAGCTTTAAAACCCATAGAAAATGTTTATTTATGCAAAATCCAACAATAAATAGGTATTTAACTGTATTTTTATCAAGTTTTGCAACTTTTTTGCTTAATAACTTTTTTTTTTAATTTTTAATAAAAAATGTACGGATTACATGTTTTGAAACCCTTGTAACCACTAACCATTAACTAAATTTTAATTTACCAGAGAATTATTATGGCGGGAACTGAAAGGTAAAATTAAATTTTAGGCACATTTATTAAAGACTATGACACAATGTGCTGGTTGCCCTTCAGAAAGACCAACTTCTCAAAGTTAGGCCCAACTGCCAGTCTTGACCTCTTGGGCCTCAGGATGTCCTTGCCGAGAGAGAAGAGCCGTTCCACTGCGGCAGAGGACGGAATTGGCAGACTGAAGCTATGGCGGTTTGAATTCATTCGCGGAGCGGTGATCTTCCGTGAATGACTCCTCTCAGTTAACGTGTTAACGGACTTTAACAGACTAAATATCGAGTTATCGGAAGTTAACTGGTCCGATAACGATAAATGGAAATTAACTTCCGTTAATAGTCCGTTAAAAAAGTTAACTTCGTTAATTAACTGTTATCGGATTAACGCTTTAGTGCCCAACACTGCTTATATTGCAGACTCGGGTCTGTTATAGCCGAACATATGCCGCATGGCGTCCGGACGCCTTTGTTTACTATCGGCCAGCCCGCCAGGCATCACGCGGTCGCCCAGTTTGAACGCGTCTCTCGTCCTGTAAACACCAACTACTCTCAGAAGTGATCATATTCTGACCTCTATTGTGCTTTATTGTGCCAAAGACATGTCTAAAGGTCGAAAGGTTGCTACCTCTAACACCCAAGAAAAAGAGGCAGATATTATCTCTGAGTGTGAAGTTAGAAGTGATAGAAAAATACGAACATGGTGTGCCTTCCTGTCAGCTCTTGCAAACTACTTATAATCATCGTAAGTCCTCCCTATATGATATCATAAAGGCTAATGACAAACTGCAAAGTTTATCGAAGAAAGTGGAAGGGAGTGAAAGTGCAGAAAAAATATATCGTGCCAGAAAATTACCCTTTGAAGGTTTAGATGAGGCAGTTTACAAGTGGTATACGCATACGCAGGAGTGAGCCGAAGGTGTCCCAGTGCGTAGTGTGGACATCCATGCTGCTGCTGAGCGCCTTGCTGTGCACTTGGGCCACACAGGATCCAAATGTAGTGGTGGCTGGCTCCACAGATTTAGAAGGTGCCACGTCATAGTAAATAAAGCAATCACTGGCGAACTTTTGAGTGCGGATGCTGAGGCTGTGGCGCCTTTTGTGGAGGAGCTCAGAAAGATTATCGCTGACAACGACCTGCACCACTTTCAGCTCTAAAATGGGGATGAAACAGGGTTGTATTGGCGATCTCTGCCTAGTAACACCCAGGCCTCTAAGAAATTAGATACACCTGGGCGCAAGACCCTGAAGGATCGCATCTCGATCCTGGTGTGTGCCAATGCGGATGGCTCACACCGTATACAGCCAATGGTGATGGGCAAGAGCCGTCGTTCTCAAGCCCTCAAGGATATTATGAACTCTCTCCCGGTTGAGTAGTATGGTGACCCTTCTGCGTGGTTCAACCAGGAGATATTCCTGACTGGTTTGAGGTCTTTGTCCCTGAGGTGAGACGGTACCAGACGAAGACCTATGGTATACCAGAAGTCAAGGCTGTCCTCCTTCTGGACAATGCTGCTGTCCACCCTGCCAGCAGACACCTCACCAGCAAGAATGGAAGGATCAGGGCAATCTTCCTCCCAACCAACACTACATCCCTGATCCACGCCATGGACCAGGGCATAATAGAGAGCTGCAAGAGGCTGTACCGCAACAAGTACCTCTAAAAGTGCCTGGTGGTGGTGGAGGATGAAATGGACGAGGAGGGTTATGTTGACATAAGGGGCAAGAAGACCCTTGAGAACTTCAAGGCCTACAATATCAAAGACGTCATTTTTAACTGGACTGAGGCCTGGAAGAAAGTGTCCCTGAACACCCTTGAGAATGGGTGGATGAAGCTGCTTGATATCCCCAAAGCTCTGGGCAACTTTGATGGCTTTGAGCCGGAAGACTTTTCCCGCCTGTTGCAGGCTGCAGGTGAGGGTGACTTGACAGAGGAGGAGGTGGAAGAGTGGTTGTAGGAGGATGCTGATGTGCTTGGATACCACCATATGACAGAGAAGGAGATAGTACATGATGTTTCTACCTCGTCTGATCAAGGTCAGGAGGAGGCTGAGGAAGAGGAGGCACCAAATCATTACTAGCTGTGGATGTTGAAGTTGCTGACAGTCTGCTCAGAATAATTGATCAAAGGGACAGAAAGTACAGCAGTTACTATGAAATGATCAGGATGTTGAGGATGGAATTCATGCACAACCAGAAGCAGAGGAAAGTGCAGCAGAAAATCCACCTATTTCAAGCCTCTTCCTCCTGCAAGGAAGCTCAAGCCCTCTGAGAGTGTCACTGATGCAGAGAGTGACACCTCCTCTGTCTCTCTGCCCTCCACCTCTACAACGTCAGACATGTTAACTATCCTGCACCCACTCTTGAGCCTCCTTTGGACATATTTGCGGAGGACAGTGACTAGTGGATAGTGCTGTATTGATAAGTGTCACTGTATGTAAGTAAGTATAGATAAATAATCAATAAGTTAATGTAAGTGTACCTGTACAGTAGGGTGGATCACTTCTCACTTTTTTTTAAAATTATAGCTGGTCAAAGTTTTTCCCATGATTTGGTTCAGTGGAAGCAGTGTTGGGCACTAAAGCGTTAATCCGATAACAGTTAATTAACGAAGTTAACTTTTTTAACGGACTATTAACGGAAGTTAATTTCCATTTATCGTTATCGGACCAGTTAACTTCCGATAACTCGATATTTAGTCTGTTAAAGTCCGTTAACACGTTAACTGAGAGGAGTCATTCACGGAAGATCACCGCTCCGCGAATGAATTCAAACCGCCATAACTTCAGTCTGCCAATTCCGTCCTCTGCCGCAGTGGAACGGCTCTTCTCTCTCGGCAAGGACATCCTGAGGCCCAAGAGGTCAAGACTGGCAGTTGGGCCTAACTTTGAGAAGTTGGTCTTTCTGAAGGGCAACCAGCACATTGTGTCATAGTCTTTAATAAATGTGCCTAAAATTTAATTTTACCTTTCAGTTCCCGCCATAATAATTCTCTGGTAAATTAAAATTTAGTTAATGGTTGGTGGTTACAAGGGTTTCAAAACATGTAATCAGTACATTTTTTATTAAAAATAAAAAAAAAGTTATTAAGCAAAAAAGTTGCAAAACTTGATAAAAATACAGTTAAATACCTATTTATTGTTGGATTTTGCATAAATAAACATTTTCTATGAGTTTTAAAGCTTTTTTCCTTGATTTTTTTAAATGTTAGTAAAGAAATAGTTATCGTTAACGGATTATCGTTAACTTCCGTTAACTTTGTAGTAAAATTATCACTAGGCAACAAAATATTTGTTACAGAAGACCAAATAGGTGCTCCTGGCTAATTTCGGTATGCTGATTTCAAATCTATAATTAGATTTTTTCTATCACGTCTAGATTTTGTGTAAAATGCAAATCACTTTTAGTAAAATTTTCTACCACGTCCAGATTTTGGTTTTAATCGGCTTAATGCCAGTAATATGAAACTTGCTTTTCAAGGTTAAAGCAATTTTTTTGCCAACTATATACAAATTCGAACAATTTTGATAAATAAACAACTTCTGCTTTGTCTGTGGACAATATACACCTAAGCCACAACGTAGAAACATAACAACAAAGATTAAACTTGCATACAAGTGTTATTTTGACTGTAAGTTAGGAGACCAACAGAGGGACTGTGCACCACATATTTGCTGTGCACAGTGCAATGCAATGTTAATAGCTTGGATGAATGGTAAAAGAAAAGCTATGCCGTTCTCAGTCCCCATGGTTTGGCGTGAGCCGAAAAATCACTTCAATGATTGTTATTTTTGTTTGACAAAGATTGCTGGTTTCACAAAGAAAAACAAATCAAAGATCACGTACCCAAACTGCGAATCAGCAATGAAACCAGTACCACATGATGAAACAAATCCACCACCAGTTCCACCAGCAACGATAACAGACAGCAGTTCATCTGAAGATTCTGCTAGTGATATAGAAACAGGGAAAGATGGCATATATGTTCCAGATGCAAATATTTCCCCACATTTGTTAAGTCAAGCGGAGTTAAATGACTTAGTGCGCGATTTGGAATTACCAAAAGAAAAGGCAGAGTTGCTTGGTTCAAGACTTCAAGAATTTAATCTTCTCCAACCAAACACCAAAGTTTCCCATTTCCGCCATTGCCATTTGCAGTTTTCATCATTTTACTTACAGGAAGAAAATGTTTGTTTCTGCCATGATATCAGTGGTCTGATGCAAGGGATTGGCTGTCGCTATGATCCAAAAGAATGGAGACTGTTCATTGACTCTAGTAAAGCTAGCCTTAAAGCTGTATTACTGCACAACGGCAATGAAAAACCTTCAATACCTGTAGCACATGCCACTGGCCTTAATGAGACTTATGAATCGATGAAACTGCTGCTAAGACTCATCAAATATAAGGACCACACATGGAATATTTGTGGCGACCTTAAAGTTGTATCATTACTTCTTGGGTTACAGTTGGGCTACACAAAGCATATGTGCTTTTTGTGTCTATGGAACAGCAGAGATGACAAGAACCACTACAAAAAACATGATTGGCCATCTAGAACTGAACATGTTGTTGGTAAATACAATGTGAAACACCCAGCACTTATTGACCCTCAGAAAGTACATCTTCCACCACTTCACATTAAACTTGGCCTTATGAAAAATTTCGTAAAGGGTATGGATCATCAAGGTAGTGGTTTCCAATATTTAAAGGATAAATTCAAAGGAATATTGACAGATGCTAAGCTAGAAGCTGGAGTTTTCACTGGACCACATCCGCAGTGTCATCCACGACTCATCGTTTCCATCTAACCTAAATGAGAATGAACTAGGAGCATGGACATCTTTCGTTGAAGTTGTCAAAAATTTTCTTGGAAACCACAAAGCTGAAAACCACCGTAAACTCGTAGAAAACATGCTTAAATCTTATGAAATAATGGGATGCAGAATGTCTTTGAAAATTCATTTTTTACATTCTCATCTTGACTTCTTTCCGGCCAACCTTGGGGCTGTAAGTGACGAGCATGGTGAGCGCTTCCACCAACAGATCTCAGTTATGGAAAACAGATACCAAGGTAATTTCAACCCAAATATGATGGGAGACTATTGTTGGTTCCTGCAGAAGGAGAGCTCGTCATCCTACAAGCGACAAAGGAAGAGGACACACCAAAGTTTCACTTAAGAACAGGAATTTGCCTTTCAGTAGTAACAACAAAATACTAACGCGCTTTGGGTGGATGGTTGGGCGCAGGGGTGGTAACTCCGCCAGCGGAATTCCGCTGTCTTAAGCCAGAATAAAGGAGGAAAGACATCCCTGTTCACTAATTATTTAAGTATGCTTAACATAAAACGTGGCACGGAAAAGTAGCTTAGACGGCTTTCGTAATAGAAGCGGGTGAGAAAAAAAATGAAAAATAGGGGTTTTCGGTTACACAAAATCTGGACGTGATAGAGAAATTTTGATATCAGATCTGAAATCAGCATCAGCGCTTTAATAGGAATCAGTAGTTCACGTGTCTGTAACAAAAAAAAGTTGAAATTTGTTGCCTAGTGTTATCGGATTATCGTTATCGGAGTTAAAAATTAGGGTTAACGGATTATCGTTATCGAAGTTAACTTTTTGGTTAACGGTGCCCACCACTGAGTGGAAGTACACTGACACCATTTTTACCAAAATCGATCAATATTTAGGGGTCGCGCATCGACCTTGAAAATTTCAATTTTGGAAATTTGGCCAAATTGACAATTTTTTACTGAATAAAGATAAATCATCAAATGACCATATTTTCTGAATCCTCTCAGTGAAAGAAATCCTCTCAGATACTTACCAAGTTGATCGGACAAGTGGTTTAGAAGTTACACTCACCTAGAAATAACATTAAAATTTAAAATACCGTATTTGTCCCCCGTTATGGACGTAATCATAGCATCAGTAGCTGGCGCATCCTAAAATCCCAATTACACACACACGCTATGTCTATGACCAATATTTTTACTAATCACAGTTTGCTTTTTACAGATCAACTGTGTCAATTGATTCTTGTTTGATAAGTCTAGACTTTAGTACAATGGATAAACTGTTAACAACCAGGAGTGGGAAGACTCTGAAAGTTACTTATTCTGGAAAAGAGAAAGCAGCAACAACAGCACCACCTTCTTTAAGGTCAGCCACGGACGTCTTCTTAATTGGTCAGCCACCTTCCTCGATCGGTGGTGCCAAATTGCCAACCACCCATCAAGTTCTCCAGTACTTCTTCTATGCCAAGCAGGAAACTACTGACAGGAAGGCCGCCGTAAAAGACTCGGTGGCCAATGTTCTGGGATTTTGGAACATGGCACGTATAAAGACGATCACGAGGCGTAACTGCGAAAGAAAACTGGAGTTACTGTGGGAAGAGTGGCGCTCGCTGCAGAAGAGCAAGATGAGAGACAGTGACGCGGGAAAAGGCAGGGAGAAGTTTTCAGAAAATCTGAACAAGCTCTGGGACATCGGAGCTCCCGATGCTATTGAAGAGATACAGAAAAGTCGACTGCTATCAGACAACAACAAACAAGAAGATATTAAATTTTATAAGGATCAACGGGGCCTGCGCCAGGCAACAATGAGTGGGAATGATAAAGTGTTCGTTGTCAAGAGAAAACGGCAACTCTCAAGACAACAATCTCGTGATGAGCCAGGCACCTCAAAAACGAAATTAGGAACCGAAGCTGAGAGCGACGATGAATCTATAGAAGCAGATCATCGAGCAACTCCAAATCACAGCTAGAACCACCATACCGACAGCCGAGAGAATCAACTGTATCAATCAGCCTTCCTCACCGCATCCTCAATGCACCGGCTGTTAATGAAGTGGCTGAGCGCTTCCGGATGTCCAATAATCAGGTGTGTATATATCAGTAATGATCTTTCCTTGACAAAGATATAATAGACGTAACGACGGAAAATTTAGTGATTATTTTGTCACATAAAAACCATACGCATCCTTGTCAATTTCCTTTCAATTTCGCACATAGGTGGCAAGTGTCGTGGCGACAGTCCTACGTTCGGCAGATCCGCCCGCAGACCTGGACAAATTCAGTATCTCGAAGAACACGTCTCGCCGTGGAAGAGTGGCACATCGTTGTGAAGTGTCGACAGCTGTGCAGAAATCCTTCGTATCTCCGAGGCATGCTGTCGTCCACTGGGACGGTAAAGTAATCAAGGTCAGTTTTGCCCTCACCGTGGACGACAGTGAATTAACATGTTCCAGTGACGACAGTGGATTGACATATTCCAGTGGACGATAATGGATTGGCATGTATGACATACGTTTCAGGACTCTCTTGGATCATTGGAGCACCGCCAGGCGATTCTCATCTCGGGAGCTCCCCAATGCACAGAAGGAAAGTTGCTGGCCGTTCCGACTGTTGCTGACGGCACCGGTCTGTCCCAGGCCCAGGCGACCTTTCGTGCTCTCAAAGACTGGGGATGCGAGAACAACGTGATTGGACTGTGCTTCGACACAACTTCCTCCAATACGGGGAGGGTGCAGGGTGCGGTGGTCCGGCTGGAGAACATGCTTGGTAAACCGCTCTTCCAGCTGGGCTGTCGCCATCACGTTATGGAGCTCATCACCGCGTTTGGAAGAACCACAGCACCAACTGAACCTTTGTTCCAGTATCTGAGGAGAAGGTGAATTTCAAGTCTAAGGCGCATTTGTTTTCTCCAATGATTTTTTGCCTTCAGAGCAATTGAGATATCAGCGTCCTTCTACTAATGATGTTAATAGCAGTCGAAAAGGGAAACTTCAGTCGTTTTCATGCAATATTTTCATAACTACCCTTTCAGGTGGGACAAGCTCGACCTCTCGACTTATCGCGAGCTGGAGATCGAGCATTTGGCGGAGGTGACGTGGCTGATGGAGCTCCGAGATGAGGCAGTCAAGTTCCTCGGCACCGCTTCTGGTCTTGTCAGAGAAGACTACCGAGAAGTGGCGGAGATTACACTCCTGGTACTCGGGGCCCAGCCACGTCGTGGCACACACTTCATGCGCCCAGGAACCTACCATCATGCGAGGTGGATGGCCAAGGTTGGTATTTTGAATTAGAAGTTAAATATTGTATTGCCTTCTGCAAACAGCCATTTGAAGTCCCTACCAGAAAAAAATAAGATAAATAATTTACCATTAAACAAACTTATATGGAGTGGTATCGGTATTTATACATCACAGTGCGTATTCGTTTCAGATCATCTACTACACGAAGCTCCTGATGTTCAGCGGTCAGCTGGAGTTCGACGACGAGCTGGTACAGAAACTTCAGAGAGTGGTACTATTTACTGCACTCCTCTACGCACCTGCCTGGCTGGCGGCTCCTGTCGCAGATGATGCCCCGCTGAATGACCTTGTGTTGTACCAGCGTCTTCTGCAGTACAGGGCTGTGGATCGCGAGATTGCAGAGGCTTCACTGGCAGTGATCAGGCGGCACTTGTGGTATCTGAGGCCTCAGACCGTCGTTTTCGCCCTCTGCAGTGACAAAGTGGAAGACACTGTGAAGCACGAGATGGCAAAGAAGCTGTGCCGCCTCGCTGTGCCCGAGGACTTCACGTATGACAACGTCTCGGTTGATGACACGACGCGCCTTCCGGACCTGATCGATGAGTCATCGTGGTTCGTGTTCACAGGCCTGCAGGTGTGCGCGTCTACGTGGCTCACTCTGCCGGTGAATAAGTGGGATCAAGATAAGAACTACTGTGATCTGAAGAATGTCATCTCGCATCTGAAAGTTACCAACGACGTGGCAGAGAGAGGGATAAAACTGATGGAAGATTACGCGAACACTGTCACAAAAGACGAGTCACAGCTGCAGGGTCTTCTTCAGCTCGTGGAAAAGAGCCGGAAAGAACTCGGTGACTTCAAGAAGTCGTCACTTGCTAAGATGACGTAGCGCAGAGGGAAAGGGAGTTAGCAGAGAGAGTACATGGCGCACGCCTTAAGATGACGTGTGTTCTAACCACGATTCATACAGTTTTTTAACCTAGTTAGGGGCACCGGAGTAAGTGCCTTTAGTGATATCGGTAAACCGTTTTAATGCAAAATACATTTGATCTTTCCTTATTCGTTTTATCTTATCCTAAAAAGCAGACAATGGCAGACAGCATATGGAGGTACGGGGACAAATACGGTATTTTAAATTTTAATGCTATCTCAAGGTGAGTATAACTTCTAAACCACTTGTCCAATCAACTTGGTAAGTATCTGAGAGGATTTCTTTCACTGAGAGGATTCAGAAAATATGGTCATTTGATGATTTATCTTTATTCAGTAAAATATTGTCAATTTGGCCAAATTTCCAAAATTTAAATTTTCAAGGTCGATGCGCGACCCCTAAATATTGATCGATTTTGGTAAAAATGGTGTCAGTGTACTTCCACTGAACCAAATCATGGGAAAAACTTTGACCAGCTATAATGTTTTTTTAAATAGTGAAAAGTGATCCACCCTACTGTACAGTGACAATAAATATGTACAGATAAATAATCAGTAAGCTCTACAGCCCTAGAGTATTTACAGTGGAATTAAATATGTACAGATAACTAATCAATAAGTTAATGTTAAGTGCATCTGTACAGTGGCAAATCAAGAGCTGGAGACAGGCTTAATTGGGCCTCTTCCAGAAAGGACATCTGTAAGCATCGGTAAGTGAACATTAAGTGTTACATACAATACATACAGTACAGTACTGTAGAGTATCTTGTTTTATTGATAAATATCATTATCAGGTATATAAATACAGCCTGGCATCTTTTTTTTTTTTAGCTTTTATGACCCACGTGTTCACTTCGGACTACGTTTGGTATATAACGGCCTATACCAAACGGTTCTAGGACACTTGTCCCCTGGACAATTGCCCCTGGACAACTGTCTCCCCGACAACTGCCCCATGGGATAATTGCCCCCATTGCCAGGGAATCTGTCATCACCAATATTTAAAAATTCACTGACATATATTATATTAAAATTGCAAATTGTGGGCTATTCCCCTCAAAAAGTCCAACACATGGCGGTTCTCAGGTTCTCAAAGTCTTGCACGATGGTTGCTATTCTGGCTGTCGAATCTTGATAACGAAAATTAACGAAAATATCATGAATTAACCTAACCAATCGTCAAGGGCGTACAGTTGACCTAACCAGGCATTCAATTAACCTAACCAACTATAATTTAACTTGAATTATAAGGTAACAACAATGACAACTTCAGAATCTACAAGCTAAACAAATTTAGACTGAGTATTATAAACAGATCGTTAAAAGGTCAAAGCGGGTTGGTTGGTTGGTTAATTGTTTATTGTTAAATTATTGGGAGGAAAAATTTCGGACAATTATTATTATTATTATTATTATCATTGTAATCAGCCAATTCTTTTTAACTTAACAAAAACGGCCATAGTGTTTGCTTTGTTTTTTAAGATACCCTTCCAAATAAGTTTCCTTAAAGAGGCAAACACTGGTTTCTCTGGAAATTAGTCGCCGTTCGTTCACTTAAATCTTTGAAACTGTTGCGTCTCTGTCGTTGATAGTCTTTTATGTGCGTTCAGATGACAGATGGGGGCAATTGTCCCATGGGGACAGTTGTCGGGGGTCAGTTGTCTGCGGGCAATTGTCCTGATACTAGACATGGGGCTGAGGCCTGGACTCGGCCTCGGGTATATTTTGCAGGCCTCCGCCTCGAACCTCAAAAGTGGCCTTGGCCTCGAGACCAACTGAAAAGTGGAAAGGCCTCGTGACTTTCGTAAGGCCTTAGGGAATCCTGATTTGTTTTGTGCTGTAATTTTCAACCCCCCCGGTAGCGTTGAGGTGAAGATTCTTCAGGTGGGCGCGCTCGGGGTGGGTATTCTTCAGGTGAGGACCATGACCTGACAGGTCATATTATTCAGACAGGTGACTAATGAGGCGGCAGTCTTTGATAAATACTATTTATTTAAGTGACCAATGGATTAGTGACAGGTCACTGTGACGTTAGGTACATAAATATTATATACCTTGTTAACCATGTTAGGGTTCCGTGCGTCGGTCTTTCTTCACACGAAGGTCAAGCTGGTGGCCCCGCCTCTAGTCCTGGCTTGGTGAAGGAGCGAGTTGCTCTCTTGCGCTCTCCATCGTACATAGTCAGGTACACCCGGCTCATCTGGTACCGTCCTGAACCAGGCATCTAGTCTTCTCTTGAAGACTTCAACTTTGACCCCTGTAATTTTCTGAGGTCCCTTGGAAGCTGGTTGAAAATTCTTGGCCCCCTGCCAACCAAGCTATTTTCCTTCAGAGTTGAGGAAGTCCCTTTTCGGGCCTTTAATTGGGGAACACTACACATTCTGCCTTTCCTATTTTCCAGCGTTGTTTGGATGGTAATTGGGTTTAGTTTGAGGTTTGGTACCAGTTTTTCGATCATTTTCCATATGTAGATCATGGTATACCTTTCTCTTCGTCTTTCCAGGGAGTACATATTTAGTTTACGTAGTCTTTCGCAGTAGTTGAGTTCTTTGCAGCCATCAATCTTGGCTGTGAAAAGTCTCTGCGTTTCTTCTAGTTTATTAGTTTCTTCCTTTTTATATGGGGACGTCAAAACTGAGCAGTATTCAAGTTTTGGTATAATCAGTGTTTTTAGCGGGGGAATCATTACTGTCCTGTCCCTTCTTTTGAACGTTCTTAGTACCTGCCCCGCGACTCTTTTTGCTTTGTTTATTGCAATCTGATTTTGTGTCTCGAATTTGGCATCATCGGTCATTATTACCCGCAAGTCGACCGCTTTCGTGCTTTTCTGAATTTCTTGTCTATCTGGAGCATAATATTCAGTCTAAGTTCCTCATTTCTATCATATATAAGTGAAATTTATCGGTGTTAATGAATTGTTGTCTTGAAATTTGTATATTTTGTTTGTCCCCTCTGCAAGGCCTCCACTTCGTTTGCATCGCTGATTTTTCTGCTGATCCTTGTATCGTCCGCAAAAGCTGTTACTATACTGTTGCTGTTTACGCCACTGTCTATGTCTGTTAGCATGATAATGAACAGGAGTGGGGCTAGCACTGTACCTTGTGGTACTGAGCTGCGTACTTCTGATTCTGATGATGATACACCTTGAATTTTGACCACTTGTAGTCATTTTCTGAGGAAGTTGTAGATCCATTTTCTCACTTTGCCTGTTATTCCCATATATTTCATTTTATGTGCTATTATACCATGATCGCATTTGTCAAAAGCTTTAGCAAAATCTGTGTATATGACATCATAGTTTTCATTGCCTTCAAGTGCATCTAGGACATTGTTATAATGCTCTATAAGTTGTGATAGGCATGATCTTCCTGATTTTCTCTCTGACTATTCTTTCAAATATTTTGGTGAGGTGGGACGTCAAGGACACTGATCTATAGTTCTTTGCTTGAGATCTATCCCCGCCTTTATATATGGGGACGATGTTTGCTCTTTTCAAGATGCTCGGTATTTCCACAGTGTCTAGGGATCTTCTCCATATCCAGTATTAAGGGTGTAGCTATTTCATTTTTACAATTTTTAATTAATAGTGCGTTCCATTTGTCCTGACCTGCAGCTGAATGTGATTTCATTTGTCCTATAGCTCTCGCTACATCTTCTGGGGTAAAATCAAAGTCTGTTATACATTCTCCTTGCAATTTCTCTTTGAAGAATGCATCTATGTTAGATATCGCTTTGTCACTTTTTGGGGTACTGACGAACGATTTATACTGGGCTCTCAATGTTTCAGATATTTCTTTTGGATCGTCTGTTAGTTCATTATTTCCTTTCCTTAAGGGCCCGATAGTAGCGCGCGTTTTTGTTTTCCTTTTCGCATTGCTAAGAAGTATTTTGGATTTTCCTTTCTTACTTCTACCGCCTTTACATTTTCCCTCTCTGTATGGCCCTTTATCAAGGTTTGTATTTCCCAATCGATTCTCTCCAGTTCTTCTTGTATTACTTTCCTGGCATTGTTGTCTCCGCAATTAGCTAACTTCGTCGCTTTTCTCTTTCTTTTGCGGAATATTCTTCTCTTTTGCCTCTCTAGCCAGTTCCTCTTTCGTTTTGGCTGTGCTTTCGGAGCATATTTTTTCAAAATTCTCAGCGTCTTTTCTTCCAATGTTGTTAGCATGTCTTCAGTTGTTTTATTCTCTAAACTGTTCTCCACTCTATTTGGGCCATGTGTGATCTGATTTCTTCCCAATGTATGGTCTTAGAGTTTAAGTTAAAAGCCCCAAATTTGCTTCTTCCTTCCTTATGTGTATTGTCTTTTAAAGTTATCGCCATATTTGTTGATAACTCGATTATATTGTGGTCTGAGATAATACTTGGAGTTATTTTTATATCGGCAATCAAGCTCGTGTTATTTGTGAATACCAGATCTAGGCAGTTATTTTTCCTAGTATTTTCTGTTATTTCCTGTGTCAGCATAAACTCGTCTGTGAGAGCCATCAGCATTTTTACTTGCTCCTGGTCCTCTTTTGTGCCCCCCTTATCTTGCTGTATAAATATATTTCTACCCACCTTTTTGAATTTTATAAATGGGAAATTAAAATCGCCGCAGAGATAGATAATGCCTGAATTATTTGTAAAAAATAGCCCTACCACTAATTCAGGCATTATCTATAAAATTGGTTGTAAACAATGTGATTCCTTTTACATAGGTCAGACGGGAAAGGATTTGCACACACGTATAAAACAGCATCAATATTCCGTTAGAACAGGACAGTCGTCCAGTGCCCTTTTTGTCCATTTGTCAGAGTTATCCCACTGTATTGATTGGAATAATGCTTCAGTTTTATTTCACTCTAGCAACATTGTTAATAGAAATATTCTTGAGTCTGCCATTATCCAACTTACAAATAACTTCAACATAAGCAAAGGTCTTTTTCAACTCGATCCTGTTGTTTTGAATTCCTTCAGAACAGATTTAGATAAGAAGGGTAGAACGCTAAATCTTTGGTAAACTTGTATGCTACTCTAATAACTTTTATTTTTCAATTTATTTTTATATACATCGAACTTAAACAAGAAGGGTAGAGTGCTAAAACCCGGGCAGATTTCCAGTATAAATTTGTATTTTTTTTTTTTTTTAATTATCTATAACATTGGTTAGAAACAATTCATTTGATCTTGTGCTAAAAATTGGTAGTTTTTTCTTACAAATTTGTATGCTCCTCCCACAATCCTTTAATGTTTAATTATATTTTTTACCTCTCCGTTTGTTGGATATATATATATTTTTTTATTTTTTTTTTTTCTGTAACCTATATATAGGCTGTAACTCTTTATGTACTTCAGTGTTCCTGAAGATGTCATTAGACGAAAGTGCTTGAGCACCATTCTGTGTTTCCTTTCCTTCGTGGTTTTATTCATCATAAATATTTTTCACGTGTTACTTTCGTGAAATAATTTTCATATATATATATATATATACATATGAAAATTATTTCACGGAAGAGAGCCACCAGGAAAAGCACACATCCAGATAATATTGGGTGTTTATTTCCGACGTTTCATTATGGAAGTTCTATATCAATATAAAGTTATAAACTTAATCCCAGCATTAGTGATATGGCTCCCTACAAAGTGTTTGGTTTTTCGCATTAAGGTTTGTCTACATTGCATATAATTTTCACTTGTAACTGTTATTAATTTTTATTAATTTTAACTTATTTTAGTTTTGGATCATCTAAAGATCAGGGCCCCCAACCTCATTTACCAAATTTCGTTAAATTTCGTTAAAACTAACGTAAATATCTCGACTTAACTTAACTAATCGTCAAGGGCGTACAGTTGACCTAACCGGGCATTCAATTTAATTTATTATTATATTTGGTACTGTAAAGCAAAAAACAAGAATACATGGGGGCCCTGATCTTCAGGTGATCCTTAGTTTTATACGTTTCATTTTATGTTAAAGCTTATTTTATTTATATTAACATAATTCTTACTCTTAAAATACTGTCCTTTTGATTTTAAGATTCTAGTTTTTATTTGAATTTGATTGCACATTTTGTTAATTGTATTTTATCTCATTTTGCTTCTTTTTAATTGACTATTGTTTATTTTCAAGTCTTATGGATATTCATTATTGACCATTTTATCGGAAATTCTGTTTCATTCACCGTTGATTTTTAAAAAAAGATATAATTTTTAGGTAAATTTATGTGTAGAATTCAATTGTGGTCTCTCGTAAATGCAGAAATGAACTAAAACTAAGGTATATAAACCGTAACCTAACTAAAATAGAAAGTAATTATACCCACCTATCGCCTAAATGAATGCAATATCTCACAAAAATCATACGATATCTTGCCTCGAAAGTATACACAGTAGCGGCCATTTAGGCCTTTAGGGTATGCGGCACAGGGCCCACGGGCTCTAGAGGGCCTATCAAGCCCTCGTTATAAAAAAACAATATATGATACTTTGTATCTTAGTCCGGTACTCCGGTAGCACAGACCCTGATTTTACTGGAACCCTGCATTGTTTGTTATAAAGCAAATTTTTACATATTTTGAAAGCTTATGCCACCCCATTCAAGAATCCATTGGGTGTACACCTGACCCCCGCTTGGCTTTTTCAATATGGCCGCCATTTTCCAAGATGGCCGGTGAAACTGAAAAAACCCATATCCTGTTCAATACTTGATGGATTTTGATGATCTTGGTGTCATTTCTAGGGGTTTTTAGGATGATGAGTCGATCTGGAGGGGTTGCAAATACTTTGGAAGTCGTTTTGACCCACATTCGTTAATACTCAAGGTCATTGGTGAAACGCCCCCCGAAATAAAGAATATCCCATATCCCGGGCAGTCGTGGAGATATTTTGGTGATCTCACTGTCGTTTTTATGGTTTTGGGCGAGACTGAGTAGTTCTATAGGGTTTAAAATGAAATCAGGGATTATTTTCACCATGGTAAGGTGAATTCCAATATGTCTAATTATTCCTCTTATTTTTTTCAGGTTGTTGAGATTATTGCTGATGGTGCTGCCCACCTGGTGGTTTGATGACGTCTTGGTTTTACTGATTCCAAAATTGTTTTTTGATTGCTGAATATGGAGAATATACCAGGTGAGCATTGTTTAATTTTCATTTGCTGAGGATAAATTATTTCAATGCGATTTGTACTCTGAAGTATGGGTACACAAAATTCTTATTTTTCAGGTTCTACAAAAGCTGCAGACGAATGTTTCTTCAAGGATTTCCTGCGTAGCTGTCCTGGAGGTCAGAAAGGTCTTTCAAATTGTGGGAGGATTCAGAAAATCATAGAGAGCAGCGACATCAGAGGGCAGCCAGATGTTCGAGCGAGACTAGAGCCTCTCTTGGAAGATGGAGCAAAATTCCTTTGTTGTCACAAGAACTGTGTTTCCACTTATGTGTCCAAGCGGAATTTATCAGCATTCATGAAAAAGAGAGAATGTGATACCCCTACAGTGGAGCCAAAAAGACTACGTAGTGCTGTTCTCAGTGAAGGCCCAGTATATGACCCTAAAAAACACTCTCTCTTTTGTTTGAAAGTCAGTGAGTGTATACTATCCGAGAAATATGACATGAAAGTTCCGGTGCAATACCGCATTCCAGCATTTAGGTTCATGACCGATAAGCTTGGTGATAAAAAAACAAATTACAAAGATCTACAGATGTACAGAAGCTAAGGCTAACAAAGACCCTAAGATCCACTGTAAGGTTAGCCCGAGAGAAAGGAAAGAATAGGGGGTTAAGAGAAGAGAATAAGGGGTTAAGTAAGTAGCAACACCAATCACTCGTGGGTTAACATTCATTCAGAAAAAGAGAAAAAAGACACCATCATCATCCGCCGGCCACTGCCGACAAGTCGGAAAAATAGTCGGAGAGAATAGGAGAGGGGTGAAAGATGAAAAGAAGTAAAATAAAAACGTTTACAAACCATGCAAACACAGTCTTAACTCACTGTCATAACATGCAAACTACAGACATTCAAGTAAGGAGAGGATAAGAAAAAAAAGTAGATAAAGTTAAACAAAAAGTTGGTTAGTTTACGCTACGAGCTACATCTACGTTCGAGTTAGTCTAATTTAAAAAAAAAAAAATTTTTGCTGGCATATCACACGCTGGCATGTCACAAGCTGGCATTATCGTCAACAGACTCATCCTCGACCACCACCACCAGAGCTCCTGTTGCTAATTGTTTTTTTTTATTTTAAACGGTTTTATTTTAAACGGTTTTTTATTTTAAACGGTTCTTAAACATATTAACGCTGGTAGAGTGAACGACTGACGCGAAAAGATTATTCCATTTATCAATTACTTTAAACGTAAAGAAGTTTTTAGCGATATTAGTAATGAAACGTCTGCCACGTAACTTAAATCCGTTATTACGAGTATTGCTATTATCGAAAGTGAACAGTTTGTCAAAATTTACGTTATCGATGTTATTAACGATTTTGAAAACTTCAATAAGTTCCCCCCTTAATTTCCTAGTTTCGAGTGAATGCAAGTCTAACTCTTTAATTCTATTTTCATAAGGCTTGTTGCGCAATGACGGAATTAGTTTCGTGGCACGACGCTGAACCCGTTTTAACCTATCAATATCCTCACGCAAATACGGGCACCAAAACTGAACGGCATATTCTAAATGAGGCCTGACTAGGGGCTTGTAAAGGGGCAATATAATATCCTTAGATTTAAATTCGAAATTACGCGCTATGAAGCCTAACATCCTATTAGCTTTTGCGCAAGACTCCAGGCACTGGTTCCTAACTTTTAAATCCTTAGATACGCGTACGCTTAAATCTACTTCCTCGTCAACGCTCGCTAACTCTCTATCATCCACCATGTACGTGTAATTATTGTTACGAGAACCTATATGCAAAACTTTACATTTGTCTACGTTAAACTGCATCTGCCACTTAACCGTGCACTCCATAATCCTATTTACATCGTCTTGGAGCCTGTTTCTATCGTCATCGTTAACAACCCTACCGCCTATTTTAGTATCGTCCGCGAATTTTGACACGTTACTAGTCAATCCTACATCTATGTCGTTAATGTAGATTACGAATAGTAATGGGCCTAACACTGAAACCTGTGGGACACCGCTACCTACATCCAACCACCCCGATTCACTAACATTAACAACGACCCTCTGTCTCCTAGCACGAAGCCATTCCTCTAACCAGTTAGCTACCTGACCGCGTATACCGTGCGCTTTAACCTTCGCAATTAATCTTCTATGCGGAACTGTAACGAACGCCTTTTTAAAATCTAAATAAATAACGTCAGCCGATCTATGCCTATCGTATTCGCGCACTATTTCGTTATAAAATTATAACAAATTAGTTAAACAAGACCTATGGCGTCGAAACCCATGCTGACTACTATTAATCAAATCTCTACTTTCTAAGTGATCGATGATACGATCCCTAACTACAGATTCCAAAAGTTTACCGACAATTGACGTTAAGCTAATGGGCCTATAATTGCTAGCTAGTGTGCGGTCGCCTTTTTTAAAAATAGGTGTAACGTTAGCTAATTTGAAGTCTTCAGGAATAATCACCGTTTCGAGTGACTGATTAAAAATCTTCTTTAAGGGGACTACAATAACGTCTTTCAAATCTTTTAAATGTCTGGGATAAAAAGCGTCAGGGCCTGGAGCCTTGCTAACTTTTAGCCTATCGATATAATGCGCAATCTCACCCTCGTAAACAGTTATTTCATCCAAAATAGTCTCGCTAATAAATGGAACGATATCGTCCACGTCGGGGACTTTATTTACGTCTTCTACGGTAAAAACTGTCGCAAAAAAGTAATTGAAAATACCCGCCATCGTCTGAGCGTCAGAAGCCAAAGCGCCGTTAACATCCACTAGAGGGCCTATGTTATCTTTTATCGGCTTACGATTATTGACGTATTCAAAAAACTTTTTTGGATAATGTTTACTATCCGCAGCTATAAGTATCTCTAAATTACGCTTAGCATTCCTAACTGATCTTTTAACCTGACGTCTAAGCTCGATATATCTATTAAAGTTAGCTGCCGTGCCATTGCGCTTATTAAGTCTGTACGCTCTGTTACGCTCGTTTATGAACTCGCCTATTTTCCTAGTCCACCATTTGGGCCTACCATGATTTCTAGCGCGCTTGGGCCTAAGAGGAATAAACTCCCTTTCAATATTCATAAAACTTTCTTTAAACGCCTCCCAATGCAAATTTGTGTCATTACCCATAAATAAGTTATCCCAGTCCACTACTCCCATCCTATCCGCAAAACTATCAAAATTAGCCCTACGAAAATCAGGGACTTCTATTACGTTACTATCCTTAGTGTTTTCTATCAATAACTTAAACCTAAGAATTTGATGATCACTACATCCTAAACTCTCGCCTACTTCTAAACCTTCGACTATATTTTCGCCGTTCGTCATCACCAAATCACCATCTGTCGTAAAAAATTATTCTCCATGAACTCAATCAATCTCAAACCCTCATCATTACCAGTAAAAGTCTCGTAATTAACATTAGGGCAGTTAAAGTCTCCGACAATTATACTATTCCGATTGTGAATAAAGTTATCAAGAAGTGTGTAAAATCTAGTATCGGTAACGAGGGGTTGAACGGGAGGTCTATAAACAACAACAAAATTAAAACTAATACTACGCGCCCTAACTTCAACGCATATCGCATTAATTGCTGCCGGAAAATCTATCTTAATCTCGATAGCCCTAAGGGAATTACGGATGTACAGCAAAACGCCGCCACCAAACCTATGTAACCTATCATTAGTAAAGAGTTTAAAAGCCGGTATATCAAGTTCCCCCAACAAGTTCCGAGTCACAGTATTTAACCACGTTTCACTTGCCGGAATAAATTATCGCCTTAAATTCGTTCAATTTTTGTGTTGATAGAAAAGTGTAAACTGAAAAATGATGAGCAGGGACAAGTTGTACTCAGTAGGTTGTTGGGCATGAAAGGAGATTTACCGGCTGAAGAAGCCCAATACCATAAAGATTGTATGTCTCCCTTTCATGTTGAGGTTGAGAGAGCTTGCCAGAATAAGTCAAGGGTTGAACCTGAAGACCGCCCCTTCATTGCTTTGTGTGTAGAATTGTCGAAGGACAAAATGAAACAATGGGATTCAATTGAAGTAGAGAAGCTTTACAAAGAGTTAGGTGGTGAGAAGTTGTCACGTAGGTCGCTCATTTTAAAAGTTAAAGATTACTTCAAAGACGAAATTGTAGACTTACATGGGGATGGTATCGCTACGTTGTTAGTTTTCAAAAACTATGCTGCCTCATACCTGAATATTGCAAAAGATTGTGAGGAATCTGTTGATATTGATGAGTGTGTGAAGAAGCTGGGCAAGCAAATCGCGAGTGAGTGCAAAAAGAACAAGGAAGAATTCACTTCTTATCGTACTCACAGAGACAAATATATTGCTTCCGAATGTATGAGTGATGTTCTTATGCAATTGCTTACTCGTGTAAGTTCGAAATTCTCTGACTCCCTACAATCCATAATGGTTGGAAACATTGTAGCAAGTGTTGTTACAAATCAGCCTACTCCACTCCAAATAGCACTGGGTGTTCTCATAGGTGACCATAAGCAAATCATTAAAGAGTTGTACAAGTACAATGAAACTTGTTCTTATGATGAAGTGCGGCGTTTTATGCGCTCAGCTGCTGTTGCTGCAGCAAGAGATGCTGTGTGGTCGGGTTTGAATGATGCTGCACTTGCTGGTCTTGTGCAAGTTATAATTGACAACTTTGATGCAGTTATTCACTCCCAAAATTGTAGATTAAACTGTCACAACCTTGCAGCTATTGTAACACAGCCCAGATCACTTGAAAACGACAGTGCGAAGGTCATTCCTAGACTATCTAAACAAGAAATGAAAGTTCCCATAAATTGTGAGCTGGAAGTTGTGCCATACACTGGTCCGAAAAAACCTCCTATGCCCATGGAGGCAACCTGCTCATTTGAGCCTTCTGAGAAGCTTACAAGAGCAGCCGAAGTGTCACTTCACCGTGCAGAAGAGCTAGATCTGCGGCTGCATGGGACGCGGAATCCCTTGCACAATGTTCTGTGCATGTGGCAGCGGCTTGGATTGCAACAATCCATTGACCCAAAACGCAAACGGAGAGCAGACTGATGATCCTGACGATCCTGACACAACCATGTCTTTTGATATTTGCCCCCAATAAATGGTTACCTAATGTGAATAACTGCATCAAAGTTGTCAATGCCAATCCCCCAGCTAGGTGTGAGCTTTGTTTTGCTTACGAGGTCATATCTTGTAGCTTTGCAACCTTCCGTAGAATGCATGTGCCCTGCACTTCAGCATAAATTGTGGTTTATTTCCGAATATCCATATCCATATAATGTGGGTTATGTCATTTAAGCATCATGATCTGGTTTTATCTGCAGGAAAGATGTTAAGTGCTCAGCTCAGCAGTTAGCTAGATTGTAGAAATTGTCACTGAAATAAAGCAAATACAGTGATGTCAACTGTGGCATTATCATATTTCAAGGCCAAACTTTAACCTCAAATGACCTTGACTTGACCCATGGAGTTGCAAAATGATATCCTACTGTTATCATGTGCCTATAGAACTACTCATTCTCGCCCAAAACCATAAAAACGACAGTAAGATTACCAAAATATCTCCACGACTGCCCGGGATATGGGATATTCCTTATTTCGGGGGGAGTTTGACCTCCAATGACCTTGAGTATTGACGAATGTGGGTCAAAACGACTCCCAAAGTATCTGCAACCCCTCCAGATCGACTCATCATCCTAAAAACCCCTAGAAATGACACCAAGATCATCAAAATCCATCAAGTATTGACCAGGATATGGGATTTTTCAGTTTCGCCGGCCATCTTGGAAAATGGCGGCATATTGAAAAAGCCAAGCGGGGGTCAGGTGTACACCCGATGGATTCTTGAATGGGGTGGTATAACTTTCAAAATGTGTCAAGATTTGCTTTATAACAAACAATGCAGGGTTCCCACCCCGTGCAACCGGACTATCTATAAAATAAACTATATTGGTGAAAAAAATTATTTGCGTGTCATTAGTTCAAAAGTTTTATTTCAGTGTAATTAAGATTCATTTCGCCTAATTTGGAGAAGATTTTAACCTTCGTATAAAAAGGGCGTATAACCATACAAAGATGTTATACAGAATTCTTTGGAATTGTGAACATGACAAAAATTGGTGGGAAACCTTAAAGCGCTTTAACAAAGATAAGGCGATTTAGCAAGTGCGCATCTCCACAAGCGCATTGTTATATTTATAGTTATAATTTTGGTTATAATAATAATAATAATAATAATAATAATAATAATAATTTTGGAAGTTTTGTGTGATAAATTGATTTTTTCTTGTATATGAATTACTGATTATATTCATATTTTTCTTTTGCAGCATAATGTGTAATAAAGTAAAAAAGATGCATGCTAGTGATGCTACAAAGCGTAAACAGAAAGCATCCATCCGATTTTCTTATATTCATACTTATGTTTTGATCGTCTTGACAAAGCTAGAGTTGATGCCAGTAGTATGACCGAAAAAGGGTAGAGTGTAATTGCATGCAATGTTGCAAAGAGGAGGTAGGGGTAATGTTGCAAAGGGGGTTAACCCCCAATGTGCATGGAGGGGGAGGGATAACCCCCAAGTTGCATGAAGGGGGAGCTTTGGGGGAGAGGGAGGATGACCTCCCCGCAAAGAGGTGACCCTGACCTCTTTCGGGGAGAATGCGGGACGGCCTCACCCCCCAAAGGGGTATACCTAACTTAAGAGAGAAAAGAGGAGGAGAGTCTTTTGGGGGAGAAGTTGGGATGTCCTCACCCCCCAAAGAGGTATACCTAACCTAAGACAGAGAGAGAAAGGAGAGAGAGAGAGCATCCTTCGCTTGGGGGAGCCAGACGCATAATAAAGTTCTCAGTTACAGCACCTGGTTTATAACGTGTAAATCAGCCATTTGGCTTAATCTGGCTTAGAAGGCGTAATTGGCTTGTTTAGATTTATATTAATAACCTTCGAGCGAATTAAAAGCACACACACACGCGCGCACATACACTCACCGACTATATATACGCTCATACATCCCCTATTATTACACACACACACACACACACACACACACACACACACACACACACATTGGCTTAATCAGCCATTTGGTTTAGAAGGTTTAATCTGGCTTAGAAGGCGTAAATGGCTTGTTCAGGTGTGCATTATTACTTTTTGAGTTGCCAGATTGTGCTATTTAATGTATATATATATATATATATATATATATATATATATATATATATGGAGGGGATGCCAGATACCACTATTTAATTTGTTTATGTATATGTGGAGGGGTTGCCAGGTACCACTATTTAATTTGTTTATTTATATATGGAGGGTTGCCAGATACCACTATTTATTTTATTTTTTTATTAAAACTAGTCGTGTAACGGTATTTTGATTTGCTTTTGCAGTTTCACAACCACGCGACCTACCATTTCTATGGTTGAGTCGAATCCATGTTTGTGTCATTGGAGGTTCGTTGTGAGAAGCGAATGTCCCTTAATTTCATTCCCTCAAAGTACAAACAAGACACTCGACGGTTTAGATCGTTTAACATTTCCATCACAACACTACCCATATCTCCATTTTCCAGTTATTATAAACTTTATGATAATTAATTATTGTTGTCTTGCATCTAACCCTCATCCCTAAATTTTATTAGATTATGCCTGCACATTGCATGTGACATGATGTGAACCCTTGTTTGTACTTCTTCATTAGTTTACTTAATTCTTCATCAAATGTACCCAATTCCTTAATATTTACTGTATACTCGTATAAGTATATAGATTTAATTAATAGTTCACTCACTCTTTGTACAATGGATATAAACCTTTCATTACTGTATTGCTCTAATTCATCTCCTCTAAATTCTCCCAATAATGACTTGTACTGTACGTACGAATTAAATAACTATGGCGTATTAATTATAAATTGACGTATGACATAATTTGAATAGTTATGACGTCATAAAATAACGTAACTCCCTTCGCATTTTCCATACCTTGAATACCGATCATATCTTTAGTATTCAATGCATGGTAAATTCTTTAACATAATAATAAAAACTTTACACTCGAAACGTCATTATTTATATGTTGTTCATTCATACATCCATATCTTATCGTGACCGTTATCTTTCATTAATTGTATTAATTATTCATTCATCGACCTACCTATTGTCTACCTATTGTCAACCTATTGTGCGACTACCAATATGTGTACAATACTTTGTGCATTCGTACATGTCCCCTGATGATCATGATTACGTACATAGTTACGTACATGTACATACGTCCACATGTATTCTTTTTACTTTTTCTTTTAATTATTTCACTTCTCGTTCATGCTTACACAAGTGTTCGAATTCCGCTGACCAGGCAAAAACGAGAGCTTCTGAGGTGAAAATCTCCTCTTGCTTGCTTCTAATTTATAAAACATTGTGTTATGAGTTTGTGTATATATATATATATATATATATATATATATCGTATGTACCCATGTACTTTATTTTATACTCCTAACATCCCAATTGTCTATAAATATGAAGCTGTAAAAAAATTATAGTCAACTGTTTAATTGTAATTAGCTGTAATACTTTAGTATAATATAATTGATGTACTTTAATGAAACTATAATTAACGATAATAATTTATTATAATGTAATTAATGTACTTTAATGAAACTGTAATTAACGATAAAAAGCGGATGTGAATTAATTGGTAATTATAATCATAGTTGTAATAAACCAAAATTATAATGTACTTAGTGATGTTCTTGGGATAGCACTCAATGTACGACCCGACATTATGTCGCCATTTAGGAATGTACACTCGGCGATATTATTATTATTTTTTTTATTATTTTTTTTTCGTTGGGATAAATTTTCGATGTGCTTTCTATTTTGCCAAATAATTGGTGACTTGTTCTTTTTAAAATTTCTTTATAATTTTTTTAGATTTAGCTTAATAATGAATCTCGATTAAAAGTTTGCAGTGTTCATGTTTTGTATACATTCTCTCTTCGTTATAAAAGATGAAGTCATGTCTTGCCTAAGCATTTAATTGTAAATCTTAAACCATTAATTTTTGCTCATATGCATATCTTAGTATAAAGATGCATAGTTCAATTTCCACTTCTAATTAACTCGGTGGATCAGGAAAACATCAGATCTGAAAATACGCGGTTTAAGATAAAACTATGGTTTCCTCTTCCTATATCCTGTTTATTTGTTTAACCATTATCACAGCAAAAAGTTCGCTTTATTTTTAACTATTGTGCAAAAATAATACAGCCTTTTCAACATTTAATAATAATGATGTTAGCAGAATAGGGGTATATAAACCCACAAAATTTCTTCCATGTTCATTCTGAATTAAATTACGAGGCTGAGCACTACCTGTACATTTTAGCAGCAAATTACAGTAAGAAACAGTCTTTATCTTCTCCTTCGAGCCTTGCTCTTCAGAGAACTTAGTCATTAAAATCTCCCGATACGTTACAAGAAGAATCGGGGAACCCTAAGAGAATTTAATAAGCCTCTCAGAATCCTCTGAGCCACGATAGAAGAACTCGGAGAGTAGTATAGAAGAAATTTTTAATGCGTCTATTTCTGAGGGGTGAGTACCAGATAATTTCAAGTTAGCAAACGTAACACCTATCTTTAAGAAAGGCGATACAGGTACGGCGGGAAATTATAGGCCAATCAGTTTAACGTCTGTTGTGGGTAAGCTACTGGAATCACTAATTAGGGATCGTATAGTCGAACACTTAGAATTGCATAACTTAGTTAGAAATACGCAGCACGGTTTTAGGCGAAACAAATCTTGCTTAACTAATCTTTTAGAATTTTTTCAAAGCGTGGTTAACATTTACGATAGTCATCGGGCGGTTGATGTAGTGTATTTAGATTTTCAAAAAGCGTTTATCACCGTACCGCACAAAAGACTCATTGAAAAAACTAAGGCTCATGGAATCAGGGGTGTAGTAATAAATTGAATAGAAGAGTGGTTGCGAGGTAGGAAACAGATGGTGGTCGTTGATGGAGCGGAGTCGTGTTGAGCTAATGTAGCGAGTGGCGTTCCTCAGGGTTCTCTATTGGGCCCCTTGTTTTTTCTTATATATATTAACGACTTAGATGTCGGCCTAGTCAGTACAGTTTCAAAGTTTGCGGATGACACGAAGCTGGGTGGTAGGGCGATTAATGACGAAGATAGAGTTAAAATCCAGGAAGATTTGAATAAAATCGTTGATTGGTCAGTCACATGGCAAATGAGATTTAACATCGATAAGTGCAAAATTTTACATATAGGTTCACGTAACGGTAATTTTGCGTATAGTATGTAAGGGAAGGAGTTAACAAGCGTAGAGCAGGAAAAAGATTTAGGAGTTATAGTTACTGCCGCAGGGGTGCAGTGCTGCCGGAGCTCACCGGAGCGCCGCTCCGGCACCTCTGCAAGAGGAAGTTTGGAGGAATTACCATAACAAGCAACAAAAAAATTGTCTCCATTAATTATCAACAGTTTAGTGAGTGAGTGCAAACACGAAATACTTAGTCATCGTGTGGCATATATAGAAACAGGATAGGAAATGGCAGGCTTTTGTCAGGCCCACCAGAGCTCCGGCACCTATAAAATTGGCACTGCACCCCTGGTTACTGGTGATTTAAAAGTAGCGAAACAAAGTACAGCAGCGGTCAATAAAGCGAACGAAGTGTTAGGTTTTACAGCTCGGAATTTTGAGTACAAATCGCGTGATATTATAGTTCCTCTTTATAAATCATTAGTTAGACCCGATTTGGAGTACGCGATCCAATTTTGGAATCCGCATATGCGAAAAGATATATACAAACTCGAAAGAGTTCAAAGACGAGCAACTAAGATGATTCCGTCACTTAGATCAACTTCGTACGAGGATAGGCTTAAGGAGTTAAAATTGACTACACTCGAGACTAGAAGGCTAAGGGGTGATCTAATCCAGTTTTTCAAAATTATGAATGGGTTCGATAACGTAGATAGAGATAGCTTTTTCGAAATATCTCAATATAATAGAACTAGAAATAACGGGTGTAAGTTGACAAGTAGAAGGTTCGAGACAGCAGTTGCCAAAAACTTTTTTACACATATAGTAAATAGCTGGAATAGTTTGCAGGTAGAAGTAATTAGTGGCACGTCTATAAACATGTTTAAAAATCGATTAGATGCATGCATATGTTGATAGATTGGGTATAGTTTAAGGTAGTAAAATTCAGGCTTTGTGGTTCGGAACCCACGTAAAATTGTAGGTCCCCTCCGCCACCACGGAGTACATGCACAATACACAATTACGAACACAGTTAGGTAGACCAGCCATGAGTGGATCCTAGGGTCTTTGTTGGTCTGAAACATTATAACATTACATTATAACATTATGTTAACCCCTCCGTCTATGGCCCTGAGTCGGTTCGGATCGACGGGGGTTCTAGTTCGGAGGCAGCAACGGATATTTTCTCGCGATACTTTTCTTCTATAGTATTCTAATTCTTTTCTTCTATAGCATTCTAATTCTTTTCCCTCGCTTTATGGGGTCGACAGTTGTTAATTCTCTCTTTCTATAATACTCTGATACTTTCTCTGATACTAAAATTATCGACTTTTCTTTTATAATTTATCGACTTTGACTAAGTTCTTCTGAAGAGAGCACGGCTCGAAGGGGAAAATAAAAAGTTTCTCTTACTGTATTTACTTCTAAAAATGTACAGGTAGTGCTCTGAATTTACAGGGGTAGAGGTTCGACCTCTTTCGACCATGGCTCAGGCCGGAATCTAAGAAGTTAAGGAGGCAAGGGGCCTCTGCCCCCTCCTCGCAGAGAGGCTGCTAACAAGGGAGGCTCGTAGCAGTGACCAAAGCAGAGTCCCGTAATGAAGTGTCATTCATTTTACAAATACATGTATAATATAAGCCTAAATGTTGGGGAGGCAGTTGAAGGTTAAGTTTCCCCCTTTTAAACACATGATGAGATGTTTGAAAGATTCCAAATAAAAATAAAAAATAAAAATAAAAAATAATCGTATTTTTTGCCGAGTTCATTTCTGAAGGCGATATCATTTCATAGTAGTACATAAGTACAATTTAAGTACACGACTGAATATGTATTAATTTGGTTCATTACAATTACGATTACAATTACCAATTATTTCATATTCACTTATTGTTTAATTACACTTCCATTTAAAGTAAATTCTTACATTATATATTAAATCATTATATTTAATTACAGTTTCAATGAAGTACATTACAAGTTATTATTAATTACAGTTTCATTAAAGTACATCACGTTATATTAAATTAAAGTATTACAGTTAATTACAATTAAACAGTTACTATAACTTTGTTTTGTTTTTTACAGTGTTTCATATTAATAGACAATTAAGATGTTAGAAATATAATACAAAGTACATGGGCACATACGGTATGGATTTATATACAACATAATATGTTATATTATGTTATATTATGTTATAAATTTGAATCGGAGCGAAAGGAGATTTTTATCTTAGAAGCGTTCGCTTCTGTCGTAGTGAGCGGAATTTGATCACTTACCTCAGCATTTATGAATATCTTGTGAGGGGTGAACGCACTTGAAAAAAAATAATGAAAAAAAATAATAAGAGAACGTATTTGCGCGTTTTCGAACGAATGCATAAAGTTTTGCGTTTCACGAGCAAAATGAATATTTAATAAAATTGACATAGGATAATGGTCAAGATAAGATATGGACGTATGAGGGGGGGATATGGTCGAATAATAGTTATATTTCTACTACATAACACATAAATAATGACTTCTATAGAGTGTACAGTTTTTATTATGATGTTAAAGAATTTTCATACATTGAATACTGGAGATATGATGAAGGGAAATTAATGACGGGAAAATGTGACGTCATAGTTATTGAATTTGTACGTATAGTACAAATCACTATTAGGAAGATTTACAAGACCGAATTAGAGACAAAGAGTGGGTAGTAATGACTAAGAAGTACAACTACGGGTTCCAATCCTGTTATATGCAATGTGTATGCATAATCTAGGGACGAGGGTGAGATGCAAGACAATCATAATTAAGTATAATAAATTCTATAACAAATGAAAAATGGAAAATGGATACGACTAAATCATAGAAATGGTAAATCGTAGGGTTGTGACACAAACGAAAATAGAAGGCTTCAAATAAATTTTTTATCCAAACTCGCGTTAAGCGATTTTGGTTCTTATGTAAAAATGAATATTGATTATTCATTGTTCATTTTTACATTGCTCTCCCCTTTAAAATGATATGTATACAATAATATAATAGGATACAATTAATACAATACAAATGAGAAAATAACATCCTAACTAATTCAAGTTAGATGACGAATTTTTCTTTACATTATAAATTTTCATACTGAACAAGTGAGTTCGGGCGGTTGGGTACAATGCAGAGTAATCAAATCTTTACCATGACACTTGCTTACAAAATATAAAAAATTCAATGATCAATACTTTAATTTAGACAAACAATTAAGTTAGACAAAGAATGATATTGTTAAATTTTTAACAGAATTTTTTTTTTTTCTGTGGGAAGAATTACATACATAATGAATAGTAGATAAAAGGGAAAAATGTAAATCGTACAATCTGTAAACTAATTGTTATTGACTAGTGTAGGTAAAAATCGAATTACGTAGTGGATGATGTATAGACCTGTGGTCTAGTGTGTATTTATGTGTACTAGGTACAAAGTGTGTATCTTACAATTTCGAGGGACAGATTAGCTGAGAGGATTGTTCAATTAACTGAATAAATGCATGAGCAAGATATATTAGAAAGCAAAAATGATTAAGACTAAATAGCATAGTTATCACTTACACGCAATGAAATAGTTTGCGATATCCAATGATTTTAGCATAAGGTTTGTCTATATAGTATATATAGTGTGATACATGCGTGTGTATGTGTAGGGATTTGGAAGGTTTTTGAATTAACAAAGTTTTAAAAATAATGTATAATAATTTAAGATGGGTTTAGGGTTATAAAATCTTTTAAGTTTAAGTCAGTTATTGTTATTATTATTATCATTATTGTTATTATTATAAAATCCTTTAAGCTCAAGGTCAATTAATATAAAATTCTAAATTACAGGTAGTATTAATGATGGTGTATGCATATGAGTTTAATGTGAAAGTGACTTGAGGTACGGAAAGAAAATGAATTCGAATATGTGTCAAAAGTAATAGAATTCAATTAGGATTATCGATTGTACGTAATTAAATCAGTTACACATATATTAAGGTAATAAAAAAAACGTACTTAGAGGACCTTACAAGTAATGAAAGTAAATCTCACGGTTTAAAAATTGAATTCTGACACACAATTAATTAAATTCGACTACGACAATTACTCAGTATTAATCGAATTAAAAAATAAAAAAATAAAAATTGAAAATAGAAATCAATTATAAACTATAATGAACTAAACATATAATATTCTTAAAAATATAAAAACACAACTTAACATAAATTGAGGTTATGTTCCATCGTACCAAAGAGGAATTAACCATGGTTGAACCATTTCTCTGGTTGACACAGTTCAACTGGGGTTGGGGGTGTTAAAATAAAATAAAATAAAAAGACAAAGTTTGGAGTACGACATTCGGGGGAATTGAGTGACTAAGCAGGGGGTATAAGTCTGAAATTGACAATTACATCTTTTCGTGAGCACTTTGCTCTTTTTTTTTTTTTTTTTTTAAAGATTGCTTGTCACACTACTTAGAACAAAAATTAAAAGAGTTGAAACAAAACGGAGGGACGGCATGTTCCTCATATACATTACAATAATTATCCAAATCGTTACAACCTTTGTAAAAACGGTTTTGGTTACAAATAATAAAATACATAACTATATATTTATATACGCAACAATGGCATGAAAAGAAAAGACAAATCGGTCAATTTCCTTCTTACAAACAAGAAAAAAGGTTAAACTAAAGACGCAACCCGGTCAATTCAGGTTGAATTAAATTCTCTTAAACAACAAAAAAAAGGTTGAATTAAATTCTTAAATTACATTTTCTTAAATTAAATTCTCTTAAACTACATAGAAAAAGTTGAATTCAATTGACTGCATTGAAATGACTTGGGACTTGAAAACTAACTTGGGACTTGAAAACTAACTTGGGACTTGAAAACTAACTTGGGACTTGAAAACCAACTTGGGACTTGAAAACTGAGACTTGAAACTGTCTGACTTGAACTCTATCAAGTATCTTTAAACTGTCTGACTTGAACTCTATCAAGTATATTTAAACTGTCTGACTTGAACTCTATCAAGTATCTTTTAACTGTCTGACTTCAACTCTATCAAGTATCTTTTAACTGTCTGACTTGAACTCTATCAAGTATCTTTTAACTGTCTGACTTGAACTCTATCAAGTATCTTTAACTGTCTGACTTGAACTCTATCAAGTATCTTTAAACTGTCTGACTTGAACTCTATCAAGTATCTTGAAACTGTCTAACTTGAACTCTATCAAGTATCTTGAAACTGAACTGACTAAAATTGACTGCGCTTGAACTCTATCAAGTGGAGTCTACTGAAAACGAAACTGACTTGCACTTGAACTGCTATCAAGTGAAGATTAACTGAAAACGGAAAATGACTGCACTTGATCTCTATCAAGTGGAGACTATTAACCTCTGGGGGTTGGCCCTCTTGGTGCAACCGACTTACTTGAAATGCAATCAAGTATCTCTTTAAATCTCTATAAACTCTCTGTAAACTCTCTCTTTCTTAATTTGCAAGTCAATTCAATTCAATAATTTGAAAAAAATTGTAAACAAAAATATAAAATGTAAACAACATTTCACTCGAATGTACACGAAGGTACGATACTATTATGTTTGGTACATAAAATAAAATTATTCTATACTGACTATAATAGTGAAAATAACTGAAATTAACTCTCTGAAATTAACTCTCTGAAATTAACTCTTTCTGTTACTTTTAACTTCTGTTACTTTTAACTTCTGTTACTTTTAACTTCTGTGAAAATTACTGTTTCACTAAAAAAAATGTATCACTGGTGTCTGAAGTGTTCACTGTGTTTTGTGTTAAATTCTGGCTTGATACTCATTATTAACTGTTAATAATACTGACTTTTCAAATGTTTACAAATTTCTTTAAAAAAACCAACTCTGTACTTAACAAAATTTCTACGGCGAAATCCTTGACGTGTCCTGAAGACGTGTCTTCAAAACGTGTCTTGCTGGCTACTTCTTCTTGGATGAAAATTAGGCGTGGGAACTTGGAGTCGTGACACACCGGTTCATGGGTGGATGTTACGAACTAGAAGTCGTGACACGCCGGTCAAATGGTTTTATCCTGATGCAGGGTAATTTCTATCCTGGCCAAAGAGTGGCCACTTGTTAAAATCCTCTTCTTAAAATCTTCTTCTAATCTTGGTAGTAGGGTCGCCAAATGTTTATCCTGGCTATAGGGTCGCCACTTTGTTTAAAATCCTCCTTCTTCTATGTGCTTATGGGTTGTCTCGAAGTCGACGAGGCGTTCTTGTTTAGAGGCAGCAACGGATATTTCTTCTCGCGATACTTTTCTTCTATAGCATTCTAATTCTTTTCTTCTATAGCATTCTAATTCTTTTCCCTCGCTTTATGGGGTCGACAGTTGTTAATTCTTCTCTTTCTATAATACTCTGATATTTTCTCTGATACTAAAATTATCGACTTTTCTTTTATAACTTATCGACTTTACTGACTCAGTTCTTCTGAAGAGAGCACGGCTCGAAGGGGAAAATAAAAAATTTCTCACTGTAATTTACTTCTAAAAAATGTACAGGTAGTGCTCTGAATTTACAGGGGTAGAGGTTCGACCTCTTTCGACCATGGCTCAGGCCGGAATCTAAAAAAAGTTAAGGAGGCAAGGGGCCTCTGCCCCCTCCCCGCAGCGAGGCTGCTAACAAGGGAGTCGTAGCAGTGACCAAAGAAGAGTGCCGTAATGAAGTGCAGTTCATTTTACAAATACATGTATAATATAAGCCTAAATGTTGGGGGAAGGCAGTTGAAGGTTAAGTTTCCCCCCTTTTTAAACACATGATCAGATGTTTGAAAGATTCCAAATAAAAATTTAAAAAAATAAAATTAAAAAACTAATTTGTATTTTTCGCCGTCTACATTTCTGAAGGCGATATAATTTCATAGTAGTACATAAGTACAATTTGAGTACATGACTGAGTACGTATTAATTTTGGTTCATTACAATTACGATTACAATTACCAATTAATTCATATTCACTTATTGTTTAATTACACTTCCATTTAAAGTACATTCTTACATTATATATTAAATCATTACATTTAATTACAGTTTCAATGAAGTACATTACAAGTTATTATTAATTACAGTGTCATTAAAGTACATTACGTTATATTAAATTAAAGTATTACAGTTAATTACAATTAAACAGTTACTATAACTTTGTTTTGTTTTTTACAGTGTTTCATATTAATAGACAATTAAGATGTTAGAAATATAATACAAAGTACATGGACACATACGGTATGGATTTATATACAACATAATATGTTATATTATGTTATAAATTTGAATCGGAGCGAAAGGAGATTTTTATCTTAGAAGCGTTCGCTTCTGTCGTAGTGAGCGGAATTTGATCACTTACCTCAGCATTTATGAATATCTTGTGAGGGGTGAACGCACTTGAAAAAAAATAATGAAAAAAAATAATAAGAGAACGTATTTGCGCGTTTTCGAACGAATGCATAAAGTTTTGCGTTTCACGAGCAAAATTAATATTTAATAAAATTGACATAGGATAATGGTCAAGATAAGATATGGACGTATGAGGGGGGGGGATATGGTCGAATAATAGTTATATTTCTACTACATAACACATAAATAATGACTTCTATAGAGTGTACAGTTTTTATTATGATGTTAAAGAATTTTCATACATTGAATACTGGAGATATGATGAAGGGAAATTAATGACGGGAAAATGTGACGTCATAGTTATTGAATTTGTACGTATAGTCCAAATCATTATTAGGAAGATTTACAAGAACGAATTAGAGACAAAGAGTGGGTAGTAATGACTAAGAAGTACAACTACGGTTCCAATCCTGTTATAATCAATGTGTATGCATAATCTAGGGACGAGGGTGAGATGCAAGACAATCATAATTAATTATAATAAATTCTATACCAAATGAAAAATGGAAAATGGATACGACTAAACCATAGAAATGGTAAATCGTAGGGTTGTGACACAAACGAAAATAGAATGCTACAAATAAAATTTTTATCCAAACTCGCGTTAAGCGATTTTGGTTCTTATGTAAAAATGAATATTGATTATTCATTGTTCATTTTTACAATTATAACAAATCCGTTGCTGCCTCCTAACCAGAACCCCGTAGACTTCGAACCAACCCAGGCCATAGACGGAGGGGTTAAACATATATATATATATATATATATATATATATATATATATATATATATATATATATGTTAAATAATAGTAAAATGTAAATCTCTATACACATTCACTTTCATTTTACAAATTTTAACAAACTTCCTGTTTCTTTGATGCGAGTGAACAGTTTTCTAATTGATGCAATAAAGAATTCGCCTTGGTCCCGTCCTTCATGCATAAAAAAGTTCTGTGCATTCATTTTTAAATTATAGATTAGTTTCAAATAGTAATATGTAATTAATAATTAATATTATGGTAAGGTCCTGTTTTGGCATTTCTATTCATCCAATGTTACTATTTTAAAAAAATTCGAATTATTAAGGGTATTAATGCAGTTTCGACATAGTATCCATTTACATCAAAGTTCCAATTAAAGAAACCATCGACATCTGTATTAACAACCTATTTGCCAACAATCTGAACACAGTCCTTAATTTTACAAAACAAGAATTCACCAAAATGCCAACGCTTGCCGCTTCAGACACTTATTTCTTTTTTAATCAGCCAGACTCTGTTCATTCGTCAGCCAGACTCTGTTCATTCGTCAGCCAGACTCTGTACTTGATTCGTCAGCCAGACTCTGTACTACATTCGTCAGCCAGACTCTGTACTTCATTCGTCAGCCAGACCCTGTACTTCATTCGTCAGCCAGACTCTGTACTGGATTTGTCAGCCAGACTCTGTGCTCATTCGTCAGCCAGACTCTGTATTGAAAGGACGCATTTCCTGAGATCTCTGATATTGCATCTACTTTTGCATATTGCCAATAATTTTACTTTTGAAAAGTATTGAATTTGATATACTTGTGTTTATATTCGCATTGTTATAGTTAAGTAATTGAATATTAGTGGTTTTCGCGATTTAGAAGTTTTCATAGCGTGCCGGCTTAATTTAACTTAAACTTGTGACGGTTATAAACTAATTTTAACTGCGCGATGCCGTCGCAGAAAGCGTCGTGTGTTAGGTGTGGGGTAAATCGGTGGTATTCTGATTTTAAAGATTATAACGGCGGTCCTATGGCGATTACCGAGAGATCAGTTTGTTTCTTTTGCGAGTTAAGGAAGGAAATAGTTGACATAAAACGTAGTGTACGTACGTGAGGTAACGGAAAGACTTGCAAAGCTTGATGAGGGCAGGGGTAGGGCTACGGTTGACGAAATCCGAACCAATGCTGACGTTGAAGACGTTAGTAATTTGAAGAGTGAGGTGCGTAACCTAGTTTCTAGTTTAGGTAGCTTATCGGGAAGGTTGGATAGAGTTGAGAAAGGTGTTAAGGTTGGTCTGAGATTAGTAGTTGGGGAGGGATTTAGAGAAGTTAAGGGTGGAGCTAGGCCGCGTACGTTAGGTGATAGGAATCCCCCCCCTATCGAGGTTTCAAACCCTTTCGCCCATTTGGAAAGGGACGTGAATGAGGGGAAACTATTTTAATTGGGGACTCTTTAGTGCGCCATATGGACACAGAGTTCGTTGAACGGCATACAACCAAGAGGAGGAGGGTCTGTCTCAAAGGGGCCAGGGTTGACGGAGTTAGAGACGAAGTGGACAGGATTGACGTTGCCTCCCGTCACTCGATGTTGGTGATGATGGTAGGGGGCAACGACTCGTATAGGCCCGATGCGAGAGTGCCTGACCTTTAGGAGAGATATAGGGGGTTAATTAGGTCCCTAAAGGCGAGGTCAGATAGGTCTTTAGTTCTAGGTATTACCCCTAGGCACGGTTTGGGTCTTATGATTACGTCTAAAACGATATTTTTGAATACTAAATTAGAAGAGATTTGTGCTGAGAAAAATGTACCCTTCGTAAAGTTGTGGTCAGAATTCAGTGATCCTAGCCTTTTTATAAAAGATGCGGTGCATTTTAATGAAATAGGTAATGCTAGGCTAGGTAGGTTAATTGACGAAAACGTACGAAAGCTGTATAGGTCGAAGCCTTCTTTAAACGTTGTGGGTTCGGGGAACGCGGGCCCGGCGTGAAAAATAGTTTTAAACGTCGGCCCGTGGTAAAAAAATAACTTAAACGTCTTTTATTGTAACGCGCGTAGTATTAGAAATAAATTAAACGAATTTAAGGCGATAATTTATTCCGGCAACTACGATATAGTTGCTATCACTGAAACGTGGTTAAATACCGTGACTCAGGACTTGTTGGGGGGGAACTTGATATACCGGCTTTTAAACTCTTTACTAATGATAGGTTACATAGGTTTGGTGGCGGCGTTTTGCTGTACATTCGTAATTCCCTTATGGCTATCGAGGTTAAGATAGATTTTCCGGCAGCAATTAATGCGATATGCGTTGAAGTTAGGGCGCGTAGTATTAGTTTTAATTTTGTTGTTGTTTATAGACCTCCCGTTCAACCCCTCGATACCGATATTAGATTTTACTCACTTCTTGGTAACTTTATTCACAATCGGAATAGTATAATTATCGGAGACTTTAACTGCCCTAATGTTAATTACGAGACTTTTACTGGTAATGATGAGGGTTTGAGATTGATTGAGTTCATGGAAGATAATTTTTTACGACAGATGGTTATCGAACCAACGCGCGGTGACAATATTTTAGATTTGGTGATGACGAACGGCGAAAATATAGTCGAAGGTTTAGAAGTAGGCGAGATTTTAGGATGTAGCGATCATCAAATTCTTAGGTTTAAGTTATTGATAAAAAACACTAAGGATAATAACGTAATAGAAGTCCCTGATTTTCGTAGGGCAAATTTTGATAGTTTTGCGGAGAGGATGGGAGTAGTGGACTGGGATAACTTATTTATGGGTAATGACACAAATTTGCATTGGGAGGCGTTTAAAGAAAGTTTTATGAATATTGAAAGGGAGTTTATTCCTCGTAGGCCCAAGCGCGTTAGAAATCATGGTAGGCCCAAGTGGTGGACTAGGGAAATAGGCGAGTTCATAAACGAGCGTAACAGAGCGTATAGAATTAATAAGCGCAATGGCACGGCAGCTAACTTTAATAGATAATATCGAGCTTAGATGTCAGGTTAAAAGATCAATTAGGAATGCTGAGCGTAATTTAAAGATACTTATAGCTGCGGATAGTAAACATAATCCAAAAAAGTTTTCTGAATACGTCAATAATCGTAAGCCGCTAAAAGATAACATAGTCCCTCTAGTGGACGTTAACGGTGCTTTGGCTTCCGACGTTCAGGCGATGGCGGGTATTTTCAATAACTTTTTTGCGACAGTTTTTACCGTAGAACGACGTAAATAATGTCTCCGACGTGGACGATATCGTTCCATTTAGTAGCGAGACTATTTTGGATGAAATAACTGTTTACGATGATACGATCCCTAACTACGGATTCCAAAAGTTTACCGACGTTAAGCTAATGGGCATATAATTGCTAGCAACTGTGCGGTCGACTTTTTTAAAAATAGGCGTGACGTTAGCTAATTTGAAGTCGTCCGGAATATTCCCCGTTTCGAGTGACTGATTAAAAATCTTCGTTAAGGGGCCTACGATAAAGTCTTTCAAATCTTTCAGATGTCTAGGATAAAACGCGTCAGGGCCTGGAGCCTTGCTAACTTTTAGCCTATTGATATAATGCGCAATCTCACGCATTATATCAATAGGCTAAAAGTTAGCAAGGCTCCAGGCCCTGACGCGTTTTATCCTAGACATCTGAAAGATTTGAAAGACCTTATCGTAGGCCCCTTAACGAAGATTTTTAATCAGTCACTCGAAACGGGGATTATTCCTGACGACTTCAAATTAGCTAACGTCACGCCTATTTTTAAAAAAAACGACCGCACAGTTGCTAGCAATTATAGGCCCATTAGTTTAACGTCGGTAAACTTTTGGAATCCGTAGTTACGGATCGTATCATCGATCACTTAGAAAGTAGAGATTTGATTAATAGTAGTCAGCATGGGTTTCGACGCCATAGGTCTTGTTTAACTAATTTGTTAGAATTTTATAACGAAATAGTGCGCGAATACGATAGGCATAGATCGGCTGACGTTATTTATTTAGATTTAAAAAGGCGTTCGATACAGTTCCGCATAGAAGATTAATTGCGAAAGTTAAAGCGCACGGTATACGTGGTCAGGTAGCTAACTGGTTAGAGGAATGGCTTCGTGCTAGGAGACAGAGGGTCGTTGTTAATGTTAGTGAATCGGGGTGGTTGGATGTAGGTAGCGGTGTCCCACAGGGTTCAGTGTTAGGCCCACTGCTATTCGTAATTTACATTAACGACATAGATGTAGGATTGACTAGTAACGTGTCAAAATTCGCGGACGATACTAAAATAGGCGTTAAGGTTGTTAACGAGGACGATATAAATAGGCTCCAAGACGATGTAAATAGGATTATGGAGCGGGCGGATAAGTGGCAGATGCAATTTAAAGTAGGCAAATGTAAAGTTTTGCATATACGTTCTCGTAACAATAATTACACGTACACGATGGATGATAGAGAGTTAGCGAGCGTTGAAGAGGAAGTAGATTTAGGCGTAGGCGTATCTAAGGATTTAAAAGTTAGGAACCAGTGCCTGGAGTCTTGCGGAAAAGTTAATAGGATGTTAGACTTCATAGCGCGTAATTTCGAATTTAAATCTAAGGATATTATATTGCCCCTTTACAAGTCCCTAGTCAGGCCTCATTTAGAATATGCCGTTCAGTTTTGGTGCCCATATTTGCGTGAGGATATTGATAGGTTAAAAAGGGTTCAGCGTCGTGCCACGAAACTAATTCCGTCATTGCGCAACAAGCCTTATGAATATAGGATTAAAGAGTTAGACGTGCATTCACTCGAAACTAGAAAATTAAGGGGGGAGCTTATTGAAGTTTTCAAAATCGTTAATAACATGGATAACGTAAATTTTGGCAAACTGATCACTTTCGATAATAGCAATACTCGTAATAACGGATTTAAGTTGCGTGGCAGACGTTTCATTACTAATATCGCTAAAAACTTCTTTACGTTTAAAGTAATTGATAAATGGAATAATCTTCCCGCGTCAGTCTTTAACTCTACCAGCGTTAATATGTTTAAAAACCGTTTTGATAGGTATTTTAAACGTTATTTAAAATAAAAAAAACAATTAGTAACAGGAGCTCTGGGGGTGGTGGTCGAAGATGAGTCTGTTGACGATTAATGCCAGCTTGTGACATGCCAGGGTGTGATATGCTAGCAAAAAAAAAAAAAAATAGACTAACACGAACTTAGTTGTAGCTTGTTGAGTAAATTAACCCATTTTTGTTATTCTTTATACTTTTTCTTCTTCTCTCCTTATTTGCATGTCTGTAACTCTATAGCATGTCTGTAGTTTGCATGGTATGACAGTGAGTTAAGACTGTGTTTGTATGGTTCGTAAGCGTTCTTTTTTTACTTCTTTTCATCTTTCACCCCTTTCCTATTCTCTTCGACTATTTTTCCGACTTGTTGGCAGTGGCCGGCGATGATGATGGGGAGTCTTTCTTTCTCTTTTTCTGAATAAATATTAACCCACGAATGATAGGTTTTGCTACTTACTTAACCCCTTATTCTCCTCTTTTAACCCCCTCCTCTTTCCTTTCTCTCTGGCTACCCTTAGAGTGAATCTTAGGGTCTTTGCTAGCCTTAGCTCCTGTAGATCTGTAGAAACCGACTCGCTAGCTATGGGATCCCCCTTAAGTGCCACTTTAGCCAACATTTTCCTCAGTTACCATGAAAATAACTGGCTACACTATTGCCCCACCCATTATAAACCACACCTATATAAAAGATATGTTGACGACACCTTTCTCCTTTTCCACAATGCCAACCACGCCCCCCTTTTTCTTAACTATCTTAACTCCAAACACAAAAACATTAAATTCACCAAAGAAGACGAATTCCTAGACATAACGATAACAAAACAAAACAACAAAGTCAGCACTTCCATGTATCGAAAACCCACATACAGGCCGAGGTACTAATTATTTAAGCCACACCCCTTCCACATATAAAATAAACAGCATCAAAATTTTAATCCACCGCGCCTATCATCTTTGCTCTTCGTACTTATCCCTCCAAAACGAAATAGAATTCATTCATAATTTCGGCATTTACAACTCCTTCCCAAAACCTATACTACAATATTTGACCAGAAATTTTCTTCATATTTATCAGCCCCCTTAAAGTTCCTACCGTTAAAAAAACGTACAATACTTTTCATTTCCCTATTACGACCATATCGGCCACAAAATACTTTCAGAACTCCGCCTCCTACTCACCCCTCTTTACCCCCAAATTAACTTTCAATTCGTTTTCACCAACAATAATAGCATGAAATCATACCTCAACCACAAAGAAAAAACAACTCAGCCCCTTGCTTCGTCCACCATCTACGTTTCCAACTGTGTTTGCTGCAAAACGAACCGTATTGGCAGCACCATTCGCAAATATCAAATAAGAGTGGATGAGCATCGCGGTATTTCTATCAGAACATCGCAGCCATTAAATAAACCCTCTAAAATCAGCAATAAGAGATCACTGCCACTTTCCCAACCACCCACTACTTCCCTCCAATTTCAAAATTATTAACACAACCAACCATCTCACCGACCTCCGCATTTTCGAGTCCTTATACATGCTCAGTATTAAACTAACTCTCAACGACTATAGTTCTGCCTTTAACCTAAAAATAGCCAAATAAACTGTCATATCATACCACTGAGAAGAAATCCACCATCGCTCCGTCTGGCTCCAACGCTTCTAATATGGACCCCTTCCAACAACCAATCATTCCCAACCCTCTGCTTAATTAGTTCCTTTCCGACAATAAGAACCTGGTAAGACTCCTTTCAATTTTGTTCGCTTTTTACTTTATATTTGAAGATTGATCACTTCTGTATTTAATATTATTATTTTTAATTGTAATTACTTGAATCACACGTTTATTTAAATATACCAGTGCGAAAGTATTTTGTAAGTTTCCGTTCATTATATTTATTTATTTTTATCTGCTTATATATATATATATATATATATATATATAATATATATATGGATGGAATGTAATAACACATTTCCATCTCATTACATTTTGTTGTAAAATGTTTCATCAAAATAGCAGGTATCCTCAATTTTTAATTATAGATTAGTTTCCATTAGTAATAACTATTTAACAATTAATATTATGGTGAAGTCCTGTAACTCCTTGTAACTCTCTCTTATATATATATATATATATATATATATATATATATATATATATATATATATACTACTCCATGTGATTTTTTGAAAAACAAATGGGTTTTATTAAAAAAGATTAGGAAAATGTATGAACTAATCAAATTAATTTTAAATTATCCCTTCTTCTTAAAGTCCATTGAGGAACTGACTCGTGTTATAGCTACTGTTTGTGATAGCATTGAAGAAACACATGTCGTGGACCTGTATACGGAGGTGGAAGTTTTGCCGCGCAGTCAACCCAGCGATTGCCACATCATCAACGAAATAATGTAAGCTTTTTCTTTTTCTTGTGTTTCAGGTAAGAGCTTTTTTTTCTTTTTCATGTGTTTCGGGTAGGAAGAAGACGCAGTGTATTTTCATCAATTTATTAAATGATAGAAATCAAGTTTTATAAAATAGTAAAATTTTTATATCCATCTTAAATTAGTTACAGAATTAGTTTCCGTTACATTTTGAATAAGCTACAGAATACACAAACTAATATTATTAGAGACAATATTGATACAATTACTCGTTACAATTTATATACACGTAAAACTTTACACAATACATCGAATGCGCACAAACGGGAACCTTTTTTTATCTATCTGCATACCAGTGATGTAGTCGAGACCACCAAGTCCGAGACTGAGACCGAGACCTGATCCTGTGAGACCAAGATCGAGACCGAGATCAAAGGTTCGAGATCGAGATCTATCTTCCGAGATCGAGACCCTTAAAATTCGAGACCGAGATCGAGATCGAGACCAAGCTCATGCCCTTTCAATTTGTTTTACACTACTATGGAAATTAGACTATGTTAAGTATATTAATAAACTAATAACTACTTTCTCAGATGTAGTGTGTTGAATGCAAAAAGTGTAGCCTATAAATTAACAAATGAATATATATACTGTATATACGTACTTTTTATTTATTTACTTCTTTTATATCTGTTACAGGTTTAATTAAATCTTGATTAAATGAAAATAAATTAAATGGCTCAGGAAAGAAAATCATTGTTATTATTTTTTACGCAATTTTGTGTTCATAGGAGATGCTACTACACCTATAATCTATATTTTTCAGCATATACACAGTAGGCAAGTAAAACTATATTTCAGTTTTTAGGATTGGAAAACTAACCTCTTTTGATGTTTACGTTGAAGATGGCGGGTGAACGCTGAAGTCGTTCCACTAATATCAGTTATGGAAATGCCACAAAATTTGCAAAATGCCATGTGTTTTCTTTTGTGGCCATCACCTTTTCCAACATTGTCTTTGTGATTTTTATAGCCAAAAATTATAACGGCTGACCGATCAGACATATTTTAGTATGATTATTTACAAATCTATAAGTCAAAGTGAATACACTACACAGTTAATAAAATGGAATACAAACTAAACTACACACTGTCACTAACAGCACGTGCCAAAAACTGATTAGGAAACAAAATAAATTCAGCTTAAGGGGAGGTGTGGCGTGATAAAAGTTCCGCCGTGACATCATTGATGACGTCATTTTTTAACATTTACAATTGGCAATTGTGATTTGTTCTACGAATCGGTACGTTGTAAATATAAGTGATGTGAAGGGTTGTCGAGTTATTCTATGCTTTACTGAATTTATCGGTACTGTTTTCTTTATGCTGTATTTCTTGCATTATTTTTGTGTGAAGCATTTTATTTTTTCAAATACATATTGGATGGAAGGATAATCGTTTTTATCACGCCACAGAGGTTGACACGCCGTTTGGCAACACTAAGTGGCCTTATAATATATACTTATATATATAATCTATATAATTCTCTATTTAGTGTTTCCATTTTCAATAAAATTAATCTGACGGGGGCGGGGGGGGGGGCAAAATTTTTGTAGCGATAACCTAAAAAATTCCAGACCCCCCCGCAAGACAAACGTGGCAACTCAAAACAGGGTGACTGATTAGTGAATACCTAGAGTCCCTTACTTTTACAAACTTTCATAAACATTCTGAATTGTGTCTGTTCGACCAAGCCACCATCATGAGTATGCCAATAACATGTATTTTTCATTACGGTCTCGAAAGGTCTCGGGGAGAAAAACCGAGACCGCGTCTGTCGAGACCGAGATCTAAATAGCGGAGACCGAGATCGAGATCTGCAAATTGGGTCTCGAGATCGGTCTCGAGACCGAGACCGATCTCGAGACGTACATCATTGCTGCATACCATTTGATCATTCCGCTCAGTGTGACGGGTCGAATAATTTTAAAAATTTATAAATTCCTTTCCACGTGACATGTGACAGAGAAATGAAAGGCAATACATGCTACATACGTTACTAAAGTATCCCTGCAATCTGTAAGGATTCCAGCCAATTTCGGAAATGTGTAGCTGTTCGAGAAATTTTACAATAATAACGTCATTCCATGGATGAGTCCTGAGTGAATTAAAATAGTACAGGCGGTCCCTATTTTTAAAGTAGATAGCTATCCAATGAATCCCTTCACCACCAATAACATTCGTTTTACAATAAGTCCGCCGCATTTTCTCGTAGTTAGCAATTTCAACGTTTCATTCTTCGCAAACATTCTTCGCAAACACACTATTCATTACTCTCTGAAGTGTATTCACGTCCATTTTAAAAGTCAGTGGCAACGCTCCTAAATCTGTCAATTTCTATTAGGGCTTGCGATTCGATGTATACTAGTACGCTAATAGAGGCGTCTATCGGCTTGGCGAATTCGAATCTGACTGAACTGTTTCCACCGCTGTGGACTTAAGTGTGCATTTACACTAGCAGATAAGTCAGGTGTGATTTCAACGTTTCATTCTTCGCAAACATTCTTCGCAAACACACTATTCATTACTCTCTGAAGTGTATTCACGTCCATTTTAAAAGTCAGTGGCAACGCTCCTAAATCTGTCAATTTCTATTAGGGCTTGTGATTCGATGTATACTAGTACGCTAATAGAGGCGTCTATCGGCTTGGCGAATTCGAATCTGACTGAACTGTTTCCACCGCTGTGGACTTAAGTGTGCATTTACACTAGCAGATAAGTCAGGTGTGATGTCAAACGGATAAAGGTTAAATTGATCGCCGAATTCTTTCTGCATCACCCGAACCCCAAGTTCATCACAAACACCTGCAATATGGGCCAGATTACTATAAGCCCTCGAGCAAAGCGGGAACACACCGTCTGATGAATAATCCATGTATATTGCCTCGCCCAGCGTAACACCATTGACATATAGAGTTATATTTTTAAGGCTGAAATTCTCGAATTTAAAAGCGTTCTTTTTATATTTTCCATTCGTCGAAGCGTGTTCCTGCATTCCAATTAATAACCTTTTAGGTAGAACTCCCAGGGCCACGTTTTCTATCTGTTTCGAGGCCATGGCTGCTGGCACCGTGTATAGTTTGATCTGTACTGTTAATTGGGTACTTTACTGTGGCATGTAGTAAATTTTTCTCAATTTCTATTTGTTCAGGCGAACTTAATTTCACACGGCGTACGCGAAGGTATGTTTCCATAATATGAATCACAACGGGCTTTGCCCCCTCTTCTTGATCATCCCCCAGATTTAAACAGATCTCCGGATTCGTTCGGGTGAGCTTTATTTTCATATCCACCCCATTCAGAAGCAACTTCTCCTGGAATGTGAAGTCTGTATGCAGGCGTCCAAAACACTCGTATATCTTCTTTTTAGAATTTGTAAATTTGTCCTTTATACTACTTTCGTCTTTAGTCTGGTAATAGCCCTCGGCAATTAAAAAGGTATCCTTCGCTTCTTTGGAAAAGTTCAGCACATTTTCTAGATAGGTTCGTAGGTGAGAGTACCCCGTTCCTGTCGAGATGTTAACCTGATTTAAATATACATCACACTGTTGAAGTTGAATATGGAGTGTAGAAAGTTTGTTTCAGGGTATACAGCATATTTGACATTGCAGTCCGTTCTATCAGAATGGGCTATGCTTAGTTTAGCGTACATATGCACACAACTTGGATCAAAAAAGTAAGGGCCTGAGCTGGGTATCACGAATTCTATAGGAGCACTCGGGGAACTAATTGTTTTTAACGGATTAATTATAATAAAGTCACTGTGGTCAATAGAAACTTGAGTTGGGGACATGCCAAAGAGGGACAGCTCCGATTTACAACATTATGAACTACACGGAAGGATGAAGCGTGCCATGACGAGTCAGAAATAGTGCCACCTCTCTCGACAAGTAGTAAACAGCCTATGATTCGTAAGAGCAATATCCTTAGCTTATATCATTTAAAAAAAATTATCAACCATAGGTTTCAGTCGCTTAGAACACGTCTTTTTTGATGTCCTTTTACGTTTACCGCCACGTGCTGGTAATCCTTTCCTCCGGACAACCTTCTTCTTCTTCCCACCACCACGCACGTTTCTCTTTGCATCTTTGATGATTTCGTTCCGTGTATGTTTTAAGTGTTTTTTTTAGAGCTTCTTTAGGTTTAGCCCCCGCCATTATGTCTTCTGCCGTGTTAAGACCCTCTTCAGCAAGGGAACAGCCGTGTGTAGTATGGTTCAAAAAATGGACCCAAGCCAACTCCCACGCTGGTATCTCACACCTCGATAGACTGTGAAAGGCTTTCGTTCCATTATAACTCAGTGAGTTGATAGTACAGCTTCACTGTTAAGCTCCCATCACCGAATGGGAAACTTTTCCCTCAATCGTTCTTATATATATGGAGATATTGGTTAGTAGATTAGTCGCGACATTCACAGAGTGAGGTTTGTCATATGTAATGCTCAAGCTCTTCACTCTATGGTTGGGAATGTGAGCAATGTGCAGCAGTTTGTTTGGTATCCCCAACAAACTGGTGCTCTGTTATATTGCTGTAAATATAGCACATGTCTGGAGGTGTATAGCCATCACTCAATTTCTTCAATTTCAACTGATACATTAGGCTGAACAAGTCAGGTTGTCTCGTGAAAGGTATCTCTTTGGATGGCAGCTCCATATCGGCCATCGGTTATAATTTTGAACATTCCTTTGTTTTTAATATTTCTGTTAGCCTGTGATTTTAGGATCAGAGTACATGCATGGGGATTTTTGCTTACGATTTCGCAGACTAAATCAGCCGTAAGATTTGTGCTTTTTAAACTTACGTTTAAGTCTCTCACAACATCCTCGGCCGCACCATAACGGCCCGGACCTAGTGTTACAACTATAGTGTAATACATTGTAATCCCACTCAGGACGGTACGCATGGTTTCATCCCGAGTCACCCCTACCTTTTCACACTCATCACAGTCTCTAAGTACCGTAAAAACGGGTTCTTTATAGTGAATACTTCAAAAAAAGGTGTCCAACTGAATTTCGCATATTCCAACCTCATACGTATCACGACCCAATTCAATGGGTTCATGGAGTTATGTTACAAAGTTGGCCAGAGTGATGTTAGGATGTACAGACAGAGATGAAGAGGACGGGAGTGTGACGTAGAAATCGTTAGGCGCCATGTTGCATACTATTTAAACTTCATTACTGCATCAGCTTTTATATAGGTGTTGAAGCTTTCTGGGTAGCCCAACCACTTCACCAGGTACATTTTTCTTTCCTGAACCTTTGCTGCCTATAGTTTTTTTTCAATTTTAAACACTTTTTTTTTAAAACATCAAATGTCACTTTCTGTAGCTCCTCGCCGTAAACGCCTCCTGCAATTTCTTCCCCATTCAAATCTTCAAAATAATACAGCATTATCTCATCTTTAGGTCTCATAGCCCTAACTCTAAAAATCTCACATGTCCAGCCTTGCTGAAATCCTTTCGCGAATTTATTTCCTGAACGCGGCAGCCTTATATAATCACTGATTTTGAAACGCACAACGTGTGGCGATGCTCTAAGAATATCTCTTCGCACATCACGCTCTGCATGCGTACCTCTTTCTAGAATCTCGTTAGGTCTTGTTCCAATCGCCCGGTGGTGCGATCGGTTGTATGATGAGGCCAGTGACTCCAGAATGTCTATATATCTGTATGTGTTTTTATGTGTAAAATAGTGATGCATGCGTTCCTTTATGGCACGTTGAACTCTTTCAGCTAAAGAGGCCTTATGTATAGAATTGCTAGTGTAGTAACTGATATTAAATTCTGACATGTTCTGAAAAGCTCGGCCTATAAATTCTTTTTCCATATCCGTACAAAAATAGCCAGGAATCCTGTTTTCTTTCAACATCAACGTTTTGGTGGTTTTAGCAACTGTTTCAGGTGATTTATTTTTGAGAGGAATTAGGCACAGATACCTAGAGAAGACATCCATTATGAATAGGATGTAGCGGTAGCCACCATTATATACTGAGTATCTTTGCATGTCTGTTAAATCCACTTGCCAAATAGAGTCAATCGAGGCCGCTGTTGTCTTGGCTGTTTAAACCTTTTTCTCACCGGCTTATGAAGTGTATAAGCATCCTGCTCCCGCAAAAACCTCTCAACATCTTTTTTCCCTACTCCATCATTATAAACACCTCTGTACAGTCTTTCAACGCCTCCGTAGGAGACTGGGCTAGAAATGTCATACTAACGTCTTCTTAATATGTTAGCCATTTACTTATTTTAGAGGCACGTGGAGAGGGTTGGTCGTTGTTGTTTCGTCTCTTCTTTCTCCTCTTCAGAGGTGCTACCGCTGTGGGTGATGGCGTTCTCAGTTGTGGTACATGCGAGGCATGCTCCAAGTCTTATAACCTGTTCAGATTTCCTATCAATGTTTTGGGGACATTTATTTGTTGTAGTCTTGCTTTAATATGCTTCCATCCTGATGGTGAGGGCCTATCCCACTTTCTCATCAGATGATGGACGATGTCAACGATATTCGAGCCCTGTACCTTTGTTCCTTCCACAATGATCTCACCTGTATCGGTCCACTGTATGTTGGGATCCTCATTCAATAGATTATAAAGACTTAAACCTTTATTCCTCAATGTATGTGGGAGGCTGCTTTTTAATACATGTTCGATATGTTGTGGGGCCTGCCCGTTATTCTTTGACCGGTCAGATCTAACGTCGGGCCCAAGTCCTATGTCGCCATGCTCATCGTTGTTCGTGTTGTGCCTAATAACCACGGGGATCTTTGTCGGATTCTTATAATTTTCGCACTCGTGAAGAAATTTCTGCAGAGCTTCTTGGTATAAGATTCTTTTCTCATCAGGTGATTTTTCACTGTTTAATAGGGCTTTCAATTCGCTTTCCATTCTTTTAAGCCTGCTTTTACGGGATTCTAGAGATGAAATATCAGCTTGGTACTCGTCGAACACTGACTAGTATGGCGAATAGCACCATATGACTTTATGCACAAATTTTGAGAACATCTCTCCCTCCCAGATATAATACACGTGGACGGGCTCGTGAACCTGAATTTTTCTACAGAATCCATCTCTAATACGTCACACTCCTAAGTGGGTCATTTACAAAATATAATAAAAATTTAAGTGGTGATCCTTATATTCTACATTCTTGTTTTTCCTCTTCTACAGAACCGTGAATGACGACGAGGTACAGTATCATGTGTCCATCATCGATATTACAGACGATCCCGATGACAGTGTAGTTATGGTTACAGACTCCATCCCCGCTGACGAGCCTGCAACAGCGACACCTGTAGCATCCCCACGCGACAATTCAAAGCGGAGTCGTGATGAAGAGCCGTCCACGTCAGGTATAAAACGTGCCAGAAGTGCACCGGTTGTTAGATTCCCAGTAATTTATTACAATCAAAAGCACGCACAAAGATGACATCGCTTGCTACAACATCACCATTAAATTAAAGTTTATAAACACTCCTTTCCAAACGTGCATTTATTCTTTGCGAGCCGACCTTTTCAACTGTAAAATCTTCTTCACATCTCATATCGGCAATTGAAGTATGCTTCTAAATCATGACGACAGCTGCGTCTTATATAAAGATATAATTCTTCAGGGTGAACAGTGAAGGTGAGATCAGCCCTGTACCGCTCTAGTCCTTTGTACCAATGTTCATGATATTTCCTGGAGTCTGTACCTTCTAAATACGTATCCAGTTCCAATCCATTCTCACCTTGTTCGTCCCTACACTTGGTAAAGTCATCGAGCAGGGCAGTGTACGTGTATTCAAGTACTGTGTCAAAATAAATCGGCAGCACGTGAGTCTAATATACTGTAGGTTTTAGTTTACGGAAACCGACGATTTCAAACATTCTGTCGAGAATGAAACCGTTTCGCGGAGGAATAAGGACGTTATTGTTAGCAGTATTCTTCCACATCAACCGTATATCAACGCATGGTTGGTTTGTATCACGATTTATGCACAGCGTGCAAATAATGGCGAATGAGAGTACGTCACTAATCTGTTCTCTTTTTTTGCCTACACCTACAGGTATTTACTAATACGCCTCACCACACTTCTTAACCACCACGAAGATTCTGTTCATCTCTTCAACACTTAAATAAATAACATTGCGTCTACCAGAGTTGGTTGTCTACATTTCGTTTCAAGTACGTAATTAATAGCACCGGTATTACGCCTGAATACACGCACAGATCGTATACTGCATTGAGGAGACTGCTCAACGGAAGTTCCATCTTTCAATAGTTTTCTATTAATTCTGTGAAGAGAACATGCTCTGTCGGGTTAATCTCTAAGGCGGTTGTGAGGCATTGAGGTTAAGCGATGCGGGGTGGTTGGGGAGTTGGAAGGGATGAGCCACACGGGATGCGTCATGAACGCTGCCAAGCGTTAGTAATGCAGATTCGTGTACGAGATTGTTCCAACATGAAAGAATCGAGGTGCACTCGTAAATCATCCGAATATTTAAAACTGTATCCCATTATACTGGGTAGGTGTTTAGAGAATTTTTCCATCTACGATACATGAAGCAATATCGGTTTTAATGTTTTATCACACATTGAGAGCGACCCCTTTTCTGTACCCTCTTACTTTCTCTATACTCAATTTCACTCCAAAGGTGGACGTTGCGTATATGTAGGCAATGACCTAACTTATTCTCGAACTCGAATCTTTCGAATTCTATACCTTCTGGCTACGCCTTACATGCCAATCTCAAATTAACTACGTCTGCGCTGTTTACCTTTCTCCTAATTCTACTGACTATCCAAAATTCTTTGACTACCTCACTTCCAAAGTGAAATACATTCTTATCCGCTCTCCCTTTGCTGAAATCTCCATTTTAGGAGATTTCAATGTTCACCACCACTTTTGGCTTTCCTCCCATTTCACTGATATCCCTACTCGTATCCGATCGCCTTGGAGATAGGCCCAACATTCTGGATTTATTTCTTACCTCTCATCCTTCTTACTCTGTCAAACTTTTCTCTCCGTTGGGCTCCTCCGATCACAATCTTATATCTGTTTCCTGTCCTATCGCTCCAATTCGGCCTTTAGATCCTCCCAAGAGGAAGTGCCTTTGGCACTTCGGCGCCTTTGATTGGGAGGCCCTTAGGCAGTACTTCTGTGATTTCCCATAGAATGATTACTACTTCCGTTCCCGGGGCCCTTCTGGGTATGCTGAGCGCACCACAGAGGTGATTCTCTCGTGCATGGAGGCGTACATTCCATATTCTATTCCTACTACTAATGCCAAAAAAAACTTGGTTTAACTTTACTTGTTCTAATGCTATCCGCAACAGAGAGGAAGCTTTCAGATGGTGTCGTCGCCATGCAACTCCTGACTCTCACTCAGCTTATATTTCTGGCCGGAATCATGCAAAAACTGTTCTTTAACTCGCCAAAAATCCCTTGTGAAAATCTATCCAATTCTAATTCTTCTCGCTCTTTCTGGCATCTAGTTAAGAACCTTCAACAACTTTACTTCCTCGTTTTTCCCTCCTCTTTTCCATTCTGACGGCACAGTTGCCGTCTCTTCTCCTAACAAAGCTGAACTCTTCGCTTAAACTTTCGCTTACAATTCACCCCTGGACGATTCCGGTGCTGTTCCTCCATCTCCCCCCCTCCCTGACTTTATTATGTCTGAAATTCTAATATCTTCTAAAGATGTTTTTGCTGCCCTATCTGGGCTCAACTCTAGGAAGGCGTATGGTCCTGATGGTGTTCCTCCTGTTGTTCTTAAGAACTGTGCTTCTGTGCTGACACCCTGCCTAGGCAAACTGTTTTGTCTTTGTCACTCATCTGGTACTTTTCCTTCCTGCTGGAAGTTCGCTTTCATTCAGCCTGTCCCAAAGAAGGGTGACCGCTTTCAACTTTCCAACAACCGCTCCAACTATTGCTTTGATTTCTTGCCTTTCTAAAGTTTTGAATCTATCCTTAATAGGAAAATTTTTAAACACTTTTCTTCTCACAATCTTCTTTCAGATCGTCAGTGTGGATTCCGCAAAAGATACTCTACTGGCAATCTTCTTGCATATCTCTCTGACTCTTGGTCATCCTCCTTTTGGGATTTCGGTGAAACTTATACTATTGCGCTAGACATATCAAAAACTTTTGATAGAGTCTGGCACAAATCTTTAATTTCCAAACTGCCCTCCTTCGGTTTCTATCCTTCTATCTGTGCCTTCATCTCTAATTCCCTTTCTGGTCAATCTATAGCTGCAGTTGTAGATGGCCATTGTTCTTCTCTTAAAGCTATTAACAGTGGTGTTCCTCAGGGTTCTGTCCTGTCACCCACTCTTTTCCTCTTATTTATTAATAATCTTTTAATTCCCACTTCCTGTCCTATTCATTCCTATGCCGATGATTCCACTCTTCACTTCTCCACCCGCTTCTCATGGGGTCTCTCACAGCAGTCACTTCATGATTCGCGTAGGACGGCTATGGGACACCTGATCTCTGATCTTTCTGCTATATCTGATTGGGGCAGAGAAAATTTTGTGGCTTTCAGTGCCTCAAAAACTCAGTTCCTCTATCTGTCTACTCGCCACAATCTTCCACACGACTATCTCCTTACCTTCAATAACACACAATTCAATCCTTCCTCTTCTCTTAACATTCTTGGTGTTTCCTTTTCTCGTGATCTTTCCTGGAAATATCACATATACTCTCCTTCTAAAACAGCTTCTAAGAGGTTAAGTGTACTGTACCGCCTCCGCGGTTTCTTCACCCCAACTCAGTTGCTGTCTCTGTACAGTGGTCTTGTTCCCCTGTATGGAGTATGCTTCTAATGCGTGGGGTGGTTCAACCCACACAGCCGTACTTGACCGGGTGGAATCAAAGGCGTTTCGTCTCATCAATTCCCCTCCTCTTACTGATTGTCTTCAATCTCTCTCTCTTCGCCGCAATGTTGCCCCACTCTCTCTTTACTATCGCTATTATAACGGACATTGCTCTTCTGAACTCTCTAACTGCATGCTTCCTCCTTTAAGTAGAGCACGTAGTACCAGACTTTCTACACTTTCTCATTCCTTTTCTATCCAACTATCTAATGCAAGGGTTAATCGGTATTTTCAGTCTTTCATCTACTCAACCGGTCAACTCTGGAACAATCTTCCTCAATCCATCTTTCCTCCTGTCTATAACCTCATATCTTTCAAACGCAGAGTGTCTAGGCATCTCGAAAACCTCGGACCTTGATTTTGGCTCTCTTCTTCTATGGGAGAGGCGCTTTTGCGGACATTTGCCTTTGGCCCCTCCTTCCTGCATAAAAAAAAACACTTTCTGGACTGCGCACCATACATCTTCTACAACGTTCAGGGGTAAATGTATTCACCATCGTATTTTCTCAAGTAAGAACTATGCACATATAAAATTTATTAACATTCTGGCGATCCATTTGAGAGAAACATGTGGCCATACTTGTCCTTTTTGTTGGACAAACTATACTCACCCCTAAACTCTACCAAAGCTTCGTATAAACTTTTAGCTACAGTTTCTCTGCGCACCTTATCATGATATATATGGATGTAAAGGTATAAATATTTTAAACTGTCCATAATCACAAGATTTACATTCTCCGTCGCAGTGTAATCGGTATGATGTAACATGGCACAATACCTCTTGTCACCAATCATCACTAAGGTTCACAACCCAGACCCATCGTTTCTCTTCTGCAAGCGTCGATTCTTTCACGTCACGATGTATGTGTTCTTTAACACAGTTTAATCCTACACATATTCCATTATATCGTTTGAACTACGAAAGCCCGCAATGCTCTCACCAGAATATCCATAGAGTATTTGGACAGCTTGCTCCTCATGCTTCGCACGATTTAATGTGTCCTTAAAGGTTTCAAAGGAGGGATGACTAGAAATTCTTTGAGTGTTCACCACAACTGTAGACTTTATCGAGTACCACTTCAGGAATGTAGAGCATGCAATATCAGCGGTCGCCATCACTATTTTTCGTCTACGCGAGAATTCTTCAACAGGTAAAACATACGTCTGAGAACCAGGGCTTGCTGGGGTCAACTGAACACGCAGGGAGGAGATATGTCCCTCCAGCTGGATTAGTAGCAGGAGTCACGTGACTCTTTTTATTGGTGCGCACCACACAGTGGATGGTGTTTAAATTTTTCCTGTGTACACACACACACACACACACACACACACACACAAATATAAAAAAATAAACGCTGACTGAAAAATAATTTATTTTAAATACAAGTAATAAATAGAAAAATAAATAAACTGTAAAATTTCAACTAATAAATAGAGTCCAGGGGTGGCCAAGTTTCCTGGACCCAAGAGCCACATACGACGTTTTTCAGATGTACGAGAGCCGCAAAATATTTTTAAAATAATTTAATTAAAAACATATATATATAATTATATATATATATATATATATATTATAATACTCACATTATTAAATTGTTTAATTACTGCTTGTAGAAGGCTTAGTTTGGGTCTTCATTTTGGCGTTAATGCTTTAAAGTCTGGCTGATGTGATGTTAAGGCGGTATAAAGAAGTTCAGTCAGGTGTTCGTTAGTGAGGGCAGCACGATGTTTTGACTTTACAAACTTCATTACCGAGAAGAGTGTTTCACAGCAATAAGTTGTCCCAAAAACCCACGTCCTCCTGTAGCTCCAAAAGTTCTGTTTGTATTGAAGCAGCTTCCGTAACAAAAGGTGTGGTAACAGGACAGCCATCGTTGACGACATCAATCAGGAAAGGATTTACAAGAAATTCGAAGCATGGTTTTAGCTTCTTTAGTTCATCAAACTTGAACTGAAAATCATCAATTAGTCCTTCTAATTTACCTTTGCATTCCTCCAATTTACTATCTTTTATTTCAATATCAGGAAACGTGTTTGCTCGGTTTTTCAGGTGGGGAAAGTGGTCAAATTTTTTTGTTACTAGATCTTTTTGCAAGAGCTTTATTTTATTCTGGAAACTGAAAACTGTCTGTATAAGGTCAGAAATGACCTTATCCTTTCCCTGAAGTGCCAAATTTAGATTTTGAAGGTGTTGTATTACATTAATAAAAAAACATCAAATCCTGCACCCATTCGTGATCTTCTAGTTGTGGGTATGAGTTTCCCTTTTCTTTCAAGAAATCAATGATAGGCTCCAACAGTGCAACAAACCTATTCAGGAAATTACTAGTTGATAACCACCTTACAATACAGTAGAATGAAAGGTCATCTGGCTTATCTTGAAGATCCAGCTCCTTGATAAAATTTCTAAACGCTCAATGCGTTTTTGCATTTGAACGAATGAAATTCACAATTTCTAGAACACATTTCATAACACTGTCATACCTAAAGTACTTGCTTACCAAATGACCACGGTGAAATGATACAGTGAATAAAGAGACACACAGGATACTTGGGATCGCGTGTCAAGAGCCCAACTAGGCCTACATTTTGTCCTACCATAGCTGGTGCTTCATCTGTTGCAACACTGACAAGTTTATTCAATGGTACTTGAGCATTTGATAATGCCTCGTCAAGTGTGTTCTTTATGTCAACCCCTCTGGTGGTTTCTTAGGGCCATTAAGTCCAAGAGTTCTTCTTTCACATTTCCATCGCCAGTAACATAACGAACAAATATCGCCAGTTGAGGGTTATCTTTAATTCATCGAGGGCCAAACTGAATGCAACAGAATTCTTCAAATCACACTGCAACGAGCATGTAATTAATTTCAGCACTGATCTGGGAAATACGTTTCTCTGTAGTGTGGCGGGAAATAGAAATACTTGCTATTTGTTCTCGAAGCTTTGTGTTATCTGTAGCGAGAATTGCAGTAACATCGGCAATATTCTTCTTCACAGATTCTCCACTACTGTAGGGAAGTTGAGCACGAGCAATATTCCATACTATAGCTTCAGTAGTTAAGTCAGCTGTCTTACACAATGATGAAAGTACAGTTTGTTGGGCAACTAGGCTAGATTTCAGCATTGTTAACTTAGTCTTCCGCAATTCTGATTTGGGAGGAAATTCTGTAATAAAATTTTTATGGTTAGTTTCATGATGACGCTTTAAGTTACTGGCTTTAAAGTGATTGAGTGCCACGTGGCAGATAAGACACACGGGTTTCCCACCCTTAACAGTAAAGGCAAAGCTCTCCTCCCACTCCTGTTTAAAAACTCTATTTTCTTCTTCATATTTCCGTTTCTTACACTTTGTTTGCTCAGTCATTTTAATCAACTAAGGGGTTGTATAACTTTCACTTGTATAGCTGAGAAAAATAGCTACTATTTGATCTAAGAAACTAATTTTAAAACACACTCACTCGTTACTACACGCGGCCCGCAGGGTAGCTCGAGGGGTACTGGACACTGGTGAGTGGCGATTGGTGTTAATTACGTAATTATCACGCTTAGTGCCTGTCACGCAAAAGAAATTGTCGTACGCATGACGCATTTTATTGTCAATTCAATTTTTCCTTTTATTTTTTTTTCATATTTTTTTTATTATGTGAAAAAAAACTATATTTGTATTATGAATTTTGTCTTTTATGATAAATACAATAAAAACCAAAATTGTCTCGCGAGCCGGGGCTTGGCCACCGTTGAAATAGACTCTAATACAAGCTATATATTTATATAGCAAATATTTATGCACCACGGTACCCAAAGGGAACAGTGTTGTAGATGCCAAGCACCTGGTATCGTTTCCTCTATGTGTTATGCATATCTTCGTACCCCTAATCTCCTTCACGCCCCCCAACTTCTGTACCCGGAAGTTATAAATTCCTACAACCAGGTGTGGTGGCTAGTCACCCTCATTTCCATCATCTAAGCTCATTAGATCTTTGAGCGAATCAAAATTAACGATCTGACGGTTTGCCTGGTAAAGAATGATGCCTTTAGCCTTCACGATGTATTTGAACTCATCACCAACCCTCACACGCACCCCGTAAGTTTTTCGCTCCGTGAAAACAAAAGAATCGGAGTAGGCGCTATCGCCATACTCATCCTTGATCTCGTCAGTCAACTCTCCGAGGAGACTCCAAAGTTTGATGCGGGCGTATGCTGTTGTGAAACTGGTTACAGATATGTTTGTGACACGTGATGTATCTGTAGCCACTTCGGTTCTGTTGTACTTTATACTTTATTATGTACGTATTACTCACATTCACGATCTTCATGACCTCTTTATCGACGGCATTGGCATAATCCCACACTTCGTTGTAACTTTGAGCTGGATAGACGTTTCCCTTGTCTGTATTCTGCGCAAATTTCCCCTAAAGGTTATTTAGACAACTTTGCAACAAAACGCTTGTCAGGGTTCCGCACAATTTGGCCACGTTCAAGTTGTATCTCTTCACGATCATGGTAGCGTTGAATATACTGTACGCCGAGTTTTCATTTTCGGTTTCAACTCCTCGAGGGTATATACGGTGTGAAAAGGTTGGGGAACTTCCGAAACCTCCATAATATCTTCAGTATTGTGTACCCGTGACGAATGGCTAGGGACAGCTCAGGACTTGTATAAACGCTTCTGATCTTCCTCTGGTTGGTTGTATGCTTACAGTCCCCACTGTTCTCCTCTGCGCACTTCACACACACAGAGGGAACATGAGTTTGTGGTCTAGAACAACGGGCAAGATTGACATCCATAAGTCGCGAGGGGGGGAGCACATCTACGAAAGAAAGACCAAAGTAGTTCTTGTTCAAATTAGCTCAGAACTCTTCGATGGCAGGCAGGGCGGGACCCACGAGTTTTTCAGGTCCGCCTACGGGATACGGATTGTTCTTCATCACGTAAGGGTATAATGAGCAGAAATCGTAGTAATGAATCTTCACAACCTTTTGTAGCTGGAAAGTATAGTTTGAAGGGGTTTGTGCGCCCTCCAAACAAACTATCGCAGCATTTGAGGGGGTCCAGCACCATTGTACGTTTGATAACCCTTATTTCTTCGCGATACTGTTCATCGGCCTCCATCCAGGCATCATATTCGTGTTCCCACAAAACTTTGTGAGTGAACTGGGAGCTTATAAGTTAGTCGCGGGTATGGGTCTATGCGAGACTATCGGCCGGAGATCTGGCATGGATATCTCCTATGATACCACACTCAGGACGTGGGCATCCATGCCACCAGCAACCGTTAAAGGAGTACACCGTCTTCTCACTAGTGGTGAGGTCCTCGCTTAAACCATCTACAAAAAACACGCCCAGTGATCTTGATTGCTATTTCCACTGTATTGCGCGCATGTTTTATGTGTACACCTGTCTGTTGTTGTATGTGTGAGCCAGTAAATAGCTTTATACCCATAACTGCGCGGAACGTTTCGGGGAATGACGGCCAGCGTGTCTTTAGGCATGAAGTTATTCTTGAATACGGCAAAACACAAGAATGCGATCGTAGTTGCGGCTTGTAGCGGATCACAATTGAAACGGGTTATGTACATCTAAATGCTTGGAAGTATACTCTAAGTACGCGTACGTCATTCACACAACAACGCTCACATTCATCCGCTATATTGTAAGGATTATCTTCATTTAAACTGTTGTAGTAGCGTTCAAAGTCTTCACGGTCGCCTCCACTCATGCTGTTATAGTTAAAGTAATGTTTGGGGGGGTGGTAGTCCTACATAATTTAAAGTGTCGTCAGTGAGGAAAGTGTAAGAGAAATACCCTTTTGAAACTTCAGCGTCTACCCCCATCACCTTGGGTAGCTTAGTTAATTTACAAGGTGTGAATAACAGAGTGTCTTTAAACTGAATATTTCCTCTTATCTGCATCTGTATAAGCTTCTTTCCTCTTTTCAAGAGATCACCCGTGTATATCTCTGAGGACTCGTGCTCAAGCACCTCCTTATAAAGGAACTGTGTATCAAACTTTACAGCGTTATGGGCAAGAATATACAGAGTCATTTTTTTGAACTGGTCCGCTAGTGTAACAACATAGTCCACAAAGAGTTTCACAGGGGAGTCTCTAACAGTGATCTTAAAAATGTTTGTTCATTTACCACATTTAAAGCACTCATCACACTCAAAGTTCATACACTCGTCACAGATGGTCTGGCTTACAAGTAGTTGGGTGTAACTTTGGTTTCCCGGTTTGTATAAGTCTCTATGTTATAGTATACAGTTATGCACGGCTTATTTTTAGGCTTAGCATCTTTCATATAGTAAACATGCGTCTTATATTTCTCATAACATGTAAAACAATGAATTTCATCACATTTATGCCCGAACTCGCCGCTATCATTCAGCGTATGAAACATGGCGCACTCGCACATTCTCATTTTCCTACACGTCCCACCTGATTTATGGAATTCAAAACAGAAATTACTGAAAAACGTGCATCTACATACATTACACTCCCTCTTCTCAGCTTCAACTAATCGACTTTCGCATCTGGGGCTTTTACACTGACTGCAAACCATGTGGCAATCCTTACAGTGTTTCAACAGATCATTCGTAAACTCGAGACAACCCTTACACAAATAATGAGGTCTTTCATATTTTCGGCTTTCATCAAAACTCGCGTAAAGAGTTCTTATGTTGCGAATGGGGAGATGCGGTGTTCCCGACAAACCTAAAATAAGTAGAGGCTTTGTACGTTTCCTTACACTGCTTTTAAAAACATACACAGTCCAGGAGCGTAACCAGACTTTTAAATTCTATACGTAGGCGCGGATCGACGTCGAGCGAAGGGAGTTATTGTGGGAAAACCTGCCGAGCGTAGCAACGCGTCTCCCACTAACTTTCAGCTAGAGAGTCTGGGGGAGCGCTGTAAACTCCCGGGAACTGAACGATTTTTAACGTTTTTTGCATAAAAAATGCATTATACTAGGGGCACTCAATATATTTTGCCACACCCTTTTTTCTTAGCTAAATAATAGGACATAGGGCTGAAATGTCTTTTGGGCCGTAAGTTTGAACTTTCTGCGTTTCACATAACCGGATTTTCCAGTTTGAACCTCCCATCCTTGTATAAAACCGCTTTTAAACGCCCTTGTATAAAACCGCTGGTTACGCAGTTTCGAAACTGGCGTCTGACAGTAATGTGTGTCGTAAACAGAGAGCTGTTATCGAGTTCTTAACCGCAGAGAAGGAAACAGTTGGAAATATTCACAAATGTCTACAAAACGTTTACGGAGATGCTGTTGTTGATCGAAACAGTTGGACGCTGGTCTAAACGTGTGAGATCATCGGAGAGAGGGAGAGCCAGCCTCAATGATGAGCCACGCAGCGGTCGCCCGGCATCGGCTGTAACATCTCACACTGTGCAACGTGGTAACAGCATCATTTGATCAAATCGGCGCGTTACATACAAGGAGCTATCACTGGAGCTAGGAATTAGTGAAGGAAGTGTGAATACGATAATTCAGCAACTGGGATAGGCAAAGTGTTCACGATTTGTCATATTGAGTGGCCCTCGTAATTTAACTGTAAACGACTAATTTATACTGGTAACTGGTAACTTTAATTGATTATCTACTATTATTTTAAAACATTTTCCAGTGCCAAATGACCAACTATCAAGACATGTCATTTTATGGATAATTTTCCTTAAATCAATACGCTCATTAAATATATGTGTGTGTGTGTGTGTGTAAATATATTTTACTGCGGAATATTTTGTATGAATGACTTTTTAAAAAAAATTTCCAAAGGATGTTTTTAAAGAATTCTTGTTCAATTACAAAACTCTTTCAAAATTTTCCGGAATTACAATGTGCGTAAAACAAAAACTATAAGCATGTGAGTATAATGAATATGCCTTGTTACGCCTCTGCTGTCCTAAGACGATCATCCAATCAGGGGCGGATTTAGGTTTCCTGGCGCCAAGGGCCATACTGATTTAGCCACCCTTCGGACACTTACGAAGTTACCATTTAGCAATAAATATTTATTTGATATAAGGGTTTTCAGTAAAATGCAGTCAAATGGTGGGTCTTTTCGGTTTGACGGCCTGTAATATTTTTTAACATTACTTGTTTTTTATTGTCCAGTTTTAATCGAGGATTTAAAAAATAACATTCATGTTTTAGGGAAACAAATAGTGAGGCACTTATACATTTTAGTTTAGAGAATATCATATACGCTTTGAGATTCCAAAATCCCTGAAAGTTTTAGGTCAACTGTACGCTCATGACGATTGGTTAGGTTAAGTCATGATATTTCGTTTGTTTTGACAGTAAGGTAACGAAAATATCATGACTTAACCAAACCAATCGTCAAGGGCGTACAGTTGACCTAGCCGGGCATTCTGTTAACCTAACTGGGCATTCAGTTAACCTAACCAGTTCGTAGAGTCGAGAATTTGACGGTCCCGTAGCCATGACTCGTTTTTTTCTGCCGGCCGTCAAACCAAAAAGATCCCAATACGGTTTAAAAATATATATTTTAAATTTGTTAAATTGCATATAACTGCCTCACAATTTGTTTCTCTAAAACATGAATGTTATTTTTGAAATCCTCGATTAAAACTGGACAATAAAAAACAAGTAATGTTAAAAAATATTACAGGCCGTCAAACCGAAAAGATCCTAAATGGTTTAGGCATTTACTATCGCAAAATATATCTTAACATATGAGATATTTTTATCAATCATAATATATTATATATATATGTATATATATATATATATATATATATATATATATATACAATAATAATTTAATATATATATATATATATATATATATATATATATATATATATATATATATATATGTTAACCCCTCCGTCTATGGCCCGGGTGGTTCGAAGTCGACGGGGGTTCTAGTTAGGTGGCAGCAACGGATGTGTGACTTGCAGTAGTTTTCTTCTATATTACTCTCCGAGTTCTTCTATAGTGGCTCGGAGGACTCTGATAGACTTAAAAATGCTGAAGGTTCCGGATTCTTCTTATAGCGTATCCGGAAAGTTTAATGACTAAGTTCTTCTGAAGAGAGCAAGGCTCGAAGGATAAGATAAAAACTATCTTCAACTGTAAATTTACTGCTAAAATGTACAGGTAGTGCTCAGCCTCTGAATTAGCTTCTGAATGACAATGGAAATTTTTAGTGGGTTTATATACCCAAAAACTGCTAACATCATTATTATTAAATGCTAAAAAGGCTGTATTATTTTTGCACAATATTCGAAAATAAAGTAAATTTTTAGCTGTGGTAAGGCTTGAACGAGTAAACAAAATATTTGAAGACGAAACCATATTTTTATCTTAAACCGCGACTTTTCAGATCTGATGTTATCATGATCTGCCAAGTTAACTAAAAGTGGAAATCGGACTATGCATCTTTACACTAAAATATGCATATGAGTAAAATTTTAAGGTTTAAGATGTACAATTTTAATGCTTAGGCAAGACATGATCTCATCTTTTATAACGAAAGGAATGTATACAAAATATGAACATTGCAAAGCTTAAGCACGATTCCTTATTAAGCGAAATCTAAAAAAATGATTATGAGATTTTAAAAAAACAACAGGTCACCAATTATTTGGCAAAGTAGAAAGCAAATCAAAAATTTTATCCAAACTCGCGTTGGGCGATTTTGGTCCTTATGTAAAAATGAATACACACACGTACATACATATGAGTATAGGCATTATATAAAGTTAAATATATAAGAATATACAGGATTATATAAATACATGAACCATATAACACATGAATTTTTAAAATGGATACTTTTTCTTAAAATGGATACAAGAACTATATAAATGAATACAAGAATTACATGAAGAATAAGATAGTATAGGAATATGGGAATTATTTATGGTTCATTTTTACAGGGCTTCCCTCTAGAATGATATTAATATAATAATGTAACATCCTAACTAATGCTAACTAGATGATAACTATGGTTTTATAATACAGATTTATATATACAACATAAGTCGGGTGGTTAAGTCTAGTTCACGTGGTCTGGGTACGCACTCTTGGTCGTGCATAAATAGTTTCATGTTCCGTGTCACTTGGTTTTCTTTGTTCCCAGAATGATCTTTTCACCACAAATATACCGAGGATAATAGCACATACAATAATGATACTAACGGCAGATGTTGAGAAAATGGTTACCGGTTGTAGTATTTGTAAGAGGTTATTTTGGTTATCATCCGAAATTTTAAACCGGCTCAATTGATCATTCCATTCAGGGGCATGTAGTTCGGGTAGGATGGTTACAGGTTTTATGGAGAGATTTAAGATCTCTATGACGGGTTTAAATTTAATTTGCGACGGGAATGGGTATGAGTTATTAAGGGTAACCTTATACGGGTTGTATATTTGGAGGGCTTTTGAACGCAAGGAGCAACCAATTGGTAGCCGAATAACCATAGGGATTGTAATGAGGGAATAATTCGATGGACACTCGAGAGTAGCGGCAGTCCTGTTCGCGAAGGAAACCCAGATGTCTGGTCCAATTCGTAGTTGGATGGTTTTAGGGGAATGAAATTTTTTAAATGAACATACGGGGCATGCCGGTCACGAATTAAATCGATAAAGCAAGACCTAGTAGTTGGAAGAATAACTGGTTTGAGTGGAGGGCAGACGAGTTGTTTATTTGGTTGCGGGAATCGGCAATGCCGGACGTCGCTATCTGACATCATAGAATAAGCTGATAGATCTTTGGTGAGGAAAAGGTAAGGTGGTACGGTGGGTAAATACAATCGATAGACATTAGAGTTATTTTGGTAGGGTGTTGGGAAAGGGTGAAATTTATATACGTCATAAGTGAGGACATCGAAAAATGGTATAATTATGAGGTATGTGTAGGGGCGTGGTCCATGTACAGTCCAGGTGTATTCTAGAAATTGAGGGTAATTAGTGTGGTTGAGTGGGAATATGGGTGATAATTTTAATTGTGACTGGGCGGTGTGAATCAAGGACTGAAGTATTTCCCATGGTATTAGGGTGGAAAGAGTGATTTTTCCATGGGCTAGCTGGGTTGCACGCAAAACCTTGGAATGAATCGTAGTTATTCGTTGTAAGTATTTATCGATTAGGGTTACTTGTAGGTTCATTATCTCTATTAATTCTAGATATCTTTTGTGTTCTTTGTATTGAGCTAACATGGATTCAAGGTATGTGAATCTGTCCGAAAGGGAGTGGAGGAAGCGATTGTTTTCGTGTAATGACCTAATAGTTTGTTCTAACATGTGTCCATTATATTGTCGATTTCGCGCGAAGAGATTCAATTTAAGTTCAATTCTTTTAATATCTTCTTCGGTTGCTAATCCGAATAAACCTTTGAACAGTTTCCCTCCTATATCTATCAGTCCCCTTTTACTTCTTTGGTTAAAGTTTTCTGAATTTTTAGTTTCAGTTTGTATCCATGGTAAGGCTAATATTTCTGATAGGGCGCGTGCTGTAGTTTGAATATTTTCGAGGGTATTTTCTAACAGAACGCGACTAATCTGATCTTTTCCTTGGAAAGAATTCTGGACTTTACTTTCAAACGTTTTTAATTGGGTTTGTATCTGAAGGAGATTGATTTTAATTCTAGCAGGGGGTTGCAAATTTATATAAAGGTCTGCGTGCCCTTTCAAAAATTTACCTTCTGCAAGTTTTTCTATAACAACTCCGGTAGAAATTTTAATGCTAGGTCTACAAGAGTAAATAATTTGGAAAATTATAAGGGGGACAATTTTATTCATTTCTACGCCTTAAGTTATACGGAGCTGGGGGTAGTTGTGTGGATACTTGTGTGGATACTTGTGTTTGTGGGCGAAGGGGTCGGCCTCGTTTTGGTGGCAATGGGGGTCGACCGTTGAGCTCGGATTCTGAGCGGGTTCGTTTCTTATGTGAAGGTTCTAGTTCACGTGGGTGATGCATTTGCGGGCGGTATGTAGGGTCCGTGCGTCGATCATCAATCGGCGAGGGTGGTGACAGAGGAGATGGTGGAGTTGGAGGAGATGGTGGAGTTCCACTGAGTGATCCTCTCGAAGGGGTTTCTCCAGGGTCTGGGTCCGATGGGACGCTTGGCTCTGGGGCCTCCTCTTGTTCAGAGATTGCCTCGAGTATGGTGGTATTACGAGGTACCAATCTTCGTCATGGTAGCGGTTCCCGCGGTGACCACTTCAGTTTTTTGATCCCTGCCCGATTTGTTAATATCTTGACCTTTTGAAGGATAGGCGGCTCGAACGCCTGGCAGCTGTTTTTTGGGAAGGTGTTGTTCGGAAGCTATCTTCAAATTGTCAGCGTGAATGATCTTTAGTTTGGAATGATCCCGGAGGTCGAGGATTTCATAACGATTTTTTCCGAGGTTTTTCATAATCCTATATGGGCCATCCCATTTTGGGTATAATTTGCGATGAGCACCTGGCGGTTTCACGCTCTTCAGATAACATCGCATACCGACGATTATAGTCCGTTGACGGGGATGACGCCTATGTTGCTCTTGCTCCATCTGTTGGTTTCGTTGGTCGAGGGCATAGCGGATTATGTCAAAAATCTTGAAAGATCGTTCAGCTAGTTGCTGATTTGCTTCTGCCATTTCGGAAGATGTTAGAACTGCCGGGTCGGTTTGGTCGGGCAAATCAAAAGGTAGACGCTTGTCGTAGTGATAGAGACGAAATGAGGGGTGTCCCCGATGGACACATTATAGCCATTGTTGATGGCTGTTTGTACCATGGGAAGGGAATCATCCCATGTACGGGAGGATGCATCGACAACGTGGCGCAGGGCTTCCAAGATCTTTCGATTGTGCCTTTCCACTAAGCCGTTTGCCTGCGGATGGTATGCCACAATGTGTGTATTTTTAATTTTACACATGTTACAGAGTGACTCGAACAGTTTGGAAGTGAAACTAAGGGCGTTATCCGAGATTAGGATGGAAGGAGTGGTATGATTTTGGATGACGCGTTCCACTAGGGCTCTTGCCACAGTTTCCGAGGTCTGGTCTGGAATGGCGGCTACTTCGCTGTAACGCGAGAAGTGGTCCGTAAACACAATGATGTACTGATTTCCCTTTGACGTTTTGGGAAATGGTCCCAGTATATCCATTCCAGTTCTTTGCCAGGGCCTTTGGCATACTGGATATTTATGCATCGGAGCTGTGGATGGTACGTTGCCCTTATGCTTTAAACACGACGGACATTCGGCGATGTATTCTTGTACCTTTTGTTCATCTCGGGAAAGTGGTATCGCTCCAAAAGACTCTTGATGGTGCGATCCGGCCCCATGTGTCCATACAAAGGTGAGTCGTGACAAAGTCCAATGGCTATATCGACGAGATCCTTTGGTATCTCCACGAGGTCGTTTCCATCTTCGTTCCTGAAATGTACGAGCCCATCTTTGAGGTTGTACTGTTCTTTTACCTTCGATGGTTCCTTTTGTTCCAGGCGCGCCCGAAGGTTTGGGTGTGTTGGTCCTGTTGTTGGGAGTATTGCAGACACTCGTAGTCGAACACAGGAAGAATTCCTATTTTATTCACTTGGGCGTCGGGCTTGAGTCTCGACAATCCGTCTGGAATAACTTGCAGTTTTCCCGGTTTGTATACGATTTTCGCTGCAAAGTCCTGAATCAACAGAGCCCATCTACTCAATCGTCCTTCAAGTAGCTTGTCCTTGAAGAGGTACGTGAGTGGCTTATGATCAGTCTTGATGGTTACATCGTAGCCATAGACGATATTTCGGAATTTTTTCAAAGCCCAATATACCGCTAGGGCCTCTCGGTCCGTAGTGGAATAATTCCGTTGAGGTGCAGAGAGAAGTTGACTGGCATAAGCAATGGGTAATTCCACACCGTCTACGTCCTGTAACAGGACGGCTCCTAGTCCATAGGAGGAAGCATCTGTGGCTATGATGAAGGGTCTTGTGTAATCAGGATATTGTAAAATGGGATGACAGGTTAGTTTATTAATTAAAGTTTCAAAGGCATGTTGGTGATCGGATTCCCAGTTAAATTTCGAATTTTTCTGGAACAAATTAGTAATGGGTTTAGCAATATTGAAAATTGGGGGATAAAGTTCCGATAGAATCCGACAAAACCAATAAATGCACGGGCGTCGTCGATGGTTTGGGTACAGGGTACCTTTCCAGGGCTTCGAGTTTGGCTGGATCAGGTTTAATTCCTGTGGACGAGAGTAGGAATCCTAGGTATACCAGGGATTCTTGTAAAAAATTGCACTTTGCAAGCTTCAGTTTAAGGTGTGCTTTTCTCAAGTGTGATAGCACATTCTGAAGGCGTTGAAAGTGTGTTTTTATGTCCGAACTGTAGACGATAATATCGTCAAGATAAACGAGAGCTTCGACACCTAATAGGTCGGAAAGGACTATATTCATCAACCTAGAGAAATTAGCAGGCCCATTTCGGACTCCGAAAGGTAAAACCTGGAATTCGTAATGGCCTCGGTTAGTGGAGAAAGCAGTCAATGCCCGAGATTCGGGACTGACCTCCATTTGCCAATAACCCGATGCTAAATCGAGGGATGAAAAGAAGTTCGCTTTCCCTACGTTCAGAATTGTTTCCTGCATGTTTGGAATCGGGAAACGGTCTGGGATGGTAATGTTGTTCAGGCGTCTAAAATCTATACAAGGGCGAGATGTTCCGTCCTTTTTGGAGACGAGAATCATAGGAGCGGACCAGGGACTAGCTGAAGGCTGAATGACATCCTGCTCCAACATGTCCTTGATGTGTTCCTCAATAGTGACTAACTGGGAATGTGGAACCCGATAGGGAGGAATGAAAATGGGTTTGGAATTGGGTTCCAACTTGATTTCAAAAGGGACCAAATTAGTTCGGCCCAGAGGATCTCCTTTTAGGGCAATCACATCTCTATTTCTTATCAGGAAATCGAGAAGTGATTCCATTAGTTTGGGATCCTGTAAAGCTGGTGACTCCTGAAGGGAGTGCTCCAGACATTTCTTATATTCTTCTTTTAATACTGAAGGATTTAATTCTAAGGAACTGGAAACACGATTTATCATACTGATGGGGAAATCTGAATCTACTTCTACTGTGGAAACAGTTCCTATTTTCTGATTTGAAGTTAATTCTATAGGACTTTTTCCTTTGTTTAAACAAACAACAGGGATAGCTGAATTCTGACTCTGACTAAGGACTTGGGCAATAAGAACATCTCTTTTGAAATTACTTTTCTCTGTAATCAGAGTACGCTCTGACTCTAATAATTTTCCTTGACTGTTAACTACTTTTGCTAGGAAACAAATCTTCTCATAAGGTGCTACTGTTATATGCTCGGTAGGGCATATGAAAAATTGTGAATCTGATTCTGGTTCGGCGACTAAAATTTGCCTTATTGGCTGAACTGAAGCTGGCTGACTGGGAACTGGCTGACTGGAACTGGCTGACTGGAAACTGGCTGACTGGAAACTGACTGTCTGGAAACTGACTGTGTTGATCCAACTGGATTCAACAACTGGAACTGATTACCCTGGGGTCTGATTTCTGGAGCGGTTTCCCTCTGGATGCAACCGGCTGACTTGATCTGCTATCAAGTGGAGGGGGTTTTTCTATTTCTTTCGGAAATCTGAACTGAACTAAGTCCTAATGCATTAAGTTGTCCTGTCATTCTCGCGGAGATGGTGTGTCCTATTTCGACACTTTACTAACTTTCCGGCTGGGTAAATCTCCCATTGATTCCGGTTAAAAAAATCCATACCTAGTAGGATATCTGTCTGAAAGGTGGCGACTGTGTCCACTATACAACATTTCGCGGGGTATACCGCGTTTCCAACTTCTAAATATAACTCAATTTCTCCGTATGTAGGTATGGGTGTGCCCGTAACTCCTCTGAGTTGGTAGGATGGTGCCTTAAGTTCATATTTGTAATTTGTACTCTCTAGTAATTCATCTACACATTGTTTCTTAATTGACGTCGCGTGTGCTCCTGTATCTATGAGAGCAGTTAAATCTTGGTTATCGGTGCTACAATTTATTATTAAATCTAGGAGGTCCGCACCTATTATCCTGATGGGGAGTTTGTGTGCGTATCTGGGTTCATTACTGTAATTTAGGGGGGAGGAGGTTGAACTGCCGCCTCCAATGTAGGGTCTAAAAAAGGGCTCGAATGGTCTTCTATGGGAGGACCTGGGTCATATTCTACGGGAATATCATACGCTGGAGGGTGTTCTTGAAAACTGTTCTCTGGGGAAAATGATTCCTCCACGGGTACTTCTACGTACCGAACTAGTTGACCTTGCTGGTTGTACTGAGGTTTGTACATGGGGTAAGAGTGTGGTTGACCCTGTGGTCGTGATCTATTGGGTTGGTAGTTCGACTGAGGCTGGGAATGGACTGGTTTCTGGGGATTGGATGACTTTTGGGATACGTTTTGGGAACGTGGTTGGTTTGGTTTCTGAAAGTGGGGTCTATGCCCTGCAGGGGCTTTATCAGCACACTTTTGGCGATCGCCACGGCGATGACCATGTTCGTGACAGTGGGAGCAATAAGAGGGATAATTACACTGACTTATCATGTGCCCAAAACTATCGCAGTTAAAACACTGTGGAGGAGGGCGTGTATTCTGGGTTTGGGGGGCTTGTTTCTGGGGTGGTGTTCCCTGCATTGGTCTCGATTTATAGGGTTGTTGTTGGTGTTGTGGCTGCTGCTGTTGAATATAATGTACGGGGGTTTCTCTACTCTTTCGGTAGTTCTGGTTTGCTAAATCGGGGTAATGTTCCCGTGTTTTGTTTATGGCTACACTTACAGGTTTGTCAACATTTAAAAACTCCTGAAACTTTTTTTTAGGTGCTCCGGGTAGGTTTTGGTAAATGGTTGTGGCTACTATTAGATTTCTTTGTTTCGAAGTGAAAGTTATGCCACATGCATTTTCTGCGGCCCGGAGGGCTTCTCCTACAAGTTTATGTGTACGTGTAATAAAATTGTTTAAATCTTCGTGTTCCTCTTTCTTCCATTTAGCTTGGAAGACTGCTTCTAACGTGGCTAAGGGTTGTGCAAGGGTTATTTCTTTAAAAAATTCTAATAAGTTTTGTTTAAAATCGTCCCATGTTGTAGCTTCGCTAATTGATGGGACGTAAGTGACTGTGTCATGAGCATTCCCTTCTTTCGGGTCGATAAATCTTTTTGCTTCCCTAATTTTTATATCATTATCGGTAATATTTTCGCGTAAGAAATGTTGCTCTAAAGATTCAACCCAAGGACTTACGCGTGGTTCAACAAAACGATTATCTATGGTCCCCATAAAAATTAAAACAGTATGAGGAAGCTTTACTAGTCTGCCTAAGTTAATGTATGCCGGGGCGGGGGTTTGAGACTGAGACATATTGGCTTGTGTGTTTGGGAGTATGTTTGAAGGGCGAGGGGTAGGTGGAAAAATGGGTGTAGGTAAATTTTCGATGTCAGAAAGCGCACCGTCTGAATCGCTCATATGTGAAGGTACTTATTAATGTGTTCTAATTAGGTCTGCTTGACCGATCTTAATTTATGGAATGATCACTTAAGGGATTTTCCTAACTACACTATCTCAAAAAAAAAAATGCACAACAATTTGCCTAACTAGGGGAAAATTTGAAAAGATTGTAAACAAAAATAAAAATGTAAACAAAATTTCACTCGAATGTACGTGAAGGTATGGTAATACTATGTTTGGTACATTAAATAAAATTATACTATACTAACTAGAATAGTAAAAATAACTGAAAATAATTCTGCGACAATTCTGTGACAATAATTCTGTGACAATACTGTTTTCAATAAAAAAAAATGTATCACTGGTGTCTGAAGTGTTCACTGTGTTTTGTGTTAATTCTGGCTCAAAATTAAATATTAATTGTTAATAATAATGACTTTTCAAATGTTTAGAAATTATTTAAAAAAAGAGTTTTGTACTTAACAAGATTCCTACGGCGAAATCCTTAGAGACGTGTCCTGAAGACGTGTCTTGCTGGCCACTTGTTTTTGGATGAAAACTAGGCGTGGAGAACTTGGAGTCGTGACGCACCGGTTCAAGGGTGGATGTGACGAACTAGAAGTCGTGACACGCCGGTCAACTGGGTGTTGGTTCTGGTTCCAGGGTCTGGAAGACTGGAAGAATCCTGGAGTCGTGAAGATCCTGGTTAAAGGGTCGCCAGTTGTTAACCCCTCCGTCTATGGCCCGGGGTGGTTCGAAGTCGACGGGGGTTCTAGTTAGGTGGCAGCAACGGATGTGTGACTTGCAGTAGTTTTCTTCTATATTACTCTCCGAGTTCTTCTATAGTGGCTCGGAGGACTCTGATAGACTTACTAAAAATGCTGAAGGTTCCGGATTCTTCTTATAGCGTATCCGGAAAGTTTAATGACTAAGTTCTTCTGAAGAGGGCAAGGCTCGAAGGATAAGATAAAAACTATCTTCAACTGTAAATTTACTGCAAAAATGTACAGGTACTGCTCAGCCTCTGAATTAGCTTCTGAATGACAATGGAACATTTTTACTGGGTTTATATACCCAAAAACTGCTAACATCATTATTATTAAATGCTAAAAAGGCTGTATTATTTTTGCACAATATTCAAAAGTAAAGTAAATTTTTAGCTGTGGTAAGGCATGAACGAGTAAACAAAATATTTGAAGACGAAACCATATTTTTATCTTAAACCGCGACTTTTCAGATCTGATGTTATCATGATCTGCCAAGTTAACTAAAAGTGGAAATCGGACTATGCATCTTTACACTAAAATATGCATATGAGTAAAATTTTAAGGTTTAAGATGTACAATTTTAATGCTTAGGCAAGACATGATCTCATCTTTTATAACGAAAGGAATGTATACAAAATATGAACATTGCAAAGCTTAAGCACGATTCGTTATTAAGCGAAATCTAAAAAAATGATTATGAGATTTTTAAAAAAAACAGGTCACCAATTATTTGGCAAAGTAGAAAGCAAATCAAAAATTTTATCCAAACTCGCGTTGGGCGATTTTGGTCCTTATGTAAAAATGAATACACACACGTACATACATATGAGTATAGGCATTATATAAAGTTAAATATATAAGAATATACAGGATTATATAAATACATGAACCATATAACACATGAATTTTTAAAATGGATACTTTTTCTTAAAATGGATACAAGAACTATATAAATGAATACAAGAGTTACATGAAGAATAAGATAGTATAGGAATATGGGAGTTATTTATGGTTCATTTTTACATATATATATGTTACGCCCAAACATCGAAATCGCTCAGTGAGCGAAAAAAACAGCCACAACGCGTTGTGGATGCACCTAAGTGACCACACACCGATGTTAGATATTTTTCCGCGTCATGGCCGTTCTCAAACAACCACAACGCGTTGTGGACGATTCGGATATGACACAACGCCTTGTGGACGATTTGAAACGACCACACACTGATGTCTTTCATCAAACCTATTTAAACACGACGTATATTGAAATGATATAACGACGTATATTGAAATGATATAAACACGACGTATATTTATCGACGTATTCACTGATTAAACTACCATATTTCCCGGCGTATAACGCGCACTTTTTTTCCCCCAAAATACTCCAAAAATCACCCTGCGTTAAAATTAACTCGTTAAAATTGTACATGTGAAGTGAGGTAGGAGGTATATTTTTTCCTAAATTTTTATTTTCCTAAATTTTCTCTTCAACATAATTTTCTCTTCAAAATTAGGGTGCGCGTTATACGCCGGGAAATACGGTAATTAATGACGTATTACTCTTCTAATGATGTAAACAACCGCTGACGCTATCATGTTTTCTTACCGGAATTTTTTAGAGGCCAAAAAACCCTTAAAAAAAAAGGGGGGAGAGGGGAGCACTACAGGTGATAATAATGAATAAATGTACCCACCTTGCCTGGGTAGCCGGAGCCAAAAGGATTAATGTAAAGGATAAAAAAGCTAAGTGCACTTTTTTAAATTTATTACAAACCCAAATATTGTTTCAAACTAATATAATAAGTAGTCTTAAAATAAAAAGTAGGAGAAACATTACTATATTTTTCAACACCAGAGGTATTGCCAACAATCAAATGACCTAATTGTACAGACGTATCTTTAGTAGAAAACCAAGGTTGTCTTTTTTGGAAAACATTGGCCTTACCTCCGTACGCATTAATTTCATATTGCAAACTTAACCTAGCATAACGGGAGAATCTATGCCAAGCGTTATGAGTATGAGTTTTAGGTCGGTATGTGGTCGTTTCAAATCGTCCACAACACGTTGTGGTCATATCTGAATCGTCCACAACGCGTTGTGGTCATATCCGAATCGTCCACAACGCGTTGTGGTTGTTTGAGAACGGCCATGAAGCGAAAAAATATCTAACATCGGTGTGTGGTCACTTAGGTGCATCCACAACGTGTTGTGGCGGGTTTTTTCGCTCACTGAGCGATTTCGATGTTTTGGCGTGCATATAGGGTGTCCCAAAAAAACTATATACTCTTTATAGCATCATATAATTTTAATTTAATAAAAACCAACAATATTTGTTATAGCATTGCCAATTGAAAGGTAATTAGTAATCAAGTGATCAAAATGTTATAGCGATTGTTTGCATATAAATTTATTAACTACGCCAAGTGCTCAAATGTTCTCCGGCGGCATGAATGCACTTTCATAAAACAAATCGTGTGGTCTGATGAAGCTACCTTCAGCTGAATTGCACAGTAAATCGACACAACTGCAGGTACTGTCACTTGATAATCCACACGTTTTTGGATAACATGTTAATTTTACTAGGATTAACAGCATGGTGTGGTTTATCATCCAGGGGTTTGGTTGGACCATTTTTCTTTAATGGACAGTTACCGTGCCGCATATCTCGACATGCGCGGACAGAAATTATACCTGCATTCGGAAGTTGTTTGGAACGACGACTTTTACTTTCAACAAGATGGAGCCCCCCCTCATTATCATTGTGATGTCAGAAGGTACCTCGATGAAACGTTGCCTAACCGTTGTATGGACGAAGAGAAGCGTTGAGTATCCTCCACGTTCACGCGGACTTGACTCCACTTGATTTTTGCTTGTGGGGCTACCGAAGGATGCAGTTTATGGTACAAGACCCGCAACACTCGAACACCTTAAGGATGCAATTAGGGAAAAGTGCGGGACCATCACAGCATCCACAGTAGTCCATGTCTGCGAATCAGTTAGTCGACGCATTCAAAGTGCATTCATGCCGCCGGAGAACATTTTGAGCACTTGGCGTAGTTAATTAAATTTTATATGCAAACAACTCGCTACAACATTTTGATCACTTAGATTACACTGGTATGCATATGAATTTCTTTGTCTGCTGTGAGGGTTTTTTCAACTCATATTATATAATTCGACCATGCTGAATTCGAAAATGACATTGGTTTTTCCTCAATCAGGTCAGGTTTTTTCTCTATTGGCCATTTATTATAAGTCCAATTTTATCCCCAAATTTAGATTTTTTTAGCTTAAACACTGTAGATACGAGTAATATTATAAGAACACTCGTGAAAAATGAAACATTGTGTGAATAAATACTTTTATTCATACATGAATATGGAAAAAAGTTTATTGAGGAAGGAAGGAAGTTTTTTTTGGCTTTCCGTCTGTGTTTTTCTTCGGGCACGTCTCGCTTCAAACACCAGCAATAGTCCGCCATCATATTGATATCCCAGTTTCCCTGGTACCTCTCTTCCATTATTTGATATCTTGGTGAAATCGTTCACCCTGTTCCTCACTATAATCCCCGCAATTTTCAGGAAAATTTCAAGTGGGACCACAAAAAGTGCATTTTTATGGACATGCGCGACCCATGAGCTTTGAAAGCTTCCATCAAGTTTTCGACAACGGACTCGTATTCTGGACTTCTACGCTTGCCAAGAAAATCAGTGGCAACTGATTTGAATGCCTGCCAGGCATTCTTCTCAGTTGGAGTCATTGCGTTTTCGAACTGAGTATCCTTGATCAAAGTTCGAATTTGAACCATCAAAAACCCCAGCATTTAGTTTAGCATCAGATTATGAGGAAATTTACTCTCGAGATATCGGAATGCTGAACCCTCCTTATTCATTGATTTGATGAAATTTTTCATCAAGCCCAGCTTAATATGAAGTGGGGGAGCAAAATTTTTGTTGGTGGTACAAGGGGCACTGAAACGACATTATGCGACCCAGGTTCAAAATTCTCTCTGGATACCCATTCACGCTGTGCATAGTGCTTCTCATCCGCTCGGCTATCCCATTTGCAGAGGAAACATGGGTATTTCGTGTATCCCCCTTGCATTCCCAATACAAATGCCACAATCTGAAAAAAAATGAAAATATTTAAAGAATTTAGAGAATTTGTTCTATCAGATAAAAAAAATCTATGCATTGGACTGTATCACTTCTGTGGGGAAGTTAAGTGTTCTTATACGCTCTCAAATAACCTTTGGAAAAACAACATAGTCAATAGCAATAGTTTACTTATGATAGTATTACCTTCAATCTCCACAGATCCTCCAGTTATGTTGGTCGTATACGAGAGCATCCAGTAAAATTTTCATGTTATCGTAGCTCTCAGTAAGTTGTACGGAATGTGCTACAGGGACTGATGCAACCCTATTCCCAATGTTGAGAAGTACTGCTTTCAAACTTCGTTTAGACGAGTCTATAAATAGCCTCCATTCTGATGCGTTATATGGCAGGCCCAAGGATTCGATTAGCCCCTCAACATTGCAGCAGTACACTAAGGAAGAGGTATTTTCGTGCACTGCAAAAAACTTGCGGAATTCTTCCTCTCGTTTCCTATACCAGGAGAATGTTGTTCCCGGAGCCAGCAAGTTGTCCTCTCGAAGTCGTGAGCCCAAGATCTCGGCAGCTAATTTGGGAAGTCCTAAATCCCTGGTAAGATCATTAAGTTTGGCTTGGTTGAGAAGCCTCGGCTCATTTGAAGCGGTATTTTGAGGTATTACGACTGGGACTGGTCATTGGCATTGGTCATTGATTCATCATCAGAATCATCGAAGTCCAGGGTTTGAGGTGGGTCGGGTATTGGAATTCCAGGACCATGGGGTACAGGTCTCATAGCAGAAGGAATGTCAGGGTATACAACAATGTTTTATTCTTCTTGTTAACTCCTGAAAATAGAAACACAGAAACATGGATATAAAACTTGCATATGAAATAAAAGAAGCATTCAGACAGTGGCGGCTCGTGAGGGAAGGCTGCGGTCTGTAAGATATGAAATAGGTCGATGGAGTCTGTATATTTTCTTTCTTTTCATTCATATTGTCCCTTCGGGACAATATGAATGAAAAAGAAAGATATACAATCATTGTATATGTAAATGTAACTTGTATAACAATATGTATGTGTAAATGTATTTTCTATAACAATATGTATATGTAAATGTATGATTACCATTATGGTGAATATTATGCTATATATGGTGAATATTACATTATGGTGAATATTATGTCAAGTTTCATACGAGGATTTCAAAATATTAAGAAAAATAAATTTATAAGCCCACCTTGGAGGTTTGTCATGCAGAAATAGCAATCTGTCACGTGATCCTTTCCTTCTCTCCAAATCATGGGAATTCCAAAAGGCAAAGATTTCGCTCTGCCTTTGCTCCATCTTCTCAAATTTTCAATGCACGTCTTGCAGCACATATGAGGGGCGAAATTTTTGTCCTGGTCCCCTAGCTTAATTCCAAAGTATGCTCTATACATTGTCTTCACAAATTTAGTGATTTGGGACTGGTTATTTGGCATGGTAACCGTCCCACATATGTAGCAGAATCTATTGGGATCATTTTTACACGCTCTATTCATTATGAAATATTTTATCTATATGCCTGAAAAGTAAAAAAAGATATTATACAAGTGAAACAAGTGATGATAGATGTTACTGTTCCAATTCCGCTTTGACAAAATCACGAAAAATTCTATTTTACTTATGAGGCCATAGCCAGATAACCTGAGCTGATTGAGAAAAACGGATTGCAGATTCGAAATCAGCAGGAAAAACTCTATAAGAATCACTTACAAAACACTTGACAGCAAAATTGATGCATACCAGTGTTACGAATTTACCTTTCATTGGCAATTGCTATAACAATATATTGTTTTGGTTTTTTTAAATTATAAAATATATGATGCTATAAAGAGTATATAGTTTTTTTTGGGACACCCTGTATATATAACAATCCCTTAAATGTGTGAACAGAAATGAATTGTAGGTTATCTTTACGATCTTTGTGTTTAGTTATGAAATCGACCGTTGCAGAATATTCAAAGCAGTTTCCGCCGACATTGCTGAGCAGCGAAGGAATCAATAAGATATGTATAGCTAAGAGCTTTCGTGAGTTCCGATTCAATACTAAGGATAGCTAAAGAGTTGAGACGATTTTATGAAATCAATGACCGTAGGTAGTTCTTTAGTCGTCGCAGTACAGAAAAAGATCTTTCGGCAGAACAGTTGGAAGCCGGCGTACATAGGAAGATCCTGAGCGCAATATCAACATATGGGTAAACTTCTTTTAATCCTTTTGCTTGGATCATCTAACTCATCTCAAGAATGTTCGTAGGGGTTTTCTCCAAATTCAGAAGAAACCCACGGAAATGAAGACACTCGTTAACAAATGCTTCCGCCAAGTCATCCTTGTAAAATTCCCAAAGCTTAATAGCATTGGCAGTTATATCTGTCGGATTCAAGGTGGTGAATTTTGTAAAAAATGCAAACCGTGCATGGAGGTTTTCATACACATCTTTGCGACGGTTTAATTCCGACAATAATCTGTCAAGTACCACAAGATAAGTATTAATGAAGAATGCAAAAAAACTTCACTTTTTTCTAGTGAAGGTCAAAATATGAAAATAAAAACCCACTCTAATAGACAGAGTTTATTTCCACGACAGTTTCGACGCCCACTGGCATCCTCCTCGGGTGGATACAGAAACACGAATGAACCAAAACAAGAGGGAAAAACAGTCCAGGGACCGACCGTTAAGAAATTCGCACCTAGGTTAGATCCCATTCTCCCGACACCGGAAGGGCATTTTCATTAAGTACATTCGCGCAAATTTAAAACTATCTTCCTGTTCTAAACATACAGATTCTATTATATTTTTTTTTACATAATTATTGAATTTATTATTAATTTTATTACATTTAATATTGCATAATTATTTATTACAGAAATTATAAATTTATTATTACATTGGTTTTACATTATTGTTTATTATACAGAACTTATAAACCGAAAAACGAATGAAAAAAGCCGATTAGGAAACAATCCAGAGAAATTCTCACCTAGGTTAGATACCGTTCTCCCGACACTGGAAGGGCATTTTATTACAGGGTCCGCTTATAAGTACATTCCCACAAATTAAAACTATCTTCTTGTTCTATACATACAGATTCTAATATTTTGACATAATTACTGCATTTATTATTACATTTACATTTTTTTTTTTTTTTTAACATTTATTATTATTACCTTTACCCTAATTATTAAATTTATAATATTACCTTTATTATTACATCTGTTGCATTTATTTATTTCCATATTTATTACTTCCATTATTACATTTACTAAAGGCGAGTAAGGAAACATTCCAATCCAGAGACATTTAAGAAATTCACACTTAGGTTCGAACACGTTCCCACGACTCCGTAAGGGATTTTTTGACCAAGAATCTCATTAAAGGGTCTAACTTATAAGTACCTTCGCACAAATTTCTGTACCCGAGGAGGATGCCAGTGGGCGTCGAAACTGTCGTGGAAATAAACTCTGTCTATTAGAGTGGGTTTTTATTTTCATATTAATGAAGAAGTTCCTCCGTCCATCTAATTCTACTTCGCCTTCGCGAGTTTCGTCGACTCGAAGTTTTCTTTTCTTTTTCCTTTTCATTTAAGCTTTATATTCGCGGATAGATGATTTCTTAATTCCTGCTTCTTCATAAAAGTCGAAGTTGTCTCTTGCATCTTTTACATAGAATGTCAATGATGCATACAGTTCCAGGGGCGGATCCAGGAATTTAAGCAGAGGGGGGTCCAGTCTTGGTGGGGCTGGTTACTGATATGTCCTCGGCCGAAAGTGCATAAAGTTATATGGTGCTATTCGACATACCAAGCCGTATTCAACGAATACCAAGATGATATTTTGTTCCACAAAGGTGTTTATGATGTTAGTTCTATAAAGGGGAAAGAGCACACGGTTGTTGTAATTGACGATTTCATGTTAGAAATGGATAAAACGTTTGACGAGACATTTACAGTATTCTCTCACCATTTAACAAATATGTTCTTCATCAATCAGAATCTATTTTTAAAAAATAGATACATGCGCGATGTATTGCTAAACACATAATATCTAGTCTTATTCGCTCAGCGTTGAGATGTATCACAAATTGGGGTATTAGCAACCCAAATGTTCCCGAATCGCCGTAAGGAGTTTTTGGAAGTTTATAAAGAGGCTATAAGCCAGCGTCACGGATATTTGGTTTGTGACCTTCACCCGCGAAACACGTTTAGAGTGCTTCTAAGAACGAATATATTCCCAAACGAGGCTGAAATGGTGTATATCCCATGACAAAAAGGTTAAAGAAATACCGTGAATTAATAAAAATCTATAATCGGCTGCCACGAACTCTTCATCACCTGTTTGTTAAAAATATTGACTTCGACTTTTTAAAATGCATCTTCGAAATCTGTCTTAACGTTATAAAATGTAATGTACCAATGAAGCCCTCTCAGAAGTCTCTTATGTCGTTACAAGAACATAATACACGCACTCGCTCGTGAAAGACAAACTGTGGGAATAAAAGCGAATTATTGTGCAAAGAAGGGGTTCATTCCTCCCCATCTTATTTTCAGTTTTGGGCCCTTTATTTTCTAGTTTAATATAATGAAAAAAATAGTCGTGATTCCACACGAGGTGTATGCTTCACTACAAAACAGAGAGTCAAGATTCGGTTCTAGAACCCAGTAAAATCAGGCTTAAAAGAATGGAAAGCGAATTGGTGAACCTACTAAACAGTGAAAAGTCTTCCGACGAGAAAAGAATCTTATACCAAGAAGCTCTGCAGAAATTTCTTCTTGAGTACGAAAATTATAAGAAACCGGTGGAGTTCCCCGTAGTTGTCAAACATGGGAGCGAAACTGATCATGGTGAATCTATAGAAAGACAAGCAAAGAACAACGGTGCGAGTCTGCAACATCTCGAGCATGTATTAAAAAATAGTCTCCCTCATACATTGAGGAATAAAGGACTAAGTCTTTATAATCTATTGAGTGAGGATCCCATTATACAATGGTCCGATACAGGTGAGGTTGTTGTTGAAGGGTCAAAGGTATAGGGTTCGAATATCAATGATATCGTACATGATTTGGTGAGAAAGTGGGATAGGCCATCACCAACAGGCTGGGAACATATTAAAGCTAGACTACAACAAATAAACATTCCAAAAACGCTGACAGGTAACCAGAACAGGTTAAAAGACTTGGGGCAAGCAACGCATGTACCACAGCATGGCACGCCTTCGACTACGGTGGTAGCGTCTCTGAAGAGGAGGAAGAAGAAGAGACCAAGCAGCAACGCACAACCCAATCCATGCGCCTCTAAAATACGCAAATGGCTAACATATTAAGAAAGCACTATTACGATATTTCTAATCCAGCTTCTTACGAGGGTGCTAATAGATTGTACAGAGAGTTGAGAGTTGGAGAAAAAAAGATGTCGAGAGGTTTTTGCGTGAGCAGGACGCTAATACACTTCATAAATCGGTGAGAAGAAGGTTTAAAACTGCCAAGACAGTAGCCGCATCAATTGATTCTATTTGGCAGGCTGATTTAACTGACATGCAAAGGTATTCAGCGTTTAATGGCGGCTATCGATACATGCTATTTATAATATATGTATTCTCCAGATACTTGTGACTAATACCTCTTAACAGTAAATCGCCTGAAACAGTTGCTAAAGTTACAAAAGCGCTGATGTTGAAGGAAACAGGATCCCAGGCTATTTTTGCACTGACATGGGGAAGAATTTATAGGCCGAGCTTTTCAGAACATGTTGGCAGAGTTTAATATCAGTTACTACACATCCAATACTGTGCATAAGGCATCTTTAGCTGAAAGAGTTCAGCCTACCATAAAGGAGCATATGCATCGCTATTTCACACAAAAAAACACGTCCAGATATATAGACATTCTGGAGCCGTTGGCATCATCCTACAACCGTTCACACCACCGTACGATTCACATCACCTAATGAAATTTTAAAAAGAGGTACGTGTACAGAGCCTGAGGTGAGAAAGATAGTCGCACAGTACCACCACGCTCTGTGCGTTTTGAAAATCACTGATTATGTAAGACTGTCGTGTTCGGGGAATCAATTCGTGAAAGGATTTGAGCAAGGTTGGACTCGTGAGATTTTTAAAGTTAGTTCTATGAGGCCTAAAGACGAAGTGATAATGTATTACGTTCAAGATTTGAATGGGGAAGTGGCTTTTATGGGGGGGAGTTGCAGAAAGTGACATTTAATTTGGGAAAAAAGTGTTTAAAATTGAACAATTTTTGGGAAGCAAAAGTTTAGGAAGGAGAAAAATGTACCTGGTAAAGTGGCTAGGGTACCCAGAAAGCTTCAACACCTATATCAAAGCTGATACAATAATGAAGCTTAAATATTATACATGTCGCCTAACCACTTCTACGTCACACTCCCGTCCTCTGCCTCTTTGCCTGTACATCCTAACAATACCCTATCCAACTTTATAACAGAACTGCATGGCCCCATTGATTTGGGTCGTGAATCATATATATATATATATATACGCTTCTATTTTTGTCAAGATAAAATTGGAATGTAACTAAATTGTAACGACAAATATCTTCAGCTATTAATTATTTTAATTTGTTCCAAATATGCACCGTGCGTTGTATAGCTTTTAGCCTTATAATGTGTAAATTTATAAAATGTACCAATCAATATTAATTTGTGTAACGCTTAAGGGCAAATGTTATATTCTGTGACTATTTTAAAATGTAATAAACATCATAATATAACTGACGTTTATTCTTATCCTTTTCGGTCATTACAGAAAAACTTGCATTATTTCTGCAATTAATTCGCATTCGCGTTGTAATTCTCTACAGGACTGACGACTGTGCTTGCTGTAAAACTTCTGATTCTTCACCCTCTTCCATATCATTGGTGCTAAGTTGGATTTCCTCCACTCCGTTCCGGAACGCTTCTGCCAAACGGTCCATCTCATCTCCACTACTTTAAAAAAAAAATTATTCCCTTCAAACCAAGTTTTACGTAAATTATAACTACGCTTCTAATCGCTTAAATCACGATTCACAGGAAAATAAACTACAGAATGGAATGTCGCCAACCTGCATTTTTAACATGTTACTGAAAATTATACCGAGCCGACGATTTTCGGAATATTATAGAATTCTTTTCTAAAACTCATGTTCCTCAAAATAAATAACACTGGTCGACAAAATCGAACTTTTTTCTCTCAAAGTTGTATACACACTTTTCTAGACTGGTTTTGTACGCTGATTCCAAATCTGTTTTCGATTTTCCTCTAGCACATCTAGTATCGAAATATGACTGGTGTTAATTTCAGCACAATTTATAGTAAAAGTACAACTTTATCCGTAAAAAGAAATGTACACTAACCTGAAAACATTGCGAGTACAATTTTCTTTTGTAAACCTTGTCCGGATCGTCGCGGTACAACATCCAGCAGTAGTCTGCCAGCATACTTTCGTTCCAGAAACCTTGGTAGCGATTTTCCATTGACTGGATGTCTTGATGGAAGTGTTCCCCCTGTTCGTCACTCACCGCGCCAAGGTTTGCGGGTAAGAAATCTAGATGCGAATGTAAAAAATATATTTTCAAGGACATGCGACAGCCCATTTCTTGATATGCATCGAGCAGTTTCTGAACTCCATCTTTGTATGTGGGAGACTTGTAGTTACCCAAGAAGTTTCCACAAATCCATTTGAAAGCCTGCCATGCTTTTAGTTCTAAGGCATTAAGGTCTTCTTCAAAGCCTTCAGCCTGCAGAACCTCCCTGATTTGGGGCCCCACAAAGATTCCCTCCTTCAATTTCGCGGCACTGATGTTTGCAAATTTCTCAACAAGGTATCGAAACCCTCTCGAATTCGCCTTACCTATCCCTTTCACAAAATTTTTCATTAAGCCGAGCTTAATGTGGAGAGGTGGCAGGAAAATCTTCTTTGGATCAACTAAAGGAACACACTGGACACTGCCTTCCTGGCTCGTATGTGCTTCTTTGATGCCAGTCAAGTCTGATATAATGATCTGCGTAACACGGCTGTCTCATAGGCATAGGAAACAACAGTATTTCGTGAACCCTCCTTGCATGCCCATTAACATACCAATGATTTTGAGATCACAACAGATATTTCATTGATGAGTGCTGTATTGGATTGATTAGAGTAGCATATTCATGTTATCGTACGTCTCCTTTAGATGAACGGAGTGGATGGACAGCTTTAAGTTCCCGTTATGCAGGAGAACCGCTTTCAAGCTTCGCTGTGAGGAATCAATGAAGAGGCGCCACTCAGATGGTGTGTGTGCCTGTGACAAGTTCTCGAAAAATCCATTGATATCATGGAAATAGCAGAGCGGACCGTCTACTGTAAAGAATGTCGCCAAATCATGGTTTCGTTTTCGATAGTGACACACTCGGACGTTATTCTCAAGTAAGGTTTTCTGCTTCAGTCTCGAGGAGAGAAGTTCCGATTTATCTTTGGAGAGGGCTACGTCTCTAATGAGGTCATTCAACTCGTTTTAGGTAAGCCTCTCCTGCTCCGATTGCTCTTCGTTAGATGTGTAGTCAAGATCGGCCGAAGGTTCCGCATCTCCGCCAATCGCATCTTCGTCGGATTCCCTTTCATCTTCTAAAGAATCGAGTCCATGCTGTGGAGGTACCGGAATCGGCATCGTGTCATCGTGACGGATCGGTCTGATCGCGGAGTCTACTTTCAGATAAAAGATGTTTGCTTTTTCTTCACGGAGAATCCAGTTATGTTAACATTGCAAAAGTAACAATCGCCATGATGGTCTCTCGGCTCTCTCCATATCATGGGTATAGCGAACGGCATCGACTTTTTCCTTTGGTTCAACCAGTCACGTGATCCATTTGAACAAGCGATACAGATAACATGTGGCGCCCACACCTTATCTTGGTTGCCTAGTGGACAGCCGAAGTATAACCGGTAAGTTTTCCGAAGATCCATCGTGATTGTACGCCGTTGTGATTTAGTCGCGAACGTAACAGAAATTGTCGGGGTGATTTTTACATTTTCGAGGCATGATGAGTGCGTTGATGTAAATCACCTAAAAAAATAAAAATGTGGTTGACACAAAACAAAACAAAACACACCACACCACTAGACATGTGACTGTTTCGCCAAAGTGTGTACATGTGTAACGTTTGCAAATTTGTGGCCAGCAACTGCTCTCGCCTAAAATACCACAAGACAACCTGTGGAAAGCCTAAGTTGAAATGACAAAATGCCATACATGAGGGTACAGAAACGGTAAAGCAAAAATCTACCCCGAAGCTGCAACGACAAAATAAATACTCCGCTACATGTATAAAGGATGCATATTATATATTGTGTAAATATATATATATATATATATATATATATATATATATATATATATATATATATATATATATATATTTATTTATATATTATGATCGGTCTCATCTCGAAAATTAGACGTGCTAGAGGAAAACCGAAAACGGATTTGGAATCAGCGTCCCAACAGCTATCTAGCCCACCCATAATTATATCTGATGAAAAATACTTGTTGGCCAGTGTAATTAGATCTGTAATTTAGCCGACAGTTCCATAATAAAATGAAATGGTGTCGCATAATGTCACTGACAATGGTATATATATATATATTCAGGATTAAAAACCAAGACGGGCGTAGAGCAAAAAAGGCATTATATTTGGCTGCAGCCGACGTTTCGGGCGACTCTACCCATCTTCAAGGCTTAATTAATAGAGAGCTAAAATTAATAAATGACAAAAGATATAAATGGCGAGAGTTAAAACCTAAACAAATGTACAAAATTGAAATTATTGAAGGAGAAAAAACAAATTAGAAAGGCTAGAACAAGATCAAATCAAAAGTAAAATATATAAATGACACCAAAAATATAGGAATGAAGATGTAAAACCTAAAACTAAAATCATTCAAAAATAAAACTGTTTAAAAACCTTCACGAGTAAAAAGTTAAACGGAAAACTACAAGAATAAACCGACACACCTGTATTCAAAGAACAGCCACAAGAAACAAGCAAAAAGAAGACAGGGTCGCAGAGAAAATTTAGAAGGTAGTTGATTTAGTTAATGTAAAGGGGGTAACAGCCAGAATCAGTGTTTAGACTAGGGTTCCAAAACTGAATACATAAAGATTCATAAATACGAAGCGAGAACGAGCATTTTAATGATTTAAAAAATTTTAAATTTTCAATAGAAACGTCAGTCTTATAACTAATGGAATGACTTCTGATAGCAGACTGTTATTTTCTCAACAAAACCTTCCCCGTCCTGTGACTAATACCCATATGGGATCAAAATCTCGCACGCAAAGAACGAACTGTACTGCCAACGAAGTTCCCCTGGGAACACCCAGAGCAGGCAAAGAAATAAACGACAGAACAGCTCATTGCAGGGGGGATTTCGTCCTTACATCGAAAAAAACAATCAAGGGTATTACTATTTACAAAAGCTAAGGTAGTCGAACCGGCTCCCAAATTATTTAGCGATTGGAAGACAAAGTTAACCTTGTTTTGCTTAAACTTAAACAGGAACATGCTACTAACTCCTCCACTTATGATGCATTGAATGCATCAGGTTCTTATTTGGGCCTTATTTATGGTCTCCTTAAGATTCATAAAGTGGGTGTTCCATTGCGCCCAATTTTGGTGTCCTATCCTTTGGCTAATTACAAAGTTGCTAAATTTCTTGTCCCACTGTTATCCCCATTTACCATGAATTCATACAGTGGTAAGGATAGTTTTTCTTTTGCGTCGGAAATTAAGAAACTTGACATGAATTCTTTGTTTATGACAAGTTTCGATGTGTCTTCCCTCTTTACAAATGTTCCCTTGGATGAGATGATGAAAATTATTTGAATAAAGCATTTCCACAGCCGGACTCACTTTTTCAAGGCTTTGGCAGAGCACAGTTTGACCAGTTTCTGAATTTGGCAGTGAGGGATAATTTTTTCAGTTTTCAAGGAGTGGTTTACTGTCAGTTGGATGGGGTGGGGATGGGAAGCCCTTTGAGTCCTGCTCTTGCAAATATTTTTATGTCGCATCTTGAGGAAAGGGTTTTTTTGTGAGTGTCCCCCTCATCTTAAACCTAAACTGTACAGACGTTATGTTGACGATACCAATCAGTTCAGTTTGAGTTTTCTGAACACTCTGCATAAAAACATTGTATTTACAGAGGAAAAGGAAGTTGAAGGTTCTCTTCCTTTCCTTCATGTTTTACTCTCCAAATCTGGCTCGACAGTTTTAACTTCTATGTACCGGAAGACTACGTTTACGGGTTTGGGTTTTAATTTCCATAGTTTTTGCGACCTTAATTACAAACTAAGTTCTGTTCGCACACTTGTTCATAGAGCTTATAATATTTGCTCGAACTTTGCTCTGCTACATAATAGTTTGAATTTCTTACTGATTATTTCTTTAAAATTGGTTTTCCACAGAATCTTGTAGGAGGTGAGAGTGGTAAGTTTCTTAATAATGTATATTCCACTAAAATTGTTCCAACGTGTGATGTTCCTAAGAATTGTAAATATCTTGTTTTACCTGATGTCTACCATTTTAACTCTTTGGTGAAGAAACAATTGTTAAATATAGTGAGGAAATTTTATTTTCACACTGATTTTAAGATTGCCTTTATAAATAGTAATACCCTTGATTGTTTTTTCCGATGTAAGGACGAAATCCCTCCTGCAATGAGCTGAGTAGTATGGCCGCAAAATGGACGAGTGCAGAGCAATTGCAATGTTGATCATATGAGTGCCAGTGCCAAGTTGCCAACCCCCTTCCCCATTGTTGCAAGGTGCCAACCCCCTCCCCCAGTGCCAACCCCATGGTGTCCCCCCAAAAGGGGGAGGGGGACTTCCCCAGCAAGCTGGGCGAGTCCACCTAACCTCTTTGGGGGAGAAGTTGGGACGGCCTCACCCCCAAAGGGGTATACCTAACCTGAGAGAGAGACAGGAGGAGAGAGAGGAAGAGACCATCCAGCTTCTGCGAGATGCAGAAGTTTAATGAGATCAAGGTAACAACACTTGACTTAGGACTCGAAATCCGCCAATTGACTTAGAAGGCAGGTGTATGTGTATATATTAATTAACGTTTCAGCTACCAGATTGCGCTATTTAGATATTCTTGACAGTTGGCTTAGAAATCCACCAGTCGGCTTAGAAGACGTAAATGGCATATATATATATATATATATATATATATATATATATATATATATATATATATATTAGGTGTCTCTTATTTTCGAAGTGTTGATTTTTTTAGGTTGCGCCCCCTCAACCAGTTCCATTGGTTGAAAAAACGTCACATATAAAAGGTTTTTGGATTGAACAATTTTTAGAGGTCGCCCCCGCTTATTAAAGTTCATAAAATATAGCTATTATTTATGCAATTAATATTTGAAATTACTAGCAGTTGTCAAGTATACTAAACGTATGTTTTTAATTAATTAATCATCATATTTATGATGAATTCAATTAAATGAATATATTAGAGGAGGTCCATGGGGGGGGGACACCATGAGTTACCGCACTGGGTGACACCAACCCTAGTGACGCCACTGTTTCTATTTCCAATAAAATAGCAAAATATAAATTTCTACTACAAAAATATTTATTCCTTGTTTCTCAGATTAAAAAATAATAGGAATAATAATTGAGAAAAATACGTTAGATTTATGAAATAGACCAAATTAACTTTATGTCTACCAATTTTTTTTTTTTTTTGTAATTTAAAAAAGTCAAAACAGTGATTTAGCCCTGCTCTACAAAACCATAACACTACATTAATATTTTGTTTTCTTATTTTGCAGATGAATACAAGAAGACCATTCTATTTGCTCGGATCTACAGTAGATGATATTAAAGGCTCAAAGCTGCCCCCATATAGGCAAGCTTTTGGTTATTTTATGCACCTCCACAGAGAGAAAAACATGACAATCCGCGATGCTCTGCGTCAATCTATTCGAGCCACAATAGTTATCTGGGATAAGGCCAATATTCCTACTCAGCAGGAACCTCGTGCCATGAAGAAGTTAGAGAATTTCTTTAACGAATGGACTTGCTTAAAGAAGCATGCTTCCAGAACAAGCCAGAGCCATAAAACCAAGGAGGCTGATTTTGTAGAGCGATTGGAAGATCTCTTTGACATCGCCCATGGAGACGCTGAGAAGCTGATTAAGAATCGTGAGGACTGGGAGTTCCTTCAACTGCAAAGACAAAAAGGTCGTCCTGGCTCAATCGGTGGTGTGGACACTGTACATCTTCACCGCACAAAAAATGCAGTCAAACGGTTGGAAGCTGAGGTAGAGAGAAAAAGAAAGTCAGAATCTTTGATGGAGGCGTCTACTAGTCAAGTTGTACTGGCTTCTTCACATCTTCCAGCAACACTGATGAAAGTGAGAATGAGGAGGAGGAGCCCAAAGGAGCTTGTGCTTTACCAAAATCTAAGAAAAAACGAGGCATGAAAAACATCATGACTATTCAGATGTCTGCTGCCCTGGATCGTACACAAATTTCCTCTAGAAAGGCAACATTTATCCTCACAGAGGCAGCTAAAAGCTTTGGTTTGGACGCTTCAGATTACAACATAAACCAACATTCTATCCATCGCCTTCGAAATAAGAACCGAGCTCGTCATGCTAAAGAACTTACGGAGCATTTCCATGGAGAATGTTCTATGACAGTCCACTGGGATGGCAAGATGATGGAGGACCTCACCTCGCACAAGCACATTGATCGTCTCCCAGTACTTGTGTCAGGACCTGGTGTTGAACAGCTGCTTGGTGTCCCCAAAATCCCAAACTCAACTGGAGAAGCACAAGCTGAAGCCGTCTTTAACTGCCTGAATGAATGGGGAATTACAGAGAGAGTAAAAGCAATTTGTTTCGATACAACAGCTTCAAACACGGGTCAATATAGTGGAGCCTGTGCTCTCATCGAAGCAAAATTGGGACATGATGTTTTGTACTTGCCTTGTAGACACCATGTTTTAGATTTATTGTTGGGAGCTGCATTTGAAACAACATTGGGATCTACATCAACTGGTCCAGAGATATTGATCTTTAAGCGTTTTCGTGACAATTGGACTTCTGTTGATCAAAGCCAGTTCCAAACAGGTGAGACAGACACGATTACTAAAGAAGCAATTATCCAGTCTAAAACTGAACTAATTCAGTTTGCTAGATCCCAGGCACCTATGCTACGGGATGACTATCAAGAACTTTTGGATCTGTCCATCATATTTCTTGGAGGTGTCCCCAATAAAGGCATCAAGTTTCGTGCACCAGGTGCCATGCATCGAGCTCGCTGGATGTCCAAAGCGCTCTATTCTATCAAGATGTGGCTTTTTCGAAACCAGTTCAAGATGACTAAGACTGAAGAACGAGGAATTCGAGATCTTTCCTTTTTTTCTGTTCTCATCTATATGAAGGCTTGGACAACATCCTCACTCCCTATTGAAACCCCATTTAATGACTGGCTCCTTATGAGGTCATTGATTAATTATCCTAACAAAAAGATTTCTGATGCAACTAAAAAAAGCTCTCTAACCACTTATGGTACCTGTCTGAAGAAGCAGTTGGTCTTGCTTTCTTTGATGAGCGAATTACTACAGATGTAAAGAAACGCATGGTAAAGGCATTAGAAGATGAGTCCACTGATAGACCACCCAAGCGTCCTCGGATTCCTGAATCGACCTTCTGCTCTGGTGAAGGACTACACCAACTTGTTACAAGAAATACTAGAGAATTCTTTACTAAGCTGAATTTGCCAGAAGGATTTCTGAACAAGGCACCCAGCACTTGGACATCCAACTGTGAATATTTAAGGGCCAGAGCTATTGTTGCAGCTCTATCTGTTGTAAATGACCGGGCAGAACGTGCAGTAGCTTTAGTTGAAGAGCTGAATAAGAAATTGACAGTGGGGGAAGAGCAGCTCCAGTTCCTGCTCCAAATTGTTGCAAAACACCGCCAGAGTCACCCAGTTCCATCAAAAACTGTTCTTCTCAAAAAATAACCATCAATGAGGTCGCACCTTAAAATACACCATATTGTATAATCATTGTATATTAAATAAATGTTGTATAAGGAAATAATGCTAATTAAAGTAATTAAAGTATATAAATAGCACTGGCATTTTGAATTTATATCTATATAATAAACTAATGGTTTTTTTTTGTAGCAATGCTTCATTGTTGATTGTATATAAAAAAAGAGCCAGGAAGGATTTTGGATAGGAGAAAAAGGATTGGGATAAAGAAGGATTGAGGACCAAAGGATGGATTATAACAACATCAAGGATAGGTTAGAAAAGGATCAATGATAAATAAGAAGGCCTATACTTATAAAAACGAATCAAACTAAAAAAAGAAGGAAGGAATTATGTGTATAATGAGCATAATCATATGTCAGGAGCTATTATGCCATGGTCACCATTTTTATTAGCCGGGGGCGACCCCTAAATATGAGCCAATTTGTGTCAAACTTTCAAGTTTTAGTTTTTATGCTAAATGGAACTATTTTAGGGGGCGCAGATAAAATAATTCAACATTTCAATTTTTGACTACCCAATAAGAGACACCCTAATATATATATATATATATTATATATATATATCGTTTGAGCTGTCAGATTGCGCTATACATATATTCTTGACAGTTTGCTTAGAAACCCATCAGTCTGTTTAGAAGGCGTAACCATCCATTTTGTATATATATTCCCATCACCCCAGTTATTCCTTAATATTATATACAACCAAAAGAAATAAATAAAGCACCATTACATTATTCTCTTTATTTAGACGAGTTAAGGGAAATAATTCATGAAATATATAGGAAATAGATATACATTCAAAATAATATATAACCATTTAATATATGTACGAGCAAATACGCCCTTATATATACGTATAAACACCAAAACTTATATAAAAAATAGTACTAGTAGAGGATAAAACTATATACCCATTAATATATATATATATATATATATATATATATATATACACCATATATATATATATATATACAGCAAAACTTTTATAAAATCAAAATGCATACACCTTATGTTTTACCGCGCTTAACTAAAATACTAAACTCGCACGTGATCGAGTCTACAGTTACATCATTGTTGCTTTATACTATACAATAAATACGATTTAGCATTATTTCACCACTCAAGGTGTGCGGGTGCCTGTACTCAATGTAAAGGGCCTTCATATCGTTCAATACTATTTTTGTGCCCACCTTACAATTGGTTGGCAAATTGTCTTTAAACACTGATAGAATACAATCAAAAGCACGCACAAAGAAGGCGTCTTTAGCCACAACATCGTTATTAAATTCAAGTTTATAAACACTCCTTTCCAGTCGAGGGTTTTTTCTTACCGATCCGAACTTTTCAATCGTGAATTCTTCTTCACAACGCATAGCAGCAGTCGAAATAATCTTCTAAATCGCAACGACAGCACCTCATTATATAAAGATACAACTCTTCAGGTGAACAGTGTAGGCGAGATCTGCCCTGTACCGCTCAAATCCTTTGTACCAAAGTTCATGATATTTCGAAGAGTCTAAACCATAATAATTAAAACCCATTCTAATAGACAGAGTTTATGTCCACAAGTTTCGATGCCCACTGTCATCCTCTTCGGGTGGATACAGAAAAACGAATGAACCAAAAACAAGAGGGAAAACAATCCAGGGACCATTAAGAAATTTGCACCTACGTTAGATCCCGTTCTCCCGACATTAGAAGGGCATTTTTATTAAAGGGACCCGCTTATAAGTACATTCGCACAAATTTAAAACTATCTTCTTGTTCTCCACATACAGATTCTATTATTTTTTTACATAATTTTACATAATTTTACATAATTTTTACATAATGAATGTGGAAATAAATATAAATGCAATAAATGTAATAATAAAGGTAATAAAGTAAATGTAATAATTAGTGTAAAGGTAATAATAATAATAAATGTTAAAAAACGTAAATGCAATAATAAATGTGCAGTAATTATATCAAAATAATAGAATTTGTATCTATAGAACAAGATAGTTTTAATTTGTGCGAATGTACTTATAAGCGGGACCCTTTAATAAAAAAAAATGCCCTTCTGGGGTTGTGGGAACGGGATCTAGCCTAGGTGCGAATTCCTCAATGGTCTCTGGATTGTTTCCTTCTCGCCTTTTTCATTCGTTTTTCGGTTTACAATTTCTGTATAATAAACAACACTGTAATAACCAATGTAATAATAAATTTATAATTTCTGTAATAAATAATAATGCAATATTAAATGTAATAAATTTAATAATAAGTGTAATAATTATGTAAAAAAACAATAGAATCTGTATGTATAGAACAACAAGATAGTTTTAAATTTGTGCGAATGTACTTATAATCGGGTCCCTTTAATAAAAATGCCCTTCCATTGTCGGGAGAACGGGATCTAACGTAGGTGCGAATTTCTTAATGGTCCCTGGACTGTTTTCCCTATCGTTTTTGGTTCATTCGTTTTTCTGTATCCACCCGAAGAGGATGCCAGTGGGCATCGAAACTGTTGTGGAAATAAACTCTGTCTATTAGAGTGGGTTTTAATTATCATATTTTGATCTTCACGTAAAAAAAGGGAAGATTTAAATAAGTATCCAGCTCTAGACCATTCTCGCCATGTTCATTCCTACATTCGATATGCCCGTCGAGCAGAGCGGTGTATGCGTATTCAAGAACCGTATCAAAATGAACCATATCCGTAACACGTGCTTCTAATATAGGTTTCAGTTTGCGGAAACCTGCGATTTCAAACATTCTGTCGAGGATGAATCGGTTTCGAATGGGGACAAGAACGTTATTATCAGATGCATCCTTCCACATCGGTCGTACATCAATGCATGGCTGATCGTTATTTATACACAACGTACAAACAATGGCATATGAGGGGCAGGTATTTTATAATGGTCCTCACCCCACTTCTCAACTATCACGAAGACTCTATTTATCTTCTCAACACTTAAATAAACAACATTACGTTTACCAGAGTTTGCTTGTCTACAAGTCGTTTCAAGTACATAGTTAATGGCACCTGTTTTACGTCTGAACACACGCAATGACTTCGTCACGGACACGTCGTATACGGCATTGAGATTGCTGCACAAAGGAAGCTCCATCGTTTTCTACTGTAAGAGTGCACAACCAGTCGGGTCAAGCTCTGAGATGACTATGAGCAACCGGTGCGCTGTTTGGCTCGGGGACAGGTGTGGAGGAGTGAGTCATACCAAGCGTTTGTTCCAGCATGAAAGAATCATGCGAGTACTTGTGCCCATTATACCGGCCAATTTTCCGATACATGGGGCAATATCGGTTTTAATGTTTTATCGGAATGCGCACAAGACGCTCATTTCCACAAACTAAACACATTAACAATCCGGCGCACTATTTGAGAGAAACATGTGCCCGTATTTATCCTTTTTGTTCAACAGTCGATACTCGTCTCTAAATTCTATTAAAAACTCACACAAGCCTTTAGCTACAACCTCACTGCAAACCTCGTCATGATATATATGAATGTAGTGGTAAAAGTACTTTAGCTTGTCCATGATGACAAGGTTTACATTCTCAGCCGCAGGGTACGCGTACTCGGTATGATGCAGCATGATATAATACCGCCTGTCACACCACTCATTAACAAGACTCACTACTAATACCCGTTGCTTCTCTTCTGCACGCGTTGTTTCTTTCACCTCACGGTATATGTACGCGTTTATACAGTTTAGCCCTATAACGTAGTCCATTACATCGTTTGTGCCGCGAAATCCGGCAATGCTCTAGCCAGAATATCTATAGAGTATTTGAACATCTTGTTCCTCAAGCTTCGCGCGCAGTTCAATGTCGCCTTAAAAGTCTCAAAAGAGGGGGGGGGCTAGGTCGTCTTTCATTATTCACCACAGCTTCCCTCTTTACCGAATACCACTTCATAAACGTCGAACACGCAATATCAAAAGTCGCCATCACTATTTTTCGTTTACGTGAGAATTCTCCAAATATACAGAGGCATGTAAGAAGTAAATAGACAGCCCAGATTTTGCTGTAACAATTTGGCGTAAAAGATTCAACAATTCTGATCGTGTTGCTGGTTTTTTGGGCTTTTTACGTAAAGTCTTGTCTAGTATTGCCCATACGTGTTCTATGGGGTTCATGTCAGGGGACTGACTCGGCCAAGGAAGTCGTTTGATACCATTTCGCACCTCCCATTCTTTCGTCTTTTTTGCAGTGTGGCATGGGGCTCCATCTTCCATGAACAAGCAGCTGTCTTTTTCAATTTGACCACTTGAGAATATTGGCATAAGTCCTTCTTCAAGGATAGAAATGTAGGAAACGAATATTAGTCATAATAATGGCAAAAAAATTGGATGCATACATTTTACCATAAAATTAAGGGTGTCTATTTACTTCTTGCATGACTCTGTACATCTTAGCTCCAGGGCATGCAACGGCCAACTGAGCACGTAGGGGTAGAGATATGCCCAGGTAGTAGCAGGAGTCACATGACCATTTGATTGAGCTTACAGCTTAGGTCTTTTTCCTGTACATACGCACGCACACACAACGGAGAAAATGAAACCCTAATTGAAACATTTACAAATATACGTAATAAATAAACACATCGTTAACAATAAACATATATATATAACAATCAAGGATTATGGTATCCAAATGGTACGGTATCATAGGTACCAGGCACCTGGTAACGTTTCCTATAGTTGTTACGGCATACCTTCGTACCCCTAAGTTCCTTCACGCCCCCCCCCTAGTTTCTGCGCCCGAAAATTGTGGGTCCCCACAGTCAGTTGGGGTGGCTGATCGCCCTCATCTTCGAAACACACTAGATCTTTCAACGAGTCAAAGTTAACAACTCGTCGGTTCGCCTGGTTAAGCGTGATACCCTTAACCTTCACGATATATTTCATATCCTCCCCACCCTCACCCGTACCCCATAAGTTTTTGGCCCTGTTGATACAAAGGAGTCAGCGTATGCACCATCACCATACTCATCCTTGATCTCGTCAGTCAACTCTCCGAGGAATTCCCCAATAGGCGGCATGTATTCACTCTCCCTCTCTGTGAATATTACGCTATCTGTGTCAGCGTACAGCACCCTCCGCCCAAGAGAGTGCAGTAGTCCCCAAAGCTTGATGCGTGCGTATGCCGTTGTGAAGCTGGCTATAGGTATGTTTGTAACACGTGAGGTATCTGTGGCCAGTTCGGTGATGTACTTTATTATGTACGTGTTACCAACATTCACGATCTCCATAACCCTTTTATCGGGTGCAATGGCATAATCCCACACCTCGTTATAACTTTGGGCTAGGTGAACGTTCCCCTTACCTGTATTCTGTGCGAACTTGCACCAAAGATAATTTAGGCACAACTTTGCACTAAAGCGCTTGCCAGGCTTCTTAACAATTTGGGCGCGGTCAAGTTGTATCTCTTCACGGTCACAGTAACGCTGAATATAAGCCGATTTTTTACCCTCGCTCTCAACCACTCCCGGATAGCCTGATGCTTCTACTTTATCCTCAAAAAAAGTATTTATATACGGTGTGAAAAGGTTGGGGAGTTTCTGAAACCTCCACACCTCATATATCTTCAATATTCTGTATCCATGGCGGATGGCTAGGGACAGCTCAGGACTTGTATATACACCTCTGATCTTCCGCTGGTTGGTTGTATGATTACAGGACCCATTATTCTCCTCTGCGCACTTCACGCACAGGGGAAACATGAGTTTATGATCTATAACGACGGGTCAGATCGGCATCCATAAATCGCGAGGGGCGAGCACGTCTACGAAAGAAAGACCGAAATAGTACTTGTTCAAATTTGTTGAGAACAACACGATGGTTGGCAGGTAAGGTCCCACCAGTTTTTCAGATGCACCTACCGGGTACGGATTGTTCTTTATCACGTAGGGATATAAAGAACAGAAGTCGAAGTAATGGAGTTTCACGCCCTCCGGAGGTGGAAAGTACAGCTTGACTGGGTTTGTACGCCCTCCGAACAAGCTATCACAGCATTTGAGAGGATCCAACACCATTAAAGGCTTGATTGTGTTTATTTCTTCACGGTACTGGCCATCTCTTTCCCTCCGTGTATCATACTCATGCTCTCACAAGATCTTGTGAGTGAACTGGGTGCCTATAAGCTGATGGTGGGTGCGGGTCCATGCAAGACTGTCGGCAGGAGATCTACCGTGGATATCTCCTACGATTCCACACAGGACGGGGGCATCCGTGCCACCAGCAACCGTTAAAGGAGTACACAGTCTTCTCACCAGTGGCACGGTTTTCGCTTAGATCATCAACCCAAAAAACACGACCATTGACCTTAATGGGTACTTCTCCCGTGTTGCGGGCGTGTTTTATGTATACCCCGGTCTGCTGTTGTATGTGTATGTGCCAGTAAATAGCTTTGTGCCCATAACTGCGGGGATTGTTTCTGTGAATGACGGCTAAGGTGTCTTTAGGCATGAAATTGTTCTTGAACACAGTAAAGCACAATGAGGCGATTGTGGTTGCGACTTGCAGCGGATCGCAGTTGAAACGGTCTATGTACATCTTCTAAATGCCTGGAAACATACTCGAAGCACGCGTACATCATTCACGCAATAATGCTCACATTCATCAGCTCTATTGTATGGATTAGTTTCATTAAAACTGTTGTAGTAGCGGTCAAACTCTTCACGCTCACTATCAAACATGTTGGTGTAGTTAAAGTAATGTTTCGGGGGGAGGCAGTCCTACGTAATTTAAAGTATCGCTAGTGAGGAAAGTATAAGGGAAATACCTTTTTGAAACTTCGGCGGCACCTTGGGTAGCTTGGCTAGTTTACAAGGTGTGTATAATAAAGTATCTTTAAACTGAACATTACCTCTTATCTGCATTTATATAAGTTTGTTCCCCTTTTCAAGGGGTCGCCTGTAAATATCTCCAATGACTCGTGTTGAAGCAATTCCTTATAAAGGAACTGTGTGTCAAATATTGCCCCGTTATGGGCAAGAATATACACAGTCTTTTTTTTTAACTTGTCCGCTAATTTGACAACATAGGACACAAAGGTCGTGTGCAGCCGTTTTAAAAACGTTTGTCCGTTTACCACATTTGTGACACTCATAACACGACTTCCATGCACTCATCGCAGATAGTCTGGCTTACGAGTAGATGTGGGATAACCTCTTTCGTTTCAGGGTTTGTGTAAGTTTCTATATCGTAGTACACGGTTATACAGGGTTTATTTTTAGGCTTAGTGTCTTTCATATAACGTACATGCTTTACTCCATCCGCCTTATATTTCTCATGGCATGTAGGACAGTGAATTTCATCACATTTATGCTTGAAATTCCCCGAATTATCCATTATATGAAACATACCACATTCACAGATTCTCATTTTCCTGCAAGTGTCAAATGAATTATGGAACTCAAAGCATTTATTATTGAAAAATGTACGTCTGCACACATTACATTCCCTCTTCTCAGCTTTTACACTGCTCACATATCCTGTGGCATTCCTTACAGTGTTTCACTATATCATCCACAAACTCGAGACATCCCTTACACCAGTGGTGGCCAACCATTTTTTGATGCGTGCCATTTTTAGGTTAGGTTTAATTCGGATGCGCCAAAAAAAAATTTGTGAAAAAATTAGGTACTAATAAAATATAATATAATATTTACCTTAAATAGAAATATAATGTGAAAAATATTTACCTTAATGAGATTACATCTTAACTGCTTAACTGCTTAACTGCATCTTAACTGCTTAAATCTTTGATTTTTAATATTTAGTGTTAGAAGTGAAAATTTAGCACAATTCATACTAGACCTCGATGCGCCACTTCAAAGTACTTGATGCGCCACCTTTGGCGCAATGCGCCGCGGTTGGCCACCACTGCCTTACACAAATCATGATGCCTTCCATATTTTCGATTTTTATCATAACCAGCGTAGAGAGTCCTTATATTGCGGATGGGGAGGTACGTTGTTCCCGACATTCCTAAAATAAGTAGTCTTGTACGATCTATCACACAGCTTTTAAAAACATACACAGTCCTACGACGACCATCCATTCCAAATACAACTATACGAACATTCATTTCCTGTTCTACCCTTCTCAGCTCTTCAGGACCCATATTACATTCAAACTCAAGCTTACAATCTGAAGCCAGTTTACGAGCACGCTGCACAACCGTAGGCAACCAAATATTTTTGATCCGGGTATTTAGTACAGTAAATATATGGGCTAAGACTACTGCTATAAAGCCGCAACCACGATCGACGCTTATATGCTTTCTGTAAATAGACTGAGAATTGAAGTTAAGAGTATAAGGTGTGGCACTATGACCCGCAACCCGGAATACTCTGTCAATATCTACCGTGAAGTTGTCCATATTGAAGGCTGTACTACTTTGAGAGGCCTGCATTATACGACCCAAGATATATTCTATGTCTACAGCTGCCAAGTGTCTGAAAGGTCTTACTACCCAAAAATCATCTACATCCCCGTCATCTGACCGGAACCGGAAGGACAACCTCGTCCGGACTTCACGTTCGTCGCGGTTCTGAAGGGCAAACTCCACAATACGCTCACCTACGCGCCGCAGTAAAACACCGTTGCTATATAGTGTTCCAGGGTCAACCCTGACTACGTACCGATTTCTAGTCAGGGCAACGTTATACACTGTTATACCTTCCTCTACAGCAAGAGAAGCTACTGGTGTGCAGGATGTACCCGGAATTGAACAGAAATAAGGGGATATATTTGAGGAGGGAACTAGTGTGTGGGTTGTGTCGTAAGACGTAGAGGGCTGGGACTCTATTACTGGGGGTCTAGCAACCGGTGCACTCCTGGCACGTTTTATACCTGACGTGGAAGGTTCTTCATCATAGTGCCTCCGCTTTGAACTGCTACGTAGTGGAGGTGTCACTGGTGAGGGTTCGTCAGCGGGGGTGGAGTCTGTAGCTACACTGTCATCGGGGTCGTGGGTAATATCAATGATGGAGTGCTGTACATCGTCGTCATTCACGGTTCTGTGGAAGAAAAACAAGATTGTAGAATATAAGGAACAACACTTAAATTTTGTTATATTTTGTAAATGTTCCATTTGGGTGGGACGTGTTAGTGATGGAATCTGTAGAAAAATTCAGGTTCACAAGCCCATCCACATGTGTTATATCTGGCCCTACAGGATGTGGTAAAACTGTGTTTATGCTTAAAATCATTAAAGATAAGGGAGAGATGTTCTCAAAATTTGTACACAAAGTAATATATTGCTATTCGACGTACCAATCAGTGTTCAACGAGTACTAAGATGATATTTTGTCCCACAAAGGCGTATATGACGTTAATTCGTTAAAGGGAATTGTAATTGACGATCTTATGTTGGAAATGGATAAAACGTTTGCCGAGACATTTACAGTGTTCTCCCACCATCTTAACGTAAGCGTATTCTTCATCAATCGGAATCTATTTTTCAAAAGTAGATACATGCGTGATGTATCGTTAAATACACAATATCTAGTCTTATTCGCGCAACCAGAGATGTGTCACAAATTGGGGTATTAGCCAATCAAATGTTCCCGAATCAGCGTAAGGAGTTTTTGGAAGTTTATAAAGAAGCTACAAGTCAGCGATACGGATATTTGCTTTGTGACCTTCACCCGCGAAACACGTTTAGGGTGCTTTTAAGAACGAATATATTCCCAAACGAGCCTGAAACGGTGTATATTCCAGAATGACATGTAGGCTAAAGAAATACCGTGACTTAATAAAAATCTATCATCGACTGCCCCGGGCATTGCAGCAGATGTTTGTTAAAAATATCGACTCCGACTTTTTAAAATGCATCTGTGAAATCTGCCTTAATGTTATAAAATGTAATGTGCCAATGAAATCCACTCAGAAGGCTCGCCTACGTCGTTACAAGAACATAATACGTACGCTCGCTCGTAAAAGTCAAACTGTGGGGAAGAAAAAGCGAATTATTGTACAAAGAAAGGGATCATTCCTCCCCATCTTATTTTCAGTTTTGGGACCTTTACTGACTAGATTAATATAATGAAGAAAGTGATAGTGATTCTGCAAGAGGTATGCTTCACTGCAAAGTTAAAAGAGTCCAGACACGGTTCTAGAACCCCGTAAAAGCAGACTTAAAAGAATGGAAAGCGAATTGATAGACCTATTAAAGAGTGAAAAGTCACCTGATGAGAAAAGGATCTTGTATCAAGCGGCTCTGCAGAAATTTCTTCATGAGTACGGAGATTATAAGAATCCGACAGAGCTCCCCGTGGTTATTAGACACAGCGCGAGCAACGATGAGCATGGTGACATAGGAGCTGGGGCAGACGTTAGAGATGACCAACCAAAGAATAACGGAACGCAACACATTGAGCATGTATTAAAAAGGAATAAAGGCTTAAATCTTTATAATCTGTTGAGTGAGGACCCATCATACAGTGGACCGATACAGGCGAGGTCATTTTTGAAGGAACAAGGGTAAAGGGCTCGAATATCGTCGACATTGTCCATGATCTGGTGAGAAAGTGGGACAGGCCATCACCATCAGGATGGAAGCATATTAAAGTAAGACTACAACAAATAAATGTCCCCAAAACATTGCTAGGAAATCTGAATAGGTTAAAAGACTTGGAGCAAGTCTCGCATGTGCCACAACTGAGTACGCTATCACCCCCAATAATAGCATCTCTGAAGAGGAGAAAGAAGAGACCGAACAACAACGGCCAACCCTATCCACTTGTCTCTAAAATACGCAAATGGCTAACATATTAAGAAAAGCTATTATGACATTTCTAGCCCAGCCTCCTATGGCGGTGTTGATAGACTGTACAGAGATGTTTACAGTTTACAATGATAAAGTAGGGAAAAAACATGTTGAGAGGTTTTTGCGGGAGCAGGATGCTTAATCACTTCATAAGCCGGTGAGAAAAAGGTTTAAAACAGCCAAGACTTCGATTGACTCTCTTTGGTAAACGGATCTAACAGACATGCAAATCTATTCAGTGAATAATTATGGCTACATCCTATTCATAATAGATGCATTCTCTAGATATCTGTGGCTAATTCCTCTGAAAAATAGATAGCCTGAAACAGTTGCTAAAGCTACCAAAACGCTGATGTTGAAAGAAAACAGGACACCAGGCTATTTTTGTACGGATATGGGAAAGAATTTATAGGCCGAACTTTTCAGAACATGCTGACAGAGTTTAATATCAGTTACTACACTAGCAATTCTATACAAAAGGGCTCTTTAGCTGAAAGAGTTCAACGTACCATAAAGGAGCGCATGCATCGCTACTTTACACATAAAAACACATACACATATATAAACTTTCTGGGATCATTGGCCTCGTCATACAACCGTTCACTCCATCGCGCGATTGGCACAACACCTAACGAAGATTTAGAAAGAGGTACGCACACAGAGCGTGAGGTGAGAAGAGATATTCGTAGAGCACCACCATCACCCTCTCCACGTTTCAAAATCAATGATTATTTAAGGCTATCGCGTTCAGGAAATAAATTCGCGAAGTGCTTTGAGCAAGGACGGACACGTGAGGTTTTTAAAGGTAGTGCTATGAGACCTAAAGGCGAGATAATGATGTATTATGTTGAGGATTTGAATGGGGAAGAAATCGCAGGAGGCTTTTACCGCGAGGAGTTGCAGAAAGTGATTTAATTTAGGAAAAAATGTGTTTAAAATTGAAAAAAGTTTAGGCAGCAAAGGTTCAGGAAAGAGAAAAGTGTACCTGGTGAAGTGGCTAGGATACCCAGAAAGCTACAACACCTATATAAAAGCTGATGCAATAATGAAGCTTAAATAGTATACAATATGGCGCCTAACCACTTCTATGTCACACTTCCGTCCTCTTCTTCTCTGTCCGTACATCCTAACAATACACTTGCCAACAACGTTGTAACAGAACTCCATGCGCCCATTGAATTGGAACGTGATTCGTATGAGGTGGGGTTATGCGAAATTCATCTATCCACCAGCTTCTTAAGTATTGATTATAAAGAATCCGTTTTTATGGTTCTTAGAGATCGTGATGAGTGTGAAAAGGCAGGGGTAATTAGGGACGAAACCATGCGTGCCGCCCGGAGTGGAGAGGCCCTGTATTAGACTACAGTAGTAACACTAGGCCCGGGTCATTAACGTGCGGCTGAGGATGTTGTGAGAGACTTAAACGCAAGTTTAAAAAGCTCAAATCTTACGACTGATTTAGTATACGAATTCGTAAATAAAGAAACCCCTAAAATCACAGGATAATAGAAATATTAAAGACAAAGGATTGTTCCAAAATATAACCCTTCACGAGGCAAAACATGAATGACTTTGCCAGCTTAATGTATCAGATGAAATTGGAGAAACTGGGTGATGGCTATCCATCCCCAGACATGTGCTATATTTACACCAATATCGTGGAGCATCAATTTGTTGGGGATACCCAGGCGTGTCTGCTGCGCATTGCAAATATTCCCAACCATAGAAGGAAGAGTTTGAGCATTACAGCATGACAAGCCCCATTACGGTATGTGAATGTTGCGACTAATCTATTAACCAATATCTCAATATATATAAGAACGATTGAGGGAAAAAGTTTCCCATTCGGTGATGGGAGCTTAACAGTGAAGCTACATTTTCGTCGCATTCAGTTATAATAATCCTAAGGCCTTTTACAGTCTATCGATGGATGAGATATCTGCGGGGGAGTGGGCTTGGATCCATTTTTTCAACCATACTATGCACGGCTGTCCCATTGCTGAAGAGAGGCGCCAGATACCTCGAAAGGAAAGCGTTACAATCAGGTTTTAACGTGGTAGAAGACATAATGAGTGGAAATAAACCTAAAGAAGCCCTAAAAAACATTTAAAACGTACACGGGACAAAATCATCAAAGATGCAGAGAAAAATGTGTGGTGGCGGAAAGAAGAAGAGGGCTGCCCGGAAGAAGGGGTTACCAACACGTGGCGCTAAACGTAAAAGGACATCAAAAAAGAAGAAATATTGTAAGCGAATGAAACATGGCTGATCATTTTTTTAACTGATATAAGCTGAGGACATTGCTCTCACGAATCATAGACTGATTACTACTTGTCGAGAGAGGTGGCACTATTTCTGAATCGTCATGGCACGCTTCATTCATCCGTGTAGCTCACAATGTTGTAAATCGGAGATGTCCCTCTTTGATATGCCCCCAACACAAGTGTCTATTGAGCACAGTAACTTTATTACAATTAACCCATTAAACACAGTTAGTTCACCGAGTGCACCTATAGAATTCGTGATACCCAGCTCAGGCCCATACTTTTTTGATCCAAGCTGCATGCACATGTAAGCTAAACTGCTTATAGCCTATTCATATGGAACGGACTGCGATGATAGTTATTCTCCATACCTTGAAACCAACTTTCTACACTCCATATTCAGTCAGTGTGAGGTATATTAAATCAGGTCAACACTTCTGCAGGAACGGGTTATTATCACCTAGAGCCTATCTGGGAAATGTCCTCAACTTTTCAAAAGAACCGAAGGATACCTTTTTAACTGCCGAGGGCTATTAACAGACTAAAGACGAAAGTAGTATAAAGGATAAATTTAAAAATTCTAAAAAGAGGATATACGAGTGTTTTGGACATCTGCATACAGACTTCACATTCCAGGAGAAACCTCTTATGAATGGGGTGGATATGAAATTAAAGCTCACCCGCACGAATCCTGAGATCTGCATAAATCTGGAGCCTGATCAAGAAGAGGGCGTTGTGATTCATATTATGGAAACATTTCTGCGCGTACGGCGAGTGAAATTAAGCTCTGTTAAGCAACTAGAAATTGAAAAAAATTTAATACACGCAATAGTAAAATACCCAGTTAACAGAGTACAGATCAAACTATACACGGTGCCCGCAGGGTTGGCCTCGAAGCAGATATTAAAAGGTTATTAATTGGAATGCAGGATCATGCTTCGACGAATGGAAAATATAAAAAGAACGCCTTTAAATTCGAGAATTTCGGCCTTAAAAATATAACTCTATACGTCAATGGCGTTGCGTTGGGTGGGACTATGGATACGGACTACTCACCAGACGCTGTGTTCCCGCTTTGCGCGAGAGCTTATAGTAATCTGGTGTAGTGATTCCCCTTCATTCATTTGTATAATTATTTACTTTACTCTTTCTTCCATTTATCTTTACACTCTTTTCGCTATACTTTATAAATATGGTAGCCGTTGGCCGAGCGGGAAGCCGTTAGACAATGAAAAGGGACACAGGGGATTAATCATACTCTTTATTACACTTTTTAAAACTTTATTTACGCCGAAATTACTCTAGTTAAACGGAGGAATGCGAGGGGTAAAATTTAATATTACTTAAGCCGAGAGAGACACCAAAAGAATAGCCTACATTTTCAATTACGTTCTAACACAACAAAGCTCCCTACTGGCCCACGCCTGCCCGGATGACTGGAGGGTATTTTTAGAAACCCAGCCTTCGCGGGCCGATTCCTTGTGTTGCCCATTCGTATTTAATAATTTTAATAAACAAACCATCATTTATCTTAATTTTTCCATATTAAATATTATTATCTTCTTCATTAATCAAACATTATTAAAATTCTTAATTAGACATTACTATACTCAACCATAATTTATTGTAATTACATCTATTAAATATTATTAAATTCTTTTAATTCTTTTAACTCGTATTTTATAAGTTTAATATATTTGAACATTAATTTATAAACAAACATTAAATTCTTAATTAGACATTACTATACTTGCATCACCCCCTTGAAAATAAGTTTTTCACTAGGAAAACTTATTAATATCGTTTAACAAATTTATTAATTTATTCAACAAAGTTATTTATTTTGCAATTTTTTTCTTTTCTTTAACAAATTCAAAGTTGAGATAGACAAGAAATCAGTAGAATGACAAATTCCACACATCATATATTTTGTATCATATTATAAAAATCGAAAACAAACTTTATAATTTTCAGAACATTTGCATAAAATAACATTTCACACTAATAATCAAATTACAATCTGTAAATAATCTATAACGTGCCAAAAATAACGGACCATTTTCTTAACATTGGTTACACAAATTTCAAGTTCACAATCTATTCCAGCGATTCCTCATCAAAGATCGCTTTACATTCGAAACAATTATTTATACAGTTACATAGTTACTATCAGGGCAACCTAGAAAAATAAATTTTGTATAAAATACTGACCAGAGCGCACATACTATTTCACGAAACAACACAAATATGGGCAATAATCGCACCCTTTCACTTATAATTTAATTTCATAATAATCAGTACATTCATAGCCGGACGTTGTTTAGATCACAATCCGCACAGTTGACAACGGACTTCAATTTTCAATCGCAGCTCTCCTGCTCACTTCGCTAGAATGCAAGGGATTGCATCAACATGCAACAGGTCAGCGCGCTTTAGGTTGGTTCCGCTCTCTCCCAAATGGCGAAAAAAAAAAGAGAGAGACGTCCAATTCTAAAAGGATCAGAGGGGGAGATATAAGGGGTTCCAAAAAACCATAGCCCCCCCCCCCATTTGCAGCTTACATGTTTACTTATATCGAAATAGTTTTTAGTGATTATAAAAATATATAAAATTCTTTATTTATTGAAGGTATTAAAATTACTCTAGCTGATAAAGTGATAATATAATGGCTTCTCAATTAATTGGTGATTCGGAGAGGCAACGTGTGATAGATCGCATACGAGCAATAACATTTCGGGAAGCTCCTGATGCTGGAGCCACCTTTATAACACGTTCATGGGTTGCCAAAAAGATGCGAAGAAGTGAGGACTTCGTCAAAAGAAATTGGAATAAATCTTTGGATGAATGTGAAATGGATACAACCAAATCTGGGCGCCCAAATTTGCCACTCTCTCAGGAAACAAAGGACATCATTGAAAGCGGTACGCGTAAGCGGAAAAACAGCTGTGCTAAACTTTCTAAAGAGATCGAAGTGTTGAGAGGAAAGATCGTTAGTGGTGAGATCATTCGACTGTACCGTCATAGGCAAGGTTTAAAGCCTTGGCATGAACTTCCAAAGCCAAGAAAAACTCAACTTAACATCGATGACAGAATGTGGTTTGCCCATTATCTTGAAGACTGGGATGTGGATGATTTCATGCATTTAGCTGTCTCCGATGAATTTTTTGTTTACGTAACACGTCGGCCTAACTACCAAAATGATCGAGTGTGGGCCACAACACCAGATGAAATCGATGACAATGAACATTATCGCGAATTATTAAAAAGTCCAGACTGTGTTGGTGTGTTTGTTTTGTTCACTGCAAAGAAGCTCATGTGGGTGCTGAAGCCAAATTGGTCAGAGTTGGGATGGACAGTATTTTCGTGATATTATTCTATCCCAGCATGTCATTCCTTTTCTAAGAAACCCAAACAATGTTATAGATGTCGATCAGGTCACACTTCTGCACGATAAGGCCCCCTGCTTTAAGGCATTAGCCACTCAACAGTTGTTGCTGAACCATGAGATCGATTTCTTTGGAAATGAAGAATGGCCAGGAAATTCTCCTGACCTGAACATCTGTGAACACATTGGATCAGTTATAAAGGACAAGGTTGAATGTCTCTTGTTTCAAGAACCTGCAGCAAATCGATTTTCGAAGGATACAATGACGCAACACATTGAAACTGTTTTAGCAAATTTGCGTAACGATCAAGACATATTCACGTCACTTTTGATAAGCTACCCAAAGCGAATTCAGGCTGTCTTGGAAGCCAATGGCGGGAACACCAAGTTTTAATTGTTTCTCATTAAATGCAGGATTAAATTCTCTTTTGTAAGGTATGTTTAGTTTTACTGTACCTCTAATGGTTTAGGCCATGGGCGGGGGGGCTAAGGTTTATTGGAGCCCCGTACTGAAAGCGGGACCACGCACCGGAATTGGACGGAATTTGCAATTCTAGAAGTCGATGAAGAAGCTCGCCTGTCTCATCTCAACTTTTGTCGGTGAACGCTGCTCTTCCTACGTCCTACTGAGAGGTTCTCTCACTGGCAATAATCAAACGATCACATCGCCGTCGGCCGTTTCGCATGAGTTTTATATATATATATATTTTTTTTTTTTTTTTTTTTTGTGTCTTAAAGATAAATTTATATTGAAACAAAATAATTGGATAAAAGAGGAAAAATTAATAAGTTACCTCGAAATAGAATCTATTTTTAATATAAAGTTATATTAATATTTTTTTTGTAATAAGGTTTAAAGATATAGTGGTGTCTTAAAGATAAATTTGTATTGAAACAAATTAGTTGGCCAAAAGAGGAAAAATGAAATAGTTACCTCTAATTTAATTTCTATTTTGTTTTAAAAGTCATATTAATGCTTTTTATGATACAGTTTAAGGATAAAATTGTGTATTATGATGAAAATTTGTTTTTGTTTTAAACTTATCTTATTCGATTTTTTTGTTTAAAAGATCACCCACAAATGTCAAATTGGCCTCGTTGTATTATACCATGAGAAGCTCAATAGAAAAACTATTGGCTTTGCCTTTTTTTGAGACTTTGTCGGTCTACCCCTTGGCCCCATAAACGTATTTGTTTATGTTTAATAGCTCTGTCTATTGGGTCGTATTTAAAGATGTTGTCGGTCTACCAGGAGCTGGTAAGTAAAGCGGTGGTGGTGGTTGTGTAATACTGCTTCACCACCAATCGTCTAAGTATAGACGCTTGGTTGCAGCCCTCATATCGGTTACGTGGTGTTGATGGGATGAACTCCTAAAAGTCTATACTCAAACCATTGGTTGTAGCCCTTATCTCACCATGTGCTGTTGTTGTTGTTGGTTAACCGATCAGCCAACCCTGATCGAGCAAGCCGGCGGCACGCAGGTAACCGATCACCCTTTTCGGAGTAGACCAGAGGTTCAGCGCACGAGTGACGTTGTGTTGTGTTCTATGTTGTGCTAGAGCGGTACAGTCTGTCATAATATGTTCAATTGTTTGTGGTGTGTCCTGGCACAGGTGGCAGGTGTCGTCTGTGGAGTTGCCTAGTCTGTGTTTATATGTCTGTAAGTTGGGGTGATGTCCACATCGGAATCATGCTAAGTTAACTCGATCCGATCTGCTCAGGCTGATCTCTGACCTGTTAATGGGTGCCGGCTTCGCACCTAGGACCGCATTCGGACCGAGTCGTGTCAGTGCTTTGTGGGTTAGGCGTGTGTGTATGTGTTTTCTGTACTGTGTGATGTCTGTGGGACGTGGTATGGAATGGAGTATTTGGTTATAATGTCTCTCTGGTGTTACCTTAATGGTGCGAGGTGTTGGTGCATGATTGTACATGTAGTGTCAAGGGTGTTGTGAGTTAGTTGTCGCTGCTGCATTGAATTGTGTTCCCCTCATGTTTAAATGTTCCCTAACTTTCAGCATTTTTGTTTCTGAAAGTTAGGGAACATTTAGACATGAAGGGAACACAATTCATGGCAGCAGCGACAACTAACCCACAACACCCTTGCCACTGCATGTACAATCATGCATCAACACCTCATGTGCTGTTGATGGGATAAGCTACTAAAAGTCTATACTTAGACGATTGGTGGTGATGTGGTGGTTTTTTGTGTGATTGTTGTGCTCGTATATATTTTGCTATTGGGGCTTTGCATGCATCTGTATATATATTATATATATATATATATATATATATATATATATATATTAGTGGTGGACCGGATGTCAGTTTTTCAACATCTGCGGATGCGGATGAGGATTTTTAATTTCAATATCCGCGGATTCGGATGCGGATATTTAGTTAATCTATCAATATAACAGAATTATGAATATATGCCATAATTTTTCAAATTTCGTGATATTACTATTATGGTAGGCAATGCATAAGAATTAAAATTAATATTAATGTTTTCATTATGATAAAAATAATAACTTTCTCAAGAGTTTCAGCCACATAAAATTCAATGAAACAAGTTTCATTCAATTTTCAATTGCTAATTTTAGAAACTGCAAATTTTGCAATGTGTTTGCTATAGAAAATTAGCATTTTTATTTTTGCTAAAGAATTTACTATTTTTGTATTTATTTACAATGATCTTGTTCGAAACACGATAGACTGCTTGATCTTATACGAACAATTTCATTCTGAAAAGTTAGTGTTACTGTGAAAAAAAAAATCAGTCAGTGGAGTACGCACAGCGGCACAGGCGGTGTTTGTTGATTTAATGGTATTTATATTTTGAGGTTTATATATTTCTTTGTTCATTAATAATTAATACTTTACATGAAATGTGCATGACTGGGCCTTATAAGCTACTTTATAAGCTAATTTAATTGTAAATTGCATAATTTATTAGAGGTAATATCCGCATAACATCCGCAGTCAGAAGTACGGATGCGGATGTTAAAAATGATGCGGATATCCGGTCCAACACTAATATATATATATATATGTGTGTGTGTGTGTGTGTGTGTGATAATATGGGCTCTATGGGCGTATAGTCGGGGAGTGTATGTGCGTTTGTGTGCGCTTTTAATTCGTTCGAAGGTTAAAAATATATATAGGCCATTTATGCCTTCTAAGCCAACTGGCGGATTAGGCCAACTGTCAACTGGGTGATTAAGCCAACTGGCGGATTTCGAGTTCTAAGTCAAGTGTTGCTACCTTGAGCTCTCATTACGCTTTTGCATCTCGCAGAAGCTGGATGGTCTCTTCCTCTCTCTCCTCCTGTCTCTCTCTTAGATTAAGTATACCCCTTTGTGGGATGAGGCCGTCCCAACTTCTCCCCCAAAGAGGTTAGGTATTCCCCTCCCCCCTTTTTTTTGGCACCTTGTGGTTGACACCTTGCAGCAAGGGGGGAAGGGGATTGGCACTGGCACTCATATGATCAACATTGCAATTGCATATGCACTCGTCCATTTTGAGGCCATACCACTAGCCGTTCTGGTGTTTATTTTTTACTTGCCCTGGGTGTTCCCAGGGGAACTACGTTGGAAGTACAGTTCGTTCTTTGCGGGCGAGATTTTGCTCCCATATGGGTATTAGTCATAGGACGGGGAAGGTTTTGTTGAGAAAAGAACAGTCTGCTATCAGAAGTCATTCCATCAATTGTAAGACTGACGTTTCTATTGAGAAAATTTTAAAATTCTTAAATCATTAAAATGCTCGTCCTCGCTTCATATTTATGAATCTTTATGGATTAAGTTTTTGAACCCTAGTCTAAACACTGATTCTGGCTATTACCCCCTTTACATTAACTAGATCAACTACCTTCTAAATTTTCTCTGCGACCCTGTCTTCTTTTTGCTTCAGTTTCTTGTGGCTGTCCTTTGAATACAAGTGTGTCCGTTTATTCTTGTAGTTTTCCGTTTAACTTTTTACTTGTGAATGTTTTTTAACAGTTTTATTTTTGAATGATTTTAGTTTTAGGTTTTACATCTATCATTCCTATATTTTTTGTGTCATTTATATATCTTACTTTTGATTTGATCTTGTTCTAGCCTGTTTCTAATTTGTTTTTTCTATTTGAATAATTTTAATTTTGTACATTTGTTTAGGTTTTAACTCTCGTCATTTATATCTTTTGTGTCATTTATTAATTTTAGCTCTCTATTATTTAGGCCTTGAAGATGGGTAGAGCTGCCCGAAACGTCGGCTGCAGCCAAATATAATGACTTTTTTGCTCTACGTCTTCGTTTTTATCCTGAATGTAAAACTACGTCTCCTTAGGAGGGATCCAATTATATATATATATATTTATATACACGAGGGTAATTCAATAAGTATCCGCACTTTTTATTTTCACATCTGATAGATTATAAACACATCACTTCTCAACATCGTCTCACTGTTTCTCAATACACTTAGTCCAGCGATCTACAAGCTTCCTAATGCCATCACAAAAGAATGTTTTTGGCTGTGTGCGTAGCCAGTCATGCACCGCCTCCTTCAGGTCATCATCGCCTTGGAATCGCTAACCTCTCAAAGCGTATTTTAGTGGTCCAAACAGGTAAAAATCCGAAGGTGCCAGGTCTGGACTGTAGGCTGGATGGTCGAGAACTTCAAATTTAAGTTCTTGAAGGCATTTTCTAGTCTGTGCAGCGGTATAAGGGCGCACATTGTCGTGTAACAGAATAACACCTTCCGACAATCTCCCTCTCCGTTTTGTGCGAATTGCTTGCTTTAACTCATTCAGAAGCATGTCAGAATACGACGCACTTCTTATTGTAGTTAACTGTAGATAACATTATCTAGAGCGTGGAACTACAGTAACAAGTGCATCGTATTCTGACATGCTTCGGAATGAGTTAAAGCAAGCAATTCGCACAAAACGGAGAGGGAGATTGTCGGAAGGTATTATTCTGTTACACGACAATGCGCGCCCTTATACCGCTGCACAGCCTTCAAGAACTTAAATTTGAAGTTCTCGATCATCCAACCTACAGTCCAGACCTGACACCTTCGGATTTTTACCTGTTTGGACCACTAAAAGACGCTTTGAGACGCTTAAGATTTAAAATTAAACGTTAAGCAAGACATGACTTCATCTTTTACAACGAAGAGAGAAAGTATACAGAAAACGAACATTGCAGAATTTAACAAAATTACATTATTAAGCTAAATCTAAAAAAAAAATGATTGATTTAAAAAGAAATAATTCACCAATTATTCAGCAGAACTAAAATAGAAAGCGAATCAAAAATTTTATCTGAACTTCGGCATCATTATGTGAATTTGACTCTATATGTAAAAATGAATATAAGACGTACATACATATGAATATAAGTATTATATGAATATAAATATATATGAATATAAAAATTATATGAATATAAAATATAGGAATATAGGAATTATTCACACACACACACACACACACACACATATATATATATATATATATATATATATATATATATATATATATAGAAAATGTGACTCGATTCAGATTCATTCGCTGAAAATAAAAAATTAAGCTCTCATGCAGGAGAGGCAGTCTGCGCATATATATTTTTTTTACTTACAATTCAAGAGTTAAAATAAATAATTAATTCTGTAATTTATCCGACAGTTGCATAATAAAATGTAGAGACGATATAGGAAAAAAAATCGTCGGGATAAATAAAGTGAACTGGTGAGAACATTGTTTACTGGTTTGACATTCCCCAGGCTAGTTATGAACTATACGGAATGCTCTATAATTGCATAAGAGAAATAGCTACGGCAATCTTTCTAAAATAAAAAATAATCCTCCCCATATTTCAACTATCTAGATCTGCAATATATATATATATATATAATATATATAGTACAAAGAGTTCAAACTAAAATAGAATTTGTAATTTAAGCGCTTTGACAAATCGCGGGGTTGGAATGCGAACATATAATTTTTCACTTACAATGGTGCATTCCTAGCGTCCAACGCCCCGGTTGTGTGGTTCCACAAACGCTGTCACTTTCTTGCTGGGACGTAAAACGCGTGCAATTATCTACAGCATGAAATAACAGTATCCCCTAAGTTGCTCTGGAGAAAGGTAAAAGAACCACTTCTCGGTATACATGCGTGCGTATATATATATATATATATTTCTGTAAATTATTGTGTGAAACGATACTTACATCATGTCGCCATCTTCAAAAACGGATGGTGTAACATTCGGCGTTAACGGAACTTGCCCCCGCTGCCGAAATAAAAAAAAAGCACATTTCAATATACAAAAACGTCATTTGGAAAGAAATTTAACTCTATATATGCAAAAATTATATCACGAAAAAAAACAATATAGAATATGGGAGAAGCCCCACTTACGATCATGTTTCGTCACACTTGCTAGCGCGCATCATGGACTGTAATGAAGTGACGCGCACACTAGGAAAAAAATTACTGCTGAATGAGGTTCAGGGATGGAGATGGTTCTTTTATATGCGTGGAAAAATGCCCACTTTCCGGCGAATGCCGAGTAAGAAGGATCCACCCACAGTCCTGTCCACATTCAGAACGCGATGCTCTCATTGGTGTACTGTGTGGTGGGCGTGGCCAGAGGAAGTATCCAGTCACCTGCTTCAGGTTTACGTAAAATAAAGCGCTCTGACTGGTGTTTTGTTCACTGTTCGGAGATCCTTTAATTTCTTCTATATATATATATATATATATATATATATATATATATATATATGAGAGAGAGAGAGCCCTAGTCACCAAAATTGAGTTGACTCCCTCAGATTTGTTTTTAAATTGAATAAAACGGTCCCTGCATAGATTTTTAAAAACATCACTGGAGGAATTTATATTTTATGTAAACGTGATACTACATTATTTTACATAAATTTTATATTCTGTAACAAAATCATTAATAAATTAATTACCAGGAAGTTCATTAACATATAAATAATTTGAGAAGCATGTAGCTACTACTGAGAACGTTACAAAGGATGTTTAGGCTGCTTGCAATATTTCTTTTTATTTTGGTTTAATAAGCTAGTATGTTCTGGTTAAATATAGAGTTTTCACAATGGATTGGATGACTCAGAATAAAATTAAACCTCATTTATTTCAGAGCCGTTATAGTGACATGAAAGACATAATTGGTGGCAAGCTTGTTAATACTTTTATGTGCCGGCTAAAGAAAATATGGGTTTTAAAAGAACTCGATTGAATTACTTTGAACTAGTGTGTGTGTGTGTGTGTGTGTGTGTGTGTGTGTGTGTTTATTTCATACGATGAAATGCTTTTGCTTCAGATTATAATTATCAATACACATATCATATACACATCATTTTCCATATGTAAATTATGGTGTACCTCTCTCTTCTTCTTTCCAGGGAATACAGATTTAGTTTACGTAATCTTTCACAGTAGTTGAGTTCTTTGCAGCTATCAGTCTTTGCTGTGAAATGTCTCTCAATTTCTTCTAGTTTATTAGTTTTTTCCTTTTTATATGGGGACGTCAAGACTGAGCAGTATTCAAGTTTTGGTATGATCAGTGTTTTCAACAGGGGACTCATTACATTCTTGTCCCTTCTTTTAAAGGTTCTTAATATATATATATATATTATTAGGGTGGTCCCTATTTTTCAACTTTTGAAATTACTTGCTCCTAACCCCTAATCTTCTTCCAATATATAAAAAAGTGCTCTGTGCAAAATTTCAGCTCAATTGGGCTATATTAAGGTGGCCCCCAAAGGCCCTAAAGTTTCAAAATTCACCGATAATTGGTATTTCTAATATAAAACCTTTATAATTCATTTGCAAACTTTGGGAAAATAATCACAAAGCATAATCGAAAGTGAATTTTATTTACAACAAATTTTTTTACGCACTTATGATACTTTTCAATTTCCGTGAATATCTCGTCCAATTTTGGTTTTAAGTAAATAATGGTTATAACTAAATTTATTGTAAATTGAATTCTTTTTCGATCATATTCTATATTTCTTTCGAATAAAACACTGTAAAGAAGATAAAAACTGTTTTATATGAAACAATATCAATATTGTTAAAATCTGAAACTTTAGGGCCTTTGGGGGGGGGGGCCATCTTAATATTGTCTGATTGAGCTGAAATTTTACACAGAGCATTTTTACATGGATTAGAACAACTTTGGAGGTTGGGAGATGAAAAATAATTCATTTCAGAAAATCACATACAACTAAGAGCCACCCTAATATATATATATATATATATATATATATATATATTGTGTGTATATCGTCAAATATAAGTTAAGTGAAAGATATACTTTCAAACAAGATGGAGCCCCTACTCACAGAGCACGCCAAACTGTCACATTCTTTGAGAACGAAACACCGGATTTTATCGAACCCAATATATGGCCGGCTAGTAGCCCCGATCTTTCACCACTAGATTATGGTGTTTGGGGAGCCCTGAAGTCTAAAGTTTACATCCCTGGTATCAATATAAGAGATATAGATGAACTACGCGAAAGAATTCTGCTCGGCTGGGAGAAGGTGTCTCAACGATATGTAAACAGGTGTATTGATCAGTGGCGTTCACATTTGTAAGCCTGCGTTGAGCAGAAAGTGTGACACATCAAGCAATTTCTCAATTAAGATTTAAGACGAACAACATGCCAAGGTAAGCATCTATGAAGTTTAGGAGCTCTAGTCCCCTTACTTTTTTTAATATGACAGTTTACCTCTAAGGTAGGGGCGGATTTACGTTTCCTGGCGGCAGGGGCCATACTGATTTAGCCGCCCTTCGGACACTTACAAAGTTACCATTTAGCAATAAATAGTTATTTGATATAAGGATTTTCAGTAAAAAGCAGGCAAATGGTTTAAGCATTTACTCTAGCAAAATACATCTTAACATATAAGATATTTTTATATCAATCATAATATATTATATATATATATATATATATATATATATATATATATATATATATATATATATATATATATATATATATATACCACACACACACATTTCAACTGCAAACAACACAGTATAATTAACGTAAAGAACGACGCTTGTATAGAAGAACGTTCCGCGCAAGATGAGGAGGGAGAACGAACAAATGAAAAAATGAGGTAACCACCCGGGAATCGAACCCGGGATCTTCCGATTGCCGGCAATCGGAAGATCCCGGGTTCGATTCCCGGGTGGTTACCTCATTTTTTCATTTGTTCGTTCTCCCTCCTCATCTTGCGCGGAATGTTCTTCTATACAAGCGTCGTTCTTTACGTTGATATATATACATATATATATATAAAACAATCCCTTAAATGTGTGAACAGAAATGCATTGTAGGTTATCTTTACGATCTTTATGTTTAGCTACGAAATCGACCGTTGCAGAATACTCAAATCAGTTTCCGCCAAGATTGCTGAGCAGCGAAGGAATCAATAAGATCTGTATGGCTAAGAGCTCTCGTGAGTTCCGATTCAGTACTAAGGATAGCTAAAGAGTTGAGGCGATTTTGTGACATCAATGACTGTAGGTAGTTCCTTAGTCGTCGCAGTACAGAAAAAGATCTTTCGGCAGAACAGTTGGAAGCCGGCGTACATAGGAAGATCCTGAGCGCAATATCAACATATGGGTAAACTTCTTTTAATCCTTTTGCTTGGATCATCTCACTCATCTCAAGAATGTTCGTAGGAGTTTTCTCCAAATTCAGAAGAAACCCACGGAAATGATGACACTCATTAACAAATGCTTCCGCCAAGTCATCCTTGTAAAATTCCCAAAGCTTAATAGCATTGGCAGTTATATCTGTTGGATTCAAGGTGGTGAATTTTGTAAAAAATGCAAATCTTGCATGGAGGTTTTCATACACATCTTTGCGACGGTTTAATTCCGACAATAATCTGTCAAGTAGCACAAGATAAGTATTAATGAAGAAGTTCCTCCGTCCACCTAATTCTACCTCGCCTTCGCGAGTTTCGTCGACTCGAAGTTTTCTTTTCTTTTTTCTTTTCATTGTAACTTCTTATTCGCGGATAGATGATTTCATAATTGCTGCTTCTTCATAAAAGTCGAAGTTGTCTCTTACATCTTTTACATAGAATGTCAATGATGCATACAGTTCTGCTACGACACCAAGATCAATGTTAACTGATTGGAGTTGTTTACTAGTAGCATTGAACCTTTCCAGAATGTCACCCCACCAGTGGCGGTCCTAGCTTACATGACGCCCTGGGCGAACCTCACCTTCAGCGCCCACCCCCCCTGTTCGCAACACAACAACACATTCGAATCCCCCCAAAAAAAAGGACAGACAGAAACTCTTTCACAAAATAACTTTTTATTGGACTAATTGTGGAACTTCAGAACCAAACAAAGACTCAAATTTCTGAATTTTACAAATCCTTCATCACGTAAATAGAATAACTCACTTAAGAGAATGTAATTATGATACTATGAACAGGAAAAATACAAATTAAATTGCACAACTGCCATAAATAAACTAGAGAATCAAATTTCTAAATTTGGTACAAATGCTCTATCACATAAATAGAATAAGACACTTAAGAGAGGGTCAATATTATGCTACACTTTTGAACAAGAAACAAAATAAATTGCACCACAGCACAACTGCCATCTAAAGCCTGACTCTTCTTACCTTCCTTGATGCAAAGTCATGAATTAAATCATCATATGAAATCTGCTCAGCAATTGTATGATTTATACTGATGATGGCCAGACCGGTAAGGCGTTCTGTGACATAGTTGACCTCAGGTAGGATTTGATGAGCTTCAGCTTTGAAAAGCTCTCTTGCTTCAGCAACAGGACTGGAAGAGTAAGACCAATTCTGAGAGCAGTCCACAAATTTGGATATATTTCAGAGAGCTCCCTTTCATGGATAATGTCAGCAGTTCAAGCAAGGAAATGGTCTTTGATGGCAAGTCAGGCAAGTTTTCAGCTCCTGTGCAAGCTCTCTGCCATCCAAGTCAGATTGTCCCTTAAAGTGTAGTGTAGTACTAAGGTTCACACATTGTTCTGTCAGCTCCTCAAATGTGAGATTTGGAAAATGTGTCAGCACTCCAAACTTCTCTCCCACAATTTCCAAACGTGGAAAATCTTCCTGAATGGCTGATGTTGCAGCATCAAACCACTGCATTGAAAAATGTCACCTCCAGCTTCTTCAAAGCATCAATCAAGGGCTCATCAGATGCTTCATAATATACATTTCACTATTAACCAACAGAAAAATACATTACATATGTTAAAGTATGGGCCTTTATTCCCAATAATATTAATCTGGAAGCATTTTGCATTGTTTAGGCTTTTATGGGAAGGTTTATGGAAAATGCAATAGATGGTTTTTATTAATAAAAATATATTTATTGATCTTTTATTATTTATTTTTTTTATTTTTTATTTTTATTTATTTCTTTATTATTTATTCTTATTTTTATTTTATTTTTTGCAGGCGCTCATGCCGCCCCTCCACAAATGCCGCCCTGTGCGGCTGCCCATATTGCCCATATGAGGAACCGCCACTGCACCCCCACATTAAAGAAAGAATTTTAGTTTCAAGGCGTTGCAGTTGATGCTTCACTGCGTGTGCAAGGCTTTTCTGATTCATCTTCTTCAATGGACGTAAGTGCCTCTATAACCTCTTCCCAGTCTTTATTGAGACTCCTACACGCTTCTTCACGGGCTGACCATCGAGTGTCTGATAAGCTCTTTAGCGTTACATTTTCATATTTGGTAAAATGATTTTGTAGTATTTCCCAACGGTGAGTGGAGGCAGTGAAAAACACGTAAAGATTTTGGAGAAGTGCGAAAAAATCAATGGCTTCCTTACAACAAACTGCTGCACACTGTCCAATCAACTTTAATGAGTGTGCAGAGCAGGGTACGTAAACTGCTACTGGGGACGCTTCTTTTATCCTGGCTTGCAAGCCAGAGTAAGTCCCTGACATGTTGGGAGCGTTATCATACGACTGTCCTCTGCAGTTTGCAATGTCGAGATCATGCATTTTTAATATGCTGGAAACTGAAGTTGAAAAGCTGCTCTGATTTGTGGCGTACGCTGGGAAGGAATGCCAAAAATCGCTCTACCTTCTTTTATGTATCTCAGAATAACTGCAAGTTCATTGACATGTGATATGTCTGGGGTAGGATGGAATCCACAATAATGGAATAGTACTTCGCACATTTCACTTCCTCAGTTATTTGTTTGGTAACGTTGTCAGCCATTAGTTTGCTGAATTGCTCACATGTAAACAAAGACAAGTATGAGGTATGACCTTTTCCTTGATTTTTGTATTTTGCAATATGTTCCGCCAGAAAAGGGTCAAATTCAGCAATAAGTTCCAAAGCCATTATAAAGTTTCCACTGTGGACAGAACCAAATTTCTCAATGTGGCCCGTAAAAGGTATACCATGAGATGCCAGTGACCGGACCACTGCAACAACTCGTTGTAAAACATTCCTCCAATACTTCTCATCAATTTGATAGAAAAGTTGTCTGTCGATTCTTCCAAAAGTTGAACTTCTCATTTTCATAGCTTACACACATGACTTATGTTCAGAGGAATTTTCATGGCTTGTTAATGCTTCACTGCCAAGCTTCCAGTCAGGGCCGTTTCTAGCCATTACGGGGCCCTAAGCAGTATACCCATTTGAGGCCCCACCCCTCCATCCACCAACTCACGCCTTACTACATCACCTCAGCACACACATACAAAAAATGGCTGTCAATAAAAAACAATTATGAAACAATTTTAATGAAACATTTATGGCCAAAACAACAAATATGTATTCAGAAGACAAACAGAAAAAATACTCTTCATGAAATTCCTGAAAATTAGCTTATACATTATTTAGAATAAATGACACAGAACTATGTATAAAAAAATAATGCGATTATCAACTACCAAACAATTACTAACTCTACGATACAATCGTGTAATAGCTAACAGTTATGCAGAACAGTTTGCATCTTCAAAATTTTTGCCTCCTAGATTTTTTCTGGGCGAAATCATCAATAACATCATCATATTGTATGAAATCTCCCTGCCAACGTCCTGGTTGATGCTTATGATGCGAAGGCCACTGAGGCGATCCTGCCCCATTGATGATCTGAGGTAGTTCTTGATTAGCTTCATCTTAGAGAAGCTCCTCTCGGCTGACACTACTGTCACAGGTAGAGTACAGGCAATTCTTAGTGCAACCCAGAGATTGGGGTATAGTTCCTCCAGTTGCTTCTGATGCATGAAGGAGAGAAGCTCCAATGCAGTCATGTTGTGTGAAGGTAAAGTTGGCAAGTTCTTAATTTCGAGGGCCAGTTCTCTTCCATCAATGTCAGAGTCAGCTCCAGAGCTCAGTATCTTAGAGAGCTTTTCACACTTGCAGGACAAGACTTCCTTGTTCATTGTGGTGAAGTTTAGAACCCCAAATATGTCCCTCACATCATCTAATGTTTTGAATCTCTTATTTATTGACCCGATGGCACAATCCACCACCACATTGAAAAATTTGACTTCCAGCCCCTTTAAGGCTTCTGTAAATGATTCGTCAGGAGCTTCGTAAGCAAAGTGCTTTTTTGTGGATCTGAGCCTCTTCTCCCTCCCTCATTTTCTCACATATGTCCCTAGCTACGACTTGTGCTGTAACAAAACCTATGTTTCTGTAGCTGGTGAGTGAGTCTTTTGTTTTTGTGAGGAGGTTGACTGTCACATCAAACTGCATTTTAGGAGACTGCAGAAGTTTGCTCACATGGTTAACTGCATGAAGAATGTCATACCATACTACTGTGCAAATCTGAAAGCGATAAGACCCTACCTCCTCTGCAAGTGCTTGTGCTTCAATCCTGGCTATGGCATCTGTGGCATTGTTTCTGACTTCCAACAGGGCCTCTCTGATGTTGTGGCTCTGGTATCGCACAGCCTCAATGCTCTTAAGCCGGCTCTCCCACCTGGTTTCACTCCAAGACTTGAGTGTTATGTTCACGTGCTTCTTTAGGATTGTCCATCTCTGCGTAGCTGCTACAAAAAGGTTGTACAATTTTTGTACGTTGCCAAATAAGCTGATGGCATCTGTGGAAGCTTTAGCTGCATCAGCCTCAACAAGATTCAGAGTGTGAGCCCCACATGGAACATAGAGTGCACGACAGTTCTTCTCTAATAACCTTGCCTGAACACCTTTGTTCTTGCCCTTCATGTTCGCTCCGTTGTCATATGACTGTCCTCTGCAGTCATCAAAGTGAATATTCAGTTCATCTAGTCTCTTCAGAATCAGAACTGATAAACCCAGGCCTGTACTTTCTGAAGCCTCAAGAAGGCCCAAGAAGTATTCTTTTATTTCTGGTACTTCACCCATTTTAACAGTTCTGATAATAATCGACATCTGTTCTTGGTGGCTTATGTCTGGAGTGCAGTCTAAAATGAGTGAGTAATATTTAGCTTGTTTTATTTCTGCAACAATGGCATCCAAGATCTTCCCACTAATGGACCCAATGAGCTCATTTTGAATGATGTTTCCTAGGTAACTTGAATGACTATATTGGCCACTTTCGACTCTGCTGATGTGTTTTTCAGCACTGGATCAAATTTGGCAAGCAGCTCAACCTCCTTCAAGAAGTTGCCATTGTCACGATTGTACAATGTAGAGGAAGACCCCATGAAAGCAAGGTTTCTCTCTTCCAGTGATTGGATTATACTTACAAGACGTGTGAGAACATCTCGCCAGCGTCTTCGCTCTACCTCCATTAATGACATTTCAGTTTGGTCAATGGTCCTCCCAGTTTTTAGCCGCAGTTCCAGATCCTTTCATGTTGCCATGTTATCTGCATGTTCTGAACTATTTTCATGGCCTTTCAGAAGCGAACCAACGTTTATCCAGTCTGAAAGTCCATCCGTAATTAGTTTGTACGACTTCCTTGAAAACAACTTGCAGCAGAAGCAATAAAGAGCATCATTCCTTCTAGAGTACATCAGCCAGCTTCGCTTTATTTTTCCCCATTAATTAATGTTCTGTACATGTAATGGTGATGAACGCTTCTACCGTCCTCTCTTTTAGGGAATGTGAAATCTGGACTGATTTGAAATGGTCCTCGAGACACCAGATCTGTCTTCAAGGCATCTGACAGGACAACTGGCCAGTCATACGGATCAAGCGGTGGAGCAGATCGTGGTTCTTGTTGCTCAGTAGAAATGCCTGTGTGTGGTGTTTGAAGCTGAACAGAAGATGGGCCACTTGTTGGTTCATCAGGCTCTACTTCTACTGGTGTTTGAGGTTGCATAGAGGATGGTCCTGCTGTTGGCTCATGATGCTCATCAGGCTTTGCTGAGGATGGTTTTTCCAAATATTTCAGTAGTGCTCCTGAGAAGAACATAACATTACATATTCTGTTAATTTTTGCTAAAATACTCTTTCTTATCTTGTTTGATAATTGATCTGTGTGAACAGAATTTGAGGTGATGTGATCCATTAAATTTCACATTTCGAAATATCATAAATATTACAGAGACTAGCTTACTCTACACGATTCCTGAGCACTTGCCTAGCTTGATGGTTTACCTAACCTAGTTGCCTGAACTGTAATCATAAGAATATACAAGTGGCACATCTCACCTGTGCTACTGGAAAGCTTCTCCTCCTCTATTTTCTTCTTTTTCCGTTTTTCAGCCCCTGATGGATAATGTTTCATTTTCCAAGATGCACGAAGTCACATTTAGTTAACCACAACTAATCTGCTAAATAATTAATAATAATAATAATAATAATAATAATAATAATTGTTATAATTGTAACGTTAATCAAATACATTCAAATAATCAGACCATTTAGGTTTTAACCAACAAAATTCACATCTGAAAAAGATGAGAAAAGAATTAATAAACTTGAAAACATAACGAAAATAATCTTAGGTTTTAAAGTGTTACAAAATCTATTAATAATATAATTAGTAAATTAGTGAAATAATGTTTTACAATACTAGAAAAATTAAGCATTTAGGAAAGTATAAGCATATAGTAAGAATAAAGTTAAATAATATAGAAATATCTCACAATAGTTATTTACACATAACGACCAAAACGTTTCGTTTGTCTCCGTTTTATCACATTTGTCTCATACAAAAACTTTAATTAATACGACAATAATAATAATAATAATAATAATAATAAGGATAATAATAATAATAACAATAATATTAATAATAACTTCGCTATATTCCTATTCTTGCCCACTGAGCTATGACGTGGGAGCCTGTCTAGGGGCCCCCTAGTAGCAGCGGGGCCCTAAGCAGCCGCTTAGTCTGCTTATGCCAGGAAACGGCCCTGCGGCTATACAAAAACTCTATGCTTTAGAAATCAGCAAAAACACGGATAGTCAAGATGAAACATTTGAGTTACAGCCTCATGGAGAAGGCTTGGCTAAACTTGCAGAAGGTAATGACAACAATGCCTCTTTGGTGGGGAGTGTTAGAAAATCTAGAAGAGGAAGAACCATTGTTGTCCCAAGGCGATATGATGACTAAGCTGATTGATGCAGCATTGCTTGTATATATTAAGTTAAGGTGTATATATATCCATCTCATAATTGTAAGGTTAGTGAAAAATTCACTTAATTTAGAGCTAGCATTTTTGGGCTCTTGTGGCACATTGTTTGGGCACTCTTGTGGCATCATTTTTTTAGGGCGCTGCGCGTCCTTCCTACTCGTTTGTTGAATGCGGCACTTACAGGGCGTGGTCTTATAGAGAGCTCTCTTGCAATTCAGTTTGGTTGTTTAGATACAAGATTGTTGCATCGTGCAATAGTGCAGGTTGTGTTGTTGTTGCAAGGTTTAGAAAGAAGACCATAAATAGTGCCTCTTTTGTTTTTTATCTTAATTTTATGCAACTGAGGCCTAAGGTAGGCCCACATCGAGTCAGCAACCCTGAGGTAGGACCTAATAGGATCTCCAAGTCCGTAAGTTTTTAGTCTAGCTTAACTTGGGCTTTAGATTAAACTGGCCCTTCAGAGCTTGGCCGTTCACTGCTCAGCTGCGATTCTGAACCCAATTAAAATAAAAAAATAACAAATACAGATAATGCGCCACTGCTATAGATATATGCTCAATATTGCTACATCGGTGTCTGGGGACTGGATTATAACCCTTGGATGATCATCAAAGGTATTAAGAGCATGAAACATCCTCCGAGTGTCAGCCTCTTCATAGTCACATCGAAGTGCCTCGCAGGATGAACAGAATCGTTCAATAGAATCACTGCGTCCATTCCATTCTTGAATCCACCGGCCAGGATTACCTTCTTATCAGGTGGCAAACTATTAGGAACCTTTTCACATCACGTTTCATTTAGATATGCAGTAAGGTTAGCTTTGTTTACTGGGCTGCTGATGTATTCTTTGTCGTAGCGGACGAAGATAACGTCGATTCTGTTGCAGTCCCGTTGGTGAATTGGTTGTACAAGAAGTTCCCAGTATCTAAATTTTGCCAGCTAGTGCCTCAAATGTGCTGGCTCCTCCACTTTTTACTATTTGCACAGTTGACATCACATCCACTATATATGAAACTGATAATGGGTATCTGAACTGGACTTTTACTTCCTTTTCAAGTTTTGAAAGAACACTTTCCACGGTCTTCCTTAGTGATCCATTAGAATAGGCCAATGGAAAGGGTACAGCAGATAGTTTATAAGCTAATACCTTCTTTATATTGATATCTCTGGATTTGGCAGCTACGACCAATCTACCAAACAGCTCCCTGCCAGCATGTACTGATTTCATTTTTTCATTTGTAGCTGCCTTTGTTGTACTCTTTTGTGTATGCAAAAGTTTTGAGTTTGATATGGGGTAGTTTCCCAAAAATTGATGCACGTGTTCACTCTCTCTTCGATGAAGGTCTCCATGTGCTTTCTACCAATATCATGAGTTTACAAACTCTTGCGCTGTGTCGTCAGGTGCAACACCAGTTACTGTTTAAAAGTGACAAACACTTCGTCATCACCATATGGGAATAAGAATGGATTTGTCTTAAGCTCTGATGAAAATACCTCCAGGAACCCATTCACATCAGCTTCATCTCTCTTCTTTCTTTCAGATCCTTATTCCTTGTGTGAACCAACCATTTTGTCGTCCACAAGATCGCACATTTTCTTTATTGCTGATGTGATGGCTGCCCTTTCGTGACTCATTATAAACCACCTCTCTAAAGCACCAGGACGATGAGCAATGCCCATTATGCCTCCTTGTTTCTTTGAATCAAGGTTTATCGACTGTTCAAGGCCATGTGTCTTAATAGTGTTTTTTGGAGTCTGATCTTCAGCCTTTCAGATCGATAGTTGTCTGCTGATGCACCTCCTTTCTCTAAATAATATTTGTACCGTGTTAAGAGGAAATTCATAGCATACGCTTTATTGTCCAACATTCCTTGATATATCTTTGCTACCAGATCTTGGGATTTTGAGAATATAGTATCTTAATTTTCTGGTTCTTTGTATGACTTGAACTCTACATTTCTTTTTGCAACACACTGAGCTTTGCACATTTAGTAGTACTTGGTTTTTGCAGCTATTAGATCAACCTCTAGTATTCTAGTCAGCATAGCAAAATCTACGGACGTTTTTAATATACAATAGGTGCAATTGGTGCGGTGTACCGACAGGCCTCTTACCTTGCTCAATATAATGCAAAAATCACCGAAGAAACCTAATACAAAATTTAAACAAATACTGCTGAGCATTTGTTGTTTTATTTCAGATTAACACAAATAAGTTATGCTCAATAAAGCGGGCCCCCTCAGAACCCTGCACCGAGAATTCTGAAAGCTTAAAAACGTCCTTGGCAAAAGCATTTCTTTACTTTGCGGCCTCTAGGATTGTATTGCAAGCTGAGAATGTTGTGGCTGATAAAAGCTTTTTGACTTTCTTATGAGTAACCTTATGGCAAAACATACACAAAGACTAGTCAATGTTTGGTATCAGTGACCTTGAAGATCTTGGTGATGTGAATTCATCCTCTTTTCTAATTTTGCCATCCACAGGAACTGGAGATGGGGTCATGGATCGCCTAGTGAACTTCAGGTTCATAGTTTCTGTGTCAAACAATGCATAGCTTGGTAAGATTGCCTAAATCTTTCTTACTCTTGTGTACATTTCATCTTCTTTATGTTTTGTAGCCTCGATAAATTTTGATATGCCAGTTTCAGATGACTCTGCTTACAGTTTCATTGGTGTCTGCTTGACACATTAAACATTTATTCCAGTCTGTTCTCTTTGTTCGTTTCTGAAGTAAGAGATGAAAAGCGGCCTCCTCGCCACATTCCTCAGTGTCCATTTTTATCTGAAATATTTAAATAAATATATTAATTTATACTGTATGTGTAAATAAAGTTTGCATATGCAATAAAACTCATTATTATTTATATATATCAGTGGATTGTCCATACACGTGACAAATATGATGGAAATGGATGAACTATTAAAGGAGTTATAAGCTATTAATTAAATCTTGCTCCTTAAATACACTGCTGTCATTTGACATCGTAGTATGTAATACAAAACCTCTTGTACAAAATAATCCATACCACAATTCTTTAATACAACTTGGCTGAAATACAGTAGTTCCTAAGACTCCTTGGAAGCATGTCCAAGTGTCAAACCCGATATTGGAACGATGATAATTCACACTGGACTGAAGATACACGTGCTCAGATCAATCCAAGGATTCTGGTGTTATTGGTGTGGGCTGCAGTTTATGAAGACGTACTTTCGGGACTACACTTTTGAAGGAAATATAAACGGTGACACGTAATAAGCGCTGCTACAAGAGGTCTTACAAACTTATCTGGATAAAATGCCTCTGCAAGCCCGAATTAACTTTTGGTTTCAGCACGATGGGGCTCCACCCCTATTACGCACGAATTGTTCGAACATGGTTGGATGATAATTTGCATGGGAAGTGGACTGGACGCAATGGTTCAGTGGAATGGCTTTCCAGGAATCCAGATTTATCCCCGCTGGACTTCTTCCCCCTGGAGACATTTAAATTCGGTTGTTTACCAGGCAAGAGCACAAATTATTCAACAGTTAAAAGACAATGTACAACAAGAATATCAGTGATATCCAACAAGCTGTGTTGAAAGAGTACCCCGAAGCGATTATTTAGTATCCTATAGCTGGTCAGTTATACACAGAAGGTCTCAGTGCGAGACTTTTGGCTTCTCTCGAGTAGGATGTCGAGTTCTCTCGATTCATCTGCAAACTGTTTTCGTCTTCGAGTGGCATTTGTTATCCATATTCCAAACGCGAATCTTGTTTGTTCTTTCTGTTACTCAATATAAGAAAGTCATTGTGCCTAATTGTTTTCAGGGATAAGCCTATCCACTTATTTATGATAATTTTACACACAACTTGAGGAGTGGGTTAATATTCTGCAGAACACATCACCTAAACTTTAGAAAAACAACAATATATTCAGAATCCTTGCAAAAAAAATTATGAAAGAAAACATGTTTCATATGCTGTGCAAATGAATATTAATAAGATAAAAAAATAATATTTAATATGTTATCTAATCAAAATTAGCAGCTGAAAGTATTGGCAGCAAAAAATTGTTTCTTTGTTTCTGTGTCTCTGTGACCATGAACTGTTCCGGTTGTGAAGTAGACTTTAAAGACTTAATTCATCTTGTTGCCTTGAACGAAGGTAAAGCTTTGGATTTTTTTTTTTTTTTGCAAATCACGGTGTGATATTAAAAACTCGTTTATGTCCGAACTATGGAAAAAAAGAGTGTAATTATAGAAAAGACAGAAATATTTTCTGTTGCAATAGGCAATAAACTGACCATAAGAGTTAGCGTGTAAAAAAGTGTAATTTTATAGGTTAGGTTAGATTAGGTAACAATAAAGAAAATTAAATTACATACCAGAAAATATTTATTTGACGTATTTTGAGGTTTTAAGAGAATCTGTTATCAGGTTTTTTTTTTGTGAAATTAAGCAGCTTTCAAGAAAGATATACATTTGGAAAAAATTATATTATTTATCTAAAAACCTGCTCAATTGCACAAAAAATGAATAGCAGATTCTGTTAAAACACATTACACTCAGTGGCGTAGCTAGGGCTTTCCCGGCTGGGTGACTTGCCCGCCCGAGGAAAATTTTGGGGGTAAAATGAGGAAAAATGGGGAAGAGGAAGAAAAGACGAAAAAAGAGAAAAGAAAAGAAAGAATAAAAAGGAAGGGAGAAAGAGAGAAAGGGGAATGAAAGAAAGGGAAAGGAGAAAAATAAGGGAAAAGGAGGAAGAGAAGAGGGAAAGCCAATGAGGAAATTGGAAGAGAAAAGGATATGAGCAGAGAATAAATTATGTAAGGAGCAACTCACCCTTGTCACGGTGGGGAAAACTAAATATTGCCAGGGTCTAGCAACCTGGGGAAAGTTAGGCAACTGGACCAATGGGGAAGACAAAGAAAAGAAGAAAAGAAAAAGAGAGAAAATCAGAAATGGGGCTAAAAGAACGGAAAAGGAAGGGTATATAAGTTAAAATGGGAAATAAGGAAGGGATAGGGATGAAAAAAAGCCGGGAAGAAAAGAACAAAGAATGGGAAGGAAGAGGAAAGGAAGAGAACATAGAATAACATTATGAAGGAACTAACTACCCCTTGTACATGATTAAGGGAAACTCATCATTGCCTGGGTCCAGCAACTAGGGAAAAATTCGGGGTAAATGGGGAAAAAATTTAAAAAAAGAGAAAATAGTAAAAAAGGAAAAGGAAAGGGAAAAAAGAAAGTGTATGAAAGAAAGGGAAGGTAAGAAAAAAAATGACAAGAAAAAAAGGATGAGGAGCTTCCGTGGGCTTTGTCCCATGTACCCCCACCGGTGCCCCTGGACCCCACCAGAGGCCTCAGGGAGGGCCCCTGGACCCCACGCCATTATTCTCGCGCTGGCGCTCGAAATGCTAACTTTGAATTTTGGAGAAATCTTTCTATGTTTTCCCATCCGGGCCCAGAGGGCTGGCTGATTACAATACATCAGAAAATTATTATCTGGTATGTAGATTTGGGTGATGTGTTCTGCGGAATACTGTATTTAATGAAGAGAGTTTAAACACTTATCTTTTCGCCTTAGAGCTTTCCTCCCAACTAAAACGAGCTCTGTGTATACTTTTTCCTTTGTCGTTTGCCGAGGTCAGCAGACGGAAAATTCCCAGACGCACATTTACACATTTTTGTTAATTTTTTCTCGAAATAGTTTTCATGAAGTTGGTAATGGAGAGTTTGGTACGAAAAAAATATGTTCTTTTACGTCTTGTTTGTTGTCAATGTAGGCCTCACGGCCTAGTCTCTGCCCAATGCCAAATTACCAACATAATCTTTTGTTTTTCGGTATCTCCCATGGTAAATGTCTCCATCTCCAATAGGTTAAACCCCAAAACCGAAGAAATTTGTAGCTATACACAGGGGCGTTTTTAAGATTTTGAATTGGTCGGTGCAAGTTATGCCACAGGGGGCCCTGGCCCCGTTTACCAGTTTTCCTTAATGGGAGTTCTCGAAAAACTAATGTTTTCACTAATCACTACACATTTAAATAAAGTTATTTTAACCAAAGTAAAAAAAAAATTTACAAAAGCACTGAAATTTGGTAAACTTTATTCAGGATGCAAATATATAGAGCAGAAGAATTATAGCAACCAACTTACATCATAGTAACCAGCTCAGTCCTGTACACTAAATTATATCTAATTTTTTCATCATAAACTTTTAATGCTTGGAAAAAAATTGCAACAGTAAATATCTTGATTCAGATTACATGTATTACAACAGTTAGAACTCATGACTTACATCCTCACAGGAAGGTAAATGACTAAACATAGCCTAATGGTAAATTTTGTGAAATAAAATGTACTCACATAATGGTTAATATGTCTGTTCAAACTACATTCGAGATTAAAGAACCATGGAGTAATGATCAGTAATCTAGAACGTGCTTCTGCGCCTAGTCTTACAAGTTACAAAAGTGTCTACAAAAGTACAAAAGGGTCCGGGTAAGGGAGTCCAGTCGGGGCCGTGCCGTGCTTCTCCCTATGTTAAAAACGCCTCTGATTATACAGTATAATAAATTATTATTTTATATGAAAATATGGCTTATAAGTTATCGTACAAAGTACTGCATTGTAGGCGTGTTTAAACCTGGGTTTGAAGTTGGCCTTGCTGTAAACTATAATAGATGTGTATATTTTATCAGTACTCATGTTGAAGGCTTACATTGTTGTCAGAAGTACTATCTGGCGAGCCAGCGTTGTTAACCGTTTCTCACTTCTCTCTCCCCTTGAAATATTGATTTATTGTTGGTATTTTTTGTAGCAAAGCATCTCCTTTAACCTCCTTTGCTTGATTCAGCTTTCTCTTAGCACTTCCACTTAAGTAACGTCGATCCATACTAAGAAGTTTTGTAAATACTTCGAATATGGCACCTGTTAGGATCACTGTGTACAGAGGCGGCGTTATTCATTTGGAGGCCCCTGTCATAGTGTAATTAAAATTTTTTGTGATTAGATTTACGGTTAACACTACCCCTCCCAACACAAATTCACAAATGCAAATAGATAGTTTGTTTTGGCTCTTTATATAACTTCAACTGAAATTACACTACAGTACCCTGAGGTGACCACTCAATCTGGGCCCGAAAAGAGAAATAGTAAGAAAAAATGCATTAACTTCCAGAAATTGTGTTCTTTACACACTGCAATTTCCTCGGACAAAAAGCTTTGCAAACACAACGGTAAGTCCGGACTAAGGTCGGGTAAAGGGCCCCGACATGAAAAATTATTGACAATAATCGGTCGCGCGGGGCCCCTCTTTGCTTTGCACCCTGCAGTTGCAGGGCCCTAATGCCACTAGTGACTATGCATAATAAGTAAACCAAGAGATGATTCCAGGCTGTTGGTATCGAGTAATGTGTTTTCCTAAAGTTGCAGTCTACATTAAACCTACTAGGGATAGTGACAACGTGAATATAGACAGGTCAGTGAATCTTTATTTCGCTACCAAGTGACCTAGGTCGTCCCTTAATTCGGAGGCCATTCGTCAAACAATAGAAATATACAGTGGTATTCATAAGTATTCGTACAGAGAAATATTCCAGTCATATTCGTCCTTATCTTTTGTATCATGATAGGATAGTTATTAGGGTGTGTCAATTTTGTCAACTTTTTTCAAACCAATTTTGGTAGTGAAAATATAGTATCTTTTCATGTCAAAACTTGAAATTGGCCAACCAAAATGAAATAAAATAACCCTTACCTACATCAATTTTACCTTAAAGTTTCAGAAATTGACTCTTTTACTAAATAATAGGACATAAATTGATTAACTATTCATCTGTCACAGAATTATCCCACTGATAGCATACGGAGTGTTTTCAAGGTCATATAGTTGTTGTACAATGTGCAAGTTACAACATGAATAGAACTGTCCCTCACTCTCAGTCCTCAGTTGCCTCTTAGATGTCATAGACGGTGGTTTGCTGTTATTGCTCTTGTACCTACTTCATAGTTATTCTACTAGACGAATATTACAGTTTAACTGTAAGTATGGATTATTGATTATTACAATTATTTATTATTATCATATTCTTCTGTCTAATTATGTTGTAATCCCATGAAATATTTTTTTATTGAATTTTAGAACATCGAATGACTAAACTTTGAAACATCGTAATTGATATAAAATACTTAAATGTTTTTCTTTCTTTTCAGATATTCCTAAGATGCCAAAATGAAGACAAGAGGTCAGTCGTCATGCCACTTGAGCCTGTTAGTCGGTACAGGCAAGGAGCTTCCCGTATCAGAACTACCAACAGTGCGAGACATGCTGAGACTAGGGTTACTCCTTCATGAACAAAATACAAAGGATAGAAGGAACTACACAGAGAAAGAGCTCATAAGGGACATGATTCCCCCTCTTCTGCACCAGTGGAAAAAAGCTAATGTGTTATTCAAACCACCTATACTCAATCAGTATATAACTATTGAGCTAAAATTAACAAAGCTGTGGCACAAAGCAGTTGAGACATTACTTGGTAAAGGAAAACTAGCAAAGAAAATAAATTTCTGCACACACTTGATACTCTTCTTGACATTTTTAACTGCCAGTGTCCCATAGAGTTGTGTTCTGAAGCCAATTGTTCTCCCTCATGCAGAAGAGAACCTCACCCTCACATTGATTGACGCTGTCCTCGTGAGAAGAAGATCCCTGTTTGGGAGCTGGCTTTCATAAAGGCGCAGAGAACAAAGGCAGGAGGCCAAGGAAGTATGCAGATTGGTTCGGTAGATTATTCAGAAACCAAAAAACAGATTGTTATTGCTAAGAAAAAAGAGAAAATCCGAGAGAGGGAAGAAAGGAAGAAAAAGAAGAGTGAAGAAGCCACCCAAAGAGATGAAGAGCTATATCAAGAGGTTTCTCACTTCTTTGAAAGCTCTTCAGATGAACAGAAAGAAGCAACATCAGATGATAGCTCCAAAATGCCATCTGAACCTTCGCCGAAGAGAATGAAATACAACACTAAAGACATCTCAAACATTGCCCTTGCCAGTATTCGCCACCATACGGGGCTACGAGAGACTGCAGAGATTGCCACTGCCGCTTGGATAGATGCAGGCCTCATCAGCCGAGAGGATACATCCTTAGTGATAGATCATAATAAGATAAGAAGAGCACAAGAAAAAATAATGAAGGGAATATCTGATCAGCATGAAAAAGATTTGAAGGAGGAAGGTCTCTCTTGCCTTTTGTTTGATGGAAGAAGAGATGACACAAAAGTTCTCCTAGAGGTAGAGGGAATGGACAGAAAGTTTCTCGGTCTCATCAAAGAAGAACACTACTCTGTGTGTTCCGAACCTGGTGGCCGCTATTTGTGTCACTTTGTTCCTGAAGCAGAAGTAGAAGGCAAAAAACATGCAGAGGCAATTGCTGACCAAATAATATGTTGGCTTCAAGAAAGAAGACTTGACAGTTCACTGCAGGCCGTTGGTGGAGACTCAACTGCGGTGAACACTGGATAGCAGGGCGGTGTTATGACGCATTTAGAGAAAAAACTTGGAAGAAGGCTTGTTTGGATTGTATGTGATTTGCACACAGGGGAACTGCCTCTTCGTCGTCTCATCCAGGAACTTGATGGTCCTACAAAGAGCAATAACAAGTGGTCAGGCCCCCTTGGCAACATGCTAGATGAAGCAACGGAATTAGAAATAAATACAAAATTTCCAAAGGTCGAAGTAGGCCCTCCCCTTCCAGTGTTGTCTGAAGAAGTTATCAAAGACCTCAACACGGATCAATCTTACGCTTATCGTATTGTTCAAGCAACCAGATCAGGAGAGTTGCCTCAAAATCTGGCTCTCTTGGAGATTGGACCCGTAAGTCACAGTCGTTGGTTAACTACAGCGATTCGTTTCTGCAGGATTTGGGTTTCCAAACATGCACTGAAGGGCAAAATGCTACAGAATTTGATGTTGATTGTTGAATTTATTATTGGGTTTTATCTTCCTCACTGGTTCAATGTAAAACTTAATCCAATGTGGATGGAGGGGCCCAACCACATCTTGTTTCAATTACAGCTACTGAGAACCCAAAGGAAAGTAGTGGTGGACATCGTGTTACCTGTGGTGAGAAGGTCCGCTTGGTATGCTAGGCCAGAGGCAGTTTTGCAAGCAGTAATCTGCACCCAATGCACCAAAGAGCGAACTGAGGCTGTGGAAATCATTCTAAAGCTTAGAGGAATCACTAGATAATGACTAGCTGGGAGACTGCTCTGTTCAGACAAGGAAGGTACCTCCGATAAACGTCAATGCCACGAAATTGTCAGAATTAGTTAACTTGAGTTCGGAAGTTTTGGAGCCACCACTGACAACATGTATAACAAACAAAGATTTAACACAACTTAAAGAGGCCCCAATGCAAGTGCCAAAGTGAAAATGGTCACAGAAGCAGCTAGTCAAGTTTACAGTCACGAGAGGCGAGAAGGCTACATCAAAGCGCAAGTAGCAAGCCGAATGCTGATGTCAAGGAACCGCAGCAAAAAGGACATGACTGCATTGGTTACTTTCAAATAAAGACTCTGAATGATATCTTATTGCCACTTTAAATGTTGATAGGATGTTTGCGCACATTTGTTATTTTGTTACGAATTTACGGAAAAATGATGTAGGTAGGAGCTATTTTTTATTGTTTTTGAAGCAAGGATATTATTTTGTATGCCAAATGATTACATTAAATTGCTACCAAATCACATGATTTTCAATTTAGTCATTTCACCCCCAAAATTGACACACCCTAATAGTTATGGAAGGTTTAACCAAATAAAAAATAGTTTAATTCCGACATATAATCAATGGCGTAGCTTGGAGCGGAAGGGCCCGTGGCAAAATTTCACTGATGGGCGCCCCTCCGAGGGGGTCCCATCAGTGAAATTTGAAACTTTACGTTGTTTGGGGGAGGGGGCCCCTCCCCAAAACCAACAACGGTTATGGTTAATTTGGAACCAAAATATGTAAAGCCTATTAAGTTTCTCCGTCTAATTAATCAAATATAATGAACGAGCAAGAAGGGTTAGAGTTTTTAATGTAAAGAGAAAAATTAATCTAGATGAAATGTATATTTCAAGACATACGAAATCAGTATTAGCAAAAATAAATATAGAAGAGTGTGAGACAGGTTCACATGAAATTTATGAATATAATATAAAAAAATTATCTTTAAAAATCTTTCTTCCTTGCTTTCACCTCCACAAAATGACTTAGTTTCTTTCCTGGGGTTGCTGGAAATATGATAGAAAAGAAAAAAAAATATATATATATATATATATTTCTTTACTTGTTTTTTCTAAATTTTGAAGAATATAAACTAGGCCCTTTGGGCCCCTGGGCCAGTGGCATTTTTCCACCACCGCCACCCTATTGCTACGCCACTGAATATAATGTAAAACATTAAAGAATTTGAAGAAAATTAAAAATATAAAGTGCAAAAGTTTTCGTACATTTGCTTACAAAATTATTTAATACTGTGTGTATCCACCTTTTGCTTGAACGACTTCAGTGATTGTTTTGGGTATTTTTCAACAAGGTTTCAACATCTCTCAGTACAAATTTTAGTCCATTCTTCTAAAGAAAATTATTACAAGTCATTCAGATTCGAAGGGTTTCTCTGGCGGACAGCTTTTTTCAAATCAAACCATAAATTCTCGATTAAATTGAGATTTGTGCTTTCACTGGGCCACTCGAGAAGCTTGAAATTCTTTTGCTGAAGCCATTTCATGGTCCTCTTACGTTTATGTTTTGGATCATTATCTTGTTGCGGTACCCAATTGCGACCCATTCGCAACTCCTGAGATGAATTTTCTTCTAAAATTTCTCGATATTTCTTCGAATTCAAGATTCAATTGATAACAACAAGTTTTCTTGGACCAAAAGCGCTAAAGCATCGAAAAAGAAGCAAACTACCACCACCATGTTTAATCGTAGGAAGTATGTTTTGTATCTCGAATGCAGCATGATTTTCGCTAAACATACCGTTGCTTTGTTCCCGAATAATTCAATTTTGGTCTCGTCTGTCCAGAGAACTTTCTTTCAAAATGCAAATCCATCATTTTGAGGATCCCTTGGTGTACTTTAAACGAACTTCTTTGTGCGCTTTTCGTAGCAGGGGTTTTCTTCGTGCAACTCTTCCATGTAGACCATTCTTTCTCAATGTATGACGTCCAGCAGAGGGACATCGATCTTAGTCTTATTATTTGACAAATATTACCTGCAGTCACTCGTGGATTCGCAACAGCCATTCTTTCAATCAGTCTAGCTGTACGTTCTGCAATTTTTCAAGGTTGTCCACACCTTGGTAGAGTTTTGATTGTTCCAAAGCCTTTCCATTAGTGATGTCTATGCCCATTCTTTGCCTAGATTTAAAAAAAAATCAGTTCCCTTCATAAATTTTACTAATGTAATGTGAAAACTTTAAATTTTCATATTTTTAAATTTCAAATTTGTTTAAATGCTTTTCCTTAGCTCACTCCACAATATACAGTCCCAGAATTCATTACTCATATACCGTGATGGTAAATAATTTTATTACTCAGTAAAATGATAAAATAATTTTAATTTTAATTTCATAAATTGAATACCAATATTTAAATTGTTTTTTCTTATTTGAAGGTATAACAAAATTTGTCATTAAAATTTCAAGGCCCTAGTGGCCTATTTGAATAAAAAAATGGATATACAATTTGGATTTATAAAATTATTAAAATATTTAAATGAAAGTCAACATAATAAGATGGTTTAATATAAAAATTATAACGTACAACTTAATATAGAATTATTATTATTATTTATAGAGTAAGAGATTACAATACTTTATAATATTTAAAGATTAGCTATTAAGAGAAAATGCAAGTTTATAGGTAACTTAACTCATTAAGCTTTGCCTTTTTCATTTTGAAATAAGTATAAATTATCATAAATAGTGTCTTTTGTATGTTGAAATTTCTATAAATATAGCTTTTGTTTTGTAATGAAAATTTTAAAATTTAAGAGAATCGGCTAAATTTGGCAGATCCCGATGCTAATGCCAATAAATCGATACACCAGTACTTTCCATTTCTTTATAACTGCAGCAACCGTCATAAATGAAATTCGAAGTTCTTCTCCTATCTTCCTATAACCCTTTCTAGACTAGTGTGCAGCAATAACAGATCTCTTAAGATTTGTAGACAGCTCTTTACCACGACGACCCATTGCTTACTAATGGCTCGCACACTCGTCTGTCTTCCATGAAGATTCACAGAGAAAATTCTACAAGTCCTTAATCAACAAACAGCAAACTACTGATACAAATCTTAAATTCTTCAAGCATAAGGTGGACACAAAACGTATTAAATAATTTTGTAAGGAAATGTACGAAAACTTTCGCATTTTAACTTTTTTAATTTTCCTCAAATTTGTTCATGTTTTACATTATATGGTAGAGTTAAACTAGTTTCTTATTTGTTAAGTTTTTCCAAACGAACGGTAACAGGGCCGGCCCCAGCTATGTGCGGCTTGTGCGGCTGCACAGGGCCCCCATCAATTAGAGGGCCCCTCCAAAATTCATTTGTTCTTCGTATTTTTAGTTGCTATAGCATCACCAAACTTATAAAAACGATACAAAACCACGTAATGTGGCGTGTGCGCGGCGTATATGATATTATTATCAGTATTTCTGTTCGGGTATCAATTTATTTTTTGTGACGGTATATTTTTTTGGTTATTATATGATATATATCAATTATATCTAATACATCAACTCTCTATTATATCATCAGTTTATTGATCATAATATCGAGACATATAACAAATAAATGTGACCATCAGTCACCTCAGAAGCTTTAACATTCACCACAGTTATAGGACATTAATCACTGGGGAGAAAATTAAGCAGAGTTGGCTTCTCTATTCAAGAAAAACAATGCAGTCTATTGCTTCTGTTGTAAATTGTTTTCAAAAAAGACCTACAAGTTGATCACAGGACTGTCAGACTGGATCCATTTAGGTACATTATTGAAAAGCCATGAAAATAACCCAGAACACACTAAGAACATATTAATATGGAAGGAGCTTGACCTGCGTCTTAAGAAGGAGAAGACCATTGAGCAGGTAGAAGTGTCTCTTGCAGAAGCCGAGAGGAAGCGTTGGAGGGAAGTACTCACAGAGCTGGGCAGTATTTAAATACATTTGTATTTAAATACGTATTTAAATACATTTGTGTATTTAGAACTGTATTTATAAATACATTTTTTTTCATGTATTTAAATACAATGTATTTAAATACTCAAAATATAAAAATGTAAATACTTTTACTGGTTTAATACACGTTCTGTACTAGCACAGTACGACGCGTCGACAGTGTAGTACAGCATGGTTCATGTTTCAACAGTTTGGGAAAACATACTCTCATAAAAAGACTGTTCCTCCGCTATAACACGACATTACCATCTTCGGCACCGGTAGAGCGAATATTCTCATTCGCGGGAATCACTTTGACTCCCAAAAGAAACTCTCTTTCAGACAAAACTTTTGAAAGATTGGTTTTGATCCGCAGCAACCGTGAAATAAAAGAGAATTCGTAAGGTGCCTTATGTTTATGTTTACGTCTTATGTTTACGTTTATGTCTCATCTACTCATTAATTGTTACTCATTTTGCAATGATATAATGAGTATAATATGTCACTGGGTGAACATCGTAAGTTCTAAGTTCTTTTGTTTTTGTTTTGTTCTAAAAAGGGAAATATATAATCGGAAATTAGATTGTACTATTTCTTTATCCTTTATCAAGCATTTTATATTGTTGTTACTCATGAATTAGTGAATGCATATGTTAAAATTTGTATGTATTTAAAATGTATTTACAAATGTATTTAAATACAATTGATGTATTTTGTATTTATATCTAAATACATTTGTAAAATGTATTTAGTATTTAGTATTTAAATACATTTCTCCCATGTATTTAGTATTTAGTATTTAAATACATTTCTCCCATGTATTTAGTATTTAGTATTTAAATACATTCAATGTATTTATTGCCCAGCTCTGAGTACTCACTCGTTTAGTTTGCATTATCAAGTCTTTAGCAGAGAGAAACCTAGGGTTTAGGGGTTCTGTTGACAAATTGCACCATCAAAGCAATGGCAACTTCCTAAAAGAGGTAGAACTTCTTGCCAATTTTGATCCAGTAATGAAACAGCATATCAGCCGGGTGGAAAGTGGAGTGAGTACTCATGCTACCTATTTAGGCAAAACTATTCAAAATGAGCTGATTACCTCCATCAGTGACAAAATAGTTCAGAAAATGGTGACAGAAATTAAGCAGTTCAAATACTATGCCATTATTTTGGATTGTACTCCTGACCTAAGCCACCAAGAACAAATGTCAGTTATCATCAGAACTGTCAAACTACTGTAGAAGAAACACCAGAAATCAAATAATACTTTCTGGGATTCCTTGTGGCATCAGAAACAACAGGTCTCGGTTTGTCCTCTCTCATTTTCAAAAGGCTTGAGGTCCACAGTGGCGGCTCGTGACTTTCAGTTATGGGGGTGCTGACTCAGAAATTGTGTCGATTATATATATATATGAGAGAGAGAGAAAGTCGAATAGATAAATAGATAACTACTCACTACTCAGTCATAAAAATAAGTAAAATAGTATCATAAAATCAATTATAGGGTATTTACGCTTAACGGGTAATTTCGAATTTGCCAAAAATTTTATTTATAAACAAATTCCATTCTTCTGTTTTTATTCTGAGCGAAAAAATATTCTAAGAAATGAAAGCTATATATTGTAAATAATCCAATTATTATATAATTAACTTCAATCTCACGACAAAAAATAAATGATAACGAATCATTGATAAATGCAATTCGGAAATTAAATTTCGAATTAGCAAACGATACAGCAACACAACTACCACGTCAAACAAACAAATCGGCACTGCTCTGTCCACAGTGCCACCGAGGTTTCAAGCGTTTCGAACAAAATCTGGAACTGTTAAGTACGCAGTTCCACGGGAAGGCTGAAGCTACTTTCGTAATTCATTCGTTCGGCATTGAAATAGTTTAAGGAAAAAAGGATATAATCTGATTTAAAAACTCAAAGTTCATTGAAAAAAACAATCAGAGAGGCTATTTTAAATATTTAAATATAAAGATCATAAGATCATGGGGGTGCTGCAGTTCCACAGTGCCTACCTGCGAGCGCTCCTGCAAGTTCAGGAGCTAAACTTACCCTTCAATGATTGCAGAGGGCAGTCTTACGACAATGGAGCCAATATGAAGGGAAATAATCAGGGTGTTCAAGCAAGGCTCCTAGAAGAAAACCCTTGTGCACTTTATGTACCTTGTGGGGCACATACCTTGAACCTTGCAGTGCTGATGCAGCCAAAAGCTCCATAGATGTCACAAGCTTCTTTGAATATGTACAAAAAGTATACAATTTATTCTCAGCAGCACCTCAACGATGGACTATTTTGAAACAGTATGTCAGTATTACTCTAAAGTCCTGGAGTGAAACGAGGTGGGAAAGCCGACTTAAAAGTATTGAGCCTTTGCGTTATCAGGCCTCTATGATAAGGGAGGCATTGTTGGAGGTCAGGGAAAAGACAACAGATGCTACAACAAAAATTGAGGCACAATCTTTGGCAGAGGAGGTGGGGTCATTTAGATTTCAGATTTGCACTGTAGTATGGTATGATATCCTCTCCAAAATCAACAATGTCAGCAAGCTCCTACAATCTGCCGAGATACAACTGAACGTGGCAGTTAACCTCCTAGAGAAGACTAAAGCATTGTTCATAACATACAGAGATAATGGTTTTGCTGGAGCACAAGCCACTGCAAAAGAGATATGCGAAGATATGCATGTGGAGGCTGTCCTCAAAGAGAAGAGGATAAGAAGCACAAAGACACACTTTGCTTATGAATCTCCAGATGAACCCATAAACGATGCAATGAAGAGGCTGAAAGTCACGTTTTTCAATGTGGTGGTCGACTCAACCATTGGATCTTTAGATGACAGATTCAAAACACTAGGGGAAGTGAAAAGTAAGTTTGGAGTGTTGCTTAACTTTCAAATATGATCAATGAGGCAGTGACAGAGGAGTGTGAAGAACTTGGGAAAACATTAAGCTGTGGAGAAGAAGCTGATATTGATGGGAGAGATCTGGCCACTGAAATTGGGAACCTTCCAAATTTGCCGAAAGAGTTGAGAGACAACATGACAACATTTGGACTCCTAAGTTACCTTCATCAAAAGCAGTTGAAAGAAATCTATCCCAATCTTTGGATAGCACTTCGGATTGCTTGCACTCTCCCAGTGACAGTGGCATCAGCAGAAAGAAGCTTTTCAAAACTAAAGCTCATAAAGACCTATCTCAGATCCACAGTGGCACAAGATCGCCTCAGTGGACTCGCTATCATCAGTATTAATCAAGAGATTAGTAGGCAGCTGTCTTATGATAGTGTTATTGAAGATTTTGCCTCGAGAAAATAAAGGAGGTACAGATTATAAGCACTTCAGAGTACTGGTATTTATGGTTTGACAAACATTGATGTTTTTTGTTAATTTTTCTAATCATGGTTGCAGTTGGCTTCAACAATTTTCCTTTATTTCTTCTTGTTCTCTTATTTATCATTTTATCAAACTATATTTACAATTGTCAATTTTATTTTCCGCCATTGCTTATTATCTTCTCCACATTAAAATCATTTCAAATTTATACTGTACTATGTCATTTTGAATATTTGTAATTCTTTAAATAATAAAAGAGGAACACTGATACTGATTTACTTTCCTGTTAAATATTTGTGAAAGATATATATATATAAGGGGGCGCCCATATAAGACTTTGCCTAGGGCGCCAAATACCTTTGCGTCATGGTACACACACACACACACACACACACACATATATATATACAGTGGGGGGAAATAAGTATTCGTACACCTGCAAAATTGTTTTTCAATAAACTTACAATCAAACGAATTACTTCAAAGTTGAACAAAAGATGGCTATTGGCATACAATTAATATGTATTAAACGAACGAACCAAAATTACGAATAAATAACTCGACAAATTAAATTTACGAAATTAGGTGGGGGAAAAAGTATTCGTACAAATTAATTTTCATAACTTAATATTTAGTTGCGTAACCATTGTTGGCAATAACTGCTTGTAGACGTTTTCCGTAGGTTCCTACTAGTGCTTTGCAACTTTCTGTCGGAATTTTAGCCCACTCTTCTTTGCAAATAACCTTCAAATCAGCGATGTTCCTCGGGTTCCTCAAATGAATCTGCTTTTTTAATATTCGCCACAAGTTCTCAATCGGATTCAAATCAGGCGACTGGCTAGGCCACTGCAGCACCCTCACATTGTTCTGAACGAACCACTCCCGAGTAAGTTTGGCAGTATGCTTCGGATCGTTATCTTGTTGAAAGCACCATTCATCTCCAAGCTCCAACTGTTAGACAGAGGCGAACAAATATTCTTCTAAAATATCGCGATACAGTGCTCCATTCATTGTTCCCTCTATGACGTGAATTGCTCCAGTACCATTAGATGAAAAGCACCCCCATACCATGATGCTACTTTACAGTAGGGATGGTGTTCTTTGGATCAAGAGCGCATCCATCTTTCCTCCACACATGACAAGCCGTGTTCCTTCCAAATAACTATTTTCGTTTCATCTGACCAAAGTACGGTATTCCAGAACTCTTTAGGCTTTTCTAAATGCTCACGGGCAAACTTCAAACGAGCATCTCTATGCATTTTCTTTAGTAGGGGTGTTTTCCTTGGACGGCGAGACTTCAGGTTAATCCTGTGTAGTTCATTACTGATAGTCCGTTTAGTGACCGAAGTTCCTGCAGCCATTAATTCTTCTTGAATCTCCTTGCGAGTCGTCATAGGGTTTTCTTTAACTTTTCTTGCCATCCTTCTCCCAGCTCGGGGAGAAATGTTTCGAGGAGCACCAGTTCGAGGAAGGTTGTGAGTAGTACCCGTCTTCTTCCATTTCAAAATAACGGAGCCTATTGTACTGAATGGGGTACTTAACCTCTTTGAAATGTCTCTGTAGCTCAACCCTTCATTGTGGAGCCTGATTATCTCATTTTTCTGTTCAACAGAGAGTTCCTTCGTCTTCGCCATGGCGACAACCTTCATGCATTAAGACTGAACAATGAATGAGAGCTGCAGGAAATGACGTCATCATAACGTGTCGCAAACAGTGTTGGAACATTCCAGAAGACTCATGTGGATGCTAGATACCTCTATTTGTCCTCTATTTGTCCTCTAGAGACCTCTATTTGTAACTTTTCCTAAGTGTATGAATACTTTTTTCCCCCACCTAATTTCGTAAATTTAATTTGTCGAGTTATTTATTCGTAATTTTGGTGTAAGGAATGGGGAATGGGGAATGGGGAATGGGGTCCTCCAACTATCTTGCACAGGGCCCCTTAGAAGCTAGGGCCGGCCCTGAACGGTAAACTTTCCATAACTATCCTATTCATGGTACAAAAGATAATGATGAACACAAGTGAAATATTTCTTTGTACAAATATTTATGAGCGCCACTGCATTACCTAACTGAATAAAATTTCGCTTGATGATTGCAGTAGATTGCTAGCAAAGCTGTTTAGGCCGATGGATTGAACAATTTGGTAAGAAATCATGAGTTTTCTAAATTATTCTGGTAATCGAAATTGAAAGAATGAAAAAGAATACTGAATATTGCGTTTGGCTGATGTGAATGACCCGTAGAAACATGTTTGATTCTCTCAAAGCTGAGGTTATGTCCCACTCCTTTCCATTCACAGTTTCAGATTTCAGATACTTTCGACCTTATTTCTTTCTGGTTTTAGTATGTTTTGGAGCCAGGTGTAAGATGGTAAGATCGTGTCACTGGCAGTTTCGTTATTTTGAATTTATTGTATGGGAATGTTTTTTATTTATAAGTTGTATCACACTCACAGTGTAAGTATATGAGTATATCCAGTGTTGGGCTTCCAGCAGACTGACCAGATTTAGCATTTTCATGCTAGATTTACCATTATTTTGGTGATTTTCATTGATTTAGCATTAAATCTGGCACTTCGAAAAGTTTAGCATTTTTTTTTAGCATTGTCGTAGGAAATTTGGCATTTTTCTCATTCGTGGGGGAGGTAATGGTTCATTTTCCCGGCATTCTCGACAGTGAAAAAGCAAGTAGACGACCAGTAGTGATGCATCCCCTACGATGACGAACTCTCTGACGACATGGAATTTTATGACTTCTGGAGGGCAATCATGGAGAGAAGCAAGTACAACGCTCCTAGCTACTGCATCAAAGCAATTCTAACTATCCCTCTTGCCAATGCTGATTGCGAAAAAATTTTCTCGGAGATACATTATCTGAAAACAACCGAGCGCAACTGGTTCAGTGCATCCTCGCTCCTGAAATATGTAGTTGCCCGAGAAGGTATCAAGGGACATCATGGGTCTTGTCTTAAATTTGAACCCCCAAAGACAATGTTTGAGAAAGTCAACTCATCTATGTATGAATAAATTGTCAATCTGAAAAGCTGAAAATGTATATTTTAAAAGCTGATAACGTGAAATAACCAATAAATGAATAATAAAATTATGATAATAAGTAATCCAGTAATTTTTCATAAATATAGTAATTTAGCATTTTTTCTTCAAATCTAGCATTTTTTTTATCGTAAGTTTAGCATTTTTCCATCTAAAGAATTTGGTCACCCTGGCTTCCAGCATTTTCAGCCTGCGCGGAAATCTGACTGAGTCAGCGAGCAGACTCAGTCGCTTAGTGACTCTTGACCCCATTCTCCCAAAGCAGTCACCACTCCCCATTTCTTTTTACTGCATTGCTGATATATATACGTGTTTAGGCCATGCAATGACAACTGTATTTCTGTTCATTTTCACAAGAAATGAAGGTCATATTCGAACAAAGCACACCAAAATACACTTGAAAAATGTATTTTTGACTACATTTTATACAATAAAGCATAACCTAACATGTTCATGTTACGAGATCTCGTAAACGACGCATTACCACAGGAAACGCGCAAAACACCTCAAAATTAACCAGAAAAGTTTGCTCTCGTCATTTTCGTTTAAACTAACGAAAATACCAAGACTTAACCTAACCAATCATCAAGGGCGTACAGTTGACCTAACCGGGCATTCAATTAACCTAACCAGGCATTCAGTTGACCTAACCGGGCCATTCAATTAACCTAACCGGGCATTCAATTAACCTCACCTGGCATTCAATTAACCTCACCGGGCATTCAATTAACCTAACCGGTTAATATTGGTTATTTCACCTAAATATCTTCTAATCTTTTCGTATTAGGCACTCACTGTCACATTTCGGACAAGTTAAGGATGAGAGAATAACGCCGTAATTGATAAAAACATCCAATGCTTTGTCTTCATCTAGGGCACATGACGAATCAAGTTCTCAAAGTCGAAACCACACGAACGGCACATCATAATTCTATTACAAACACCACCAAACTGAATCCAATTAGAAAAAAAATAGCCAGAACAGAAACCAACAAACTAATTAAGTCGCAGAGTAGCCAAAAAATAGCCCAAAATTATACTCGTCGGACCAAAAATGAGTGTATTTATATATATATTATTAGTATTATAATTTTCACCATTAATATGCATTTGCACAAAAAATGAGTGACAAATTTGAATAAAGCGACTAAAACTACCTCATAAAAAATTATTTTGATTTACAGGTCCAGCCCATGTCATTTAAAACATATTAACCGAAAATATGATAGTGTCAGCGGTTGGTTACATCATTAAAAGAGTTTTACGTCATTAATTAGTTTAATCGGTGAATACGTCGATAAATATACGTCGTGTTTACAGTATATCATTTCAATATACGTCGTGTTTAGAGTTTGATGAAAGACACCGGTGTGTGGTCGTTTCAAATCGTCCACAACGCGTTGTGGTCATATCCGAATCGTCCACAACGCGTTGTAGTTGTTTGAGAACGGCCATGAAGCGAAAAAATATCTAACATCGGTGTGTGGTCACTTAGGTGCATCCACAACGCGTTGTGGCGGTTTTTTTCGCTCACTGAGCGATTTCGATGTTTAGGCGTATATATATATATATATATATATATATATATATATATATATATATATATGAAATAGGATCCCTCCTAAGGAGACGTAGTTTTACATTCAGGATAAAAACGAAGACGTAGAGCAAAAAGTCATTATATTTGGCTGCAGCCGACGCGACGTTTCGGGCAACTCTACCCATCTTCGAGACCTAATTAATAGAGAGCTAAAATTAATAGATGACACAAAAGATATAAATGACGAGAGTTAAAACCTAAACAAATGTACAAAATTAAAATTATTCAAATAGAAAAAACAAATTAGAAACAGGCTAGAACAAGATTAAATCAAAAGTAAAATATATAAATGACAAAAAATATAGGAATGATAGATGTAAAACCTAAAACTAAAATCATTAAAAAAAAAAATGTTAAAAAAACCTCGACAAATAAAAAGTTACATGGAAAACTACAAGAATAAACCGACACACCTGTATTCAAAGAACAGCCACAAGAAACAAGCAAAAAGAAGACAGGGTCGCAGAGAAAATTTAGAAGGTAGTTGATCTAGTTAATGTAAAGGGGGTAACAGCCAGCATTAGTGTTTAAACTAGAGTTCAAAAACTTAATACATAAAGATTCATAAATACGAAGCGAGGACGAGCATTTTAATGATTCAAGAATTTTTAAATTTTCAATAGAAACGTCAGTCTTATAATTGATGGAATGACTTCTGATATCAGACTGTTCTTTTCTCAACAAAACCTTCCCCGTCCTATGTCTAACACCCGTATGGGAGTAAAATCTCACCCGCAAAGAATGAACTGTACTGCCAAGGGTTTGAGTAAAAATGAATCTGTTGTCATAACTGAACCAGATAAGGGTAGTGGGGTTGTGCTTATGAATAAAACGGATTATATTAAAAAAATGCATAATATTCTCTCTGACTCATTAAAATTTGCTAAGGTAGACGAACCGGGTCCTAAAATTATTCAGCGATTGGAAGACAAGGTTAACTGTGTTTTGCTTAAACTTAAACAGGAACGTGATATTAACTCCTCCACTTATGATGCACTGTACACATCAGGTTCTTATTTGGGCCATATTTATGGTCTACCTAAGGTTCATAAAGTAGGTGTTCCATTGCGACCAATTTTGGCGTCCTATCCTTTGGCTAATTACAAACTAAGAAACTTGATATGAATTCTTTGTTTATGACAAGTTTCGATGTGTCTTCCCTCTATAGTACTAATTTATAATTATGAATTTAATGGCCAGTTTCTAGCCATGTTTAATGCGTAAATTGGTACTATAAGGACTGATGTTTATAATTACGGTTATAAGTGATTGTTATTAATAATAATCAATGATGAATGCTTTGGCCGAAGTCACCAGATCTTTTAGATCAAAGAATGTTATTAATTAGGTTGATTAATAGAATGAGTTTTCTTCCTTTATTACACAAAATAACGATTTATGAATGAGATAGAAACATCTCGTTTACAGTTGCAATAATGATTACACGAAACTAAATGATTTATGAATTAGACAGAAACATGTCGTTTACAGTTGCAATAATGTATACACTTGAAGTAATAACGCGCGAGGTAAATGATTAGTCTTTATATAAAGTTAGGTGAATGACAACGGGGACTGCGGGGCCCTGCACGAGTGGTCTTTACAGGGTGGTAGCTCGTGGGAGGGAGTTCGAAGGGAGAGAACTCAAAGTGCGTCCAGAAGTCCTTGTAACGAAGTTGAAGCGTGAGGCAAGGCATGAGAACATGCCTCGAGTGAATCCTCGCGATGTGACGTCATCTTAGTCGTGCTTGTGTGACGTTATCTTGATCGTGTTTGAGTGGATGAGTTAGATCGCTAATTGTGTTTATGGCATATTGCTGAGGTGTTTGCAAACGTCTCGGCCACTTCAGTTGGTCACTACACCTCTTTACAAATGTTCCCTTGGATGAGACCATTAAAATTATTTTGAATAAAGCATTTCCATAGCCAGACTCACTTTTTCACGGCTTTGGCAGAGCACAGTTTGACCAGCTTCTGAATTTGGCAGTGAGGGATAATTCTTTCAGTTTACAAGGAGTGGTTTAATGTCAGTTGGATGGAGTGGGGATGGGGAACCCCTTGGGTCCTGCTCTTGCAAATATTTTTATGTCGCATCTTCAGGAAAGGGTCTTCTGTGAATGCCCCCCCTCATCTTAAACCAAACTATACAGACGTTATGTTGACGATACGTTGGCTTTATTCCAAACGGAGAACCAATCAGTTCAGTTTTTGAGTTTTCTGAACACTCTGCATGAGAACATTGTATTTACACAGGAAACGGAAGGTGAAGGTTCTATTCTTTTCCTTGATGTTTTAGTCTCCAAATCTGGCTCGACAGTTTTAACTTCTATGTATCGGAAGCTTACGTTTACGGGTTTGGGTTTTAATTTCTATAGTTTTTGTGACCTTAATTACAAACTAAGTTTTGTTCGCACACTTGTTCATAGAGCTTATAATATTTGCTCGAACTTTGCTCTGCTACATAATGATTATTTCTTTAAAAATGGTTTTCCACGAATCTTGTAGATGTTATTGGTAAGTTTCTTAATAATGTATATTTCCCTAAAATTGTCCCAACGTGTGATGTTCCTAAGAATTGTAAATATCTTGTTTTACCTGATGTCTACCATTTTAACTCTTTGGTAAAAAAACAATTGTTAAACATTGTGAGGAAATTTTATTTTCACACTGATTTTAAGATTGCCTTTATAAATAGTAATACTCTTGATTGTTTTTTCCGATGTAAGGACGAAATCCCCCCTGCAATGAGCTGTTCTGTCGTTTATTTGTTTACCTGCCCTGGGTGTTCCCAGGGGAACTACGTTGGCAGTAAGGGGTTCCAAAAAACCTTAGCCCCCCCCTATCTGCAGCTTACATGTTTACTTATATCGAAATAGTTTTTAGTGATAAAGTGATAATATAATGGCTTCTCAATTAATTGGTGATTCAGAGAGGCAACGTGTGATAGATCGCATACGAGCAATAACATTTCGGGAAGCTGGTGATGCTGGAGCCACCTTTATAACACGTTCATGGGTTGCCAAAAAGATGCGAAGAAGTGAGGACTCGTCAAAAGAAATTGGAGTAAAACTTTGGATGAATGTGAAATGGATACAACCAAATCTGGGCGCCCAAATTTGCCACTCTCTCAGGAAACAAAGGACATCATTGAAAGCGGTACGCGTAAGCGGAAAAACAGCTGTGCTAAACTTTCTAGAGAGATCGAAGTGTTGAGAGGAAAGATCGTTAGTGGTGAGATCATTCGACTGTACCGTCATAGGCAAGGTTTAAAGCCTTTGCATGAACTTCCAAAGCCAAGAAAAACTCAACTTAACATCGATGACAGAATGTGGTTTGCCCATTATCTTGAAGATTGGGATGTGGATGATTTCATGCATTTAGCTGTCTCCGATGAATTTTTTGTTTACGTAACACGTCGGCCTAACTACCAAAATGATCGAGTGTGGGCCACAACACCAGATGAAATCGATGACAATGAACATTATCGCGAATTATTAAAAAGTCCAGACTGTGTTGGTGTGTTTGTTTTGTTCACTGCAAAGAAGCTCATGTGGGTGCTGAAGCCAAATGGTCAGAGTTGGGATGGACAGTATTTTCGTGATATTATTCTATCCCAGCATGTCATTCCTTTTCTAAGAAACCCAAACAATGTTATAGATGTCGATCAGGTCACATTTCTGCACGATAAGGCCCCCTGCTTCAAGGCATTAGCCACTCAACAGTTGTTGCGGAACCATGAGATCGATTTCTTTGGAAATGAATAATGGCTAGGAAATTCTCTTGACCTGAACATCTGTGAACACATTGGATCAGTTATAAAGGACAAGGTTGACTGTCTCTTGTTTCAAGAACCTGCAGCAAATCTATTTTCGAAGGACACAATGACGGAACACATTGAAACTGTTTTAGCAAATTTGCGTAACAATCAAGATCTCTTCACGTCACTTTTGGCAAGCTACCCAAAGCGAATTCAGGCTGTCTTGGAAGCCATGGCGGGAACACCAAGTTTTAATTGTTTCTCATTAAATGCAGGATTAAATTCTCTTTTGTAAGGTATGTTTAGTTTTACTGTACCTCTAATGGTTTAGGCCATGGCGGGGGGGCTAAGGTTTATTGGAGCCCCGTACAGTTCGTTCTTTGCGGGCGAGATTTTGCTCCCAATGGGTATTGGTCATAGGACGGGGAAGGTTTTGTTGAGAAAAGAACAGTCTGCTATCAGAAGTCATTCCATCAATTGTAAGACTGATGTTTCTCTTGAAAATCTTAAAATTCTTAAATCATTAAAATGCTCGTCCTCGCTTCGTATTTATGAATCTTTATGTATTAAGTTTTTGAACTCTAGTTTAAACACTGATTCTGGCTGTTACCCCTTTTACATTAACGAGATCAACTACCTTCTAAATTTTCTCTGCGATCGTGTCTTCTCTTTGCTTCAGTTTCTTGTGGCTGTTCTTTGAATACAGGTGTGTCGGTTTATTCTTGTAGTTTTCCGTTTAACTTTGTACTTGTGAAGGTTTTTTACAGTTTTATTTTTGAATGATTTTCGTTCTAGGTTTTACATCTATCATTCCTATATTTTTTGTGTCATTTATATATTTTACTTTTGATTTGAGCTTGTTGTAGCCTGTTTCTAATTTGTATTTTCTATTTTGAATAATTTTAATTTTGTACATTTGTTTAGGTTTTAACTCGTCAGTTATATCTTTTGTGTCATTTATTAATTTTAGCTCTCTATTAATTAGGTCTTGAAGATAGGTAGAGTTGCCCAAAACATCGGCTGCAGCCAAATATAATGACTTTTTTGCTCTCCGTTTTCGTTTTTATCCTGAATATATATATATATATATATATATATATATATATATATATATATATGATTATTGAATATGTCTAGCGTATTTAAGTAATTATTTAGCCTACATCCTACTAGAAAAAATTGTTTAAACAGCTTACATAATATCTTAATAAGTGGGCCTAGTTACAAGCTACTAGGCAATGCATTTCGTCTCCGGTGTTTAGCCAGGACTAGCCTTAACATTATATTTATATACTACCAATCCTGATAAAACCAATTAATTTAATACATCTCAAATTCACTGTAATGAAGGTTTACAGTAGGGACTAGTTGTTTACAAAAATCTTGGCCTAATTAACTCATTAAAATGTTTATCGCATATTACTCTCCGTGTTATGTTAAAGACGAAATTTAGGCCCACTCTTCCACAGTTAGATGCCCAAATACAGTGCCCGTTTTAGGCGGGTGCGAGGGGTGCACCGCACCCGGCCCCGCACTTTGGAGGCAGCGGTAGTGATGCCAAACTATCAAGACTGATGTTTTTGTAATTATCGATAATCACATTTACTTGTCAAAGCTGCATTGAAACTTAATACAGTCCGCTTTTATTATTATTATTTTAATATATGAATATAGTATTGTTATTATTATTAATATTTTTTATGAAAATGGTCCACTGAGTAGTTAGGTAGTTAATTTAACAATTATTAAACTCTTTTTATAACAATGACTGGGTGAATGAAACCAATCGGTTACTGACCAGAGTTAATCTTCACATTAGTATTTATATACTGTGTACTCGGTAGTATTGATACAATGACACTACCGATCAACTAACCAACCAACAAAAAGCCGGAGAAACAAAGAAATAGCGGCAAGATATAGCGTCATTAACAGCGTGGGACGCCGAGGGCTTTAAACGCTAACGGGAAAAACAACTATTGATTCTACAATTAATACAAACCAGCTTTAATTAAAAGTGCGCTCCCCTAAATTTAACAAATGGAAGGACTCCTAAACAGAACTAAACCTAATTGAATAAATCAAGACTTATTCAAGAACACTTGACTTGGTAAGTTAACCTTGTATTTCTAAGCCCCAGTTTAGTGATAGCAGTTTAAACGAGGTGAAGTTAGATTAGACCTACATTGTGGTCTAAGACCTAGCGTTAATTTATAGTTTAACAAAGGCTACGGTAAATTGCCCTAGCCTAATCTTGTGAGGAATCCTGCTGTGAACCTGAATTTAATCAACTCACTCTAGAGTCTAGACTCTAGACCATTCCGAAATCTCTAGACTGACCCTACAAGACTAGGCTTATTCTACTCTGACGTTATTTCCGACTTTTCACTGGAAGCAAGAAAAGTTCAGTTCAAACAGTTTTTATAACACTTTTGTAGTTACTTAATGTTCTTGTTCCTTTATATCACTAAAAAAAGAATTGTATTTTGTTATGTTTTGAGTGTTGTGTTAAGTTTTTGTGATCGTATCGTGTAACGTGGACCTAATATTCTTATTCCTATAATAATAATAATAATAATATAATACAAAATTTTGTAAATATTCGTTTTAGCACACATCGGTGTTTTTCGACGGAAACATATTTTTCTGGTCAATATTTAGTCGTTTTGCACGAATCTGACATCAGTTTCCTGTGCAAATGTGTAGTTTTTGAGATATCTTCACTTGAAATTCGGTTTCGGTTTCGGCCCGAAAGTAGTATTCCATTTTATATTACAATACTTTCTTATAAAGTACTCTACTTTCAGTTTCGGCCGAAAGTCGAGCTAACTTTTAGTTTCGGTTCCGAAAGTGCCGAAGTACTTTCGGTCGATCCCTAGTTACAACCCATCATTTACTTTAATTTTTCATATAATACAACAACCCACAAGATCCGGCTTTTCTTATGTTGAATTTAAATCTGAATCTATTTTCTTCTATGGTATTTCTTGCGCAAATTGATATTAACGGAGATATAAGCAATTTTTGGATTAAAATCGCTTCAAATAGTATGGTGGTAATTATTCGTTTTACCCCTGCGGGTTGATTTTGATATGAGAATAGGTTTTTCTGGTGTATTTTGGTGTGTTTTATTCAAATCTAACCTTCATTTCTTGTGCAAATGAGTTATTGAATGCCCGGTTTAGGTTAATTGAATGCCGTTAGGTTAACTGTACGCCCTTGATGATTGGTTAGGTTGTCGTGACATTTTCGTTAGTTGGGATAAGTCATGATATTTTCATTAATTAAAAACCAACGAAAATATCACAACAACCTGACTAATCATCAAGGGCGTGCAATTGACCTAACTGGGCATTCAAATACACCAGAAAAACCTATTCTCTTATCAAAATCGACCCGGAGGGTAAAACGAATAATTACCACCATACTATTTCAAGTGATTTTAATCGATCCAAAAATTGCTTATATCTCCGTTAATATCAATTTGCACAAGAAATACCATAGAAGAAAATAGATTCAGATTTAAATTCAACATAAGAAAAGACGGATCTTGTGGGTTGTTGTATTATATGAAAAATGAAGTAAATGATGGGTTATAACCCACAAGATTCAAATAACCTAACCTTATCTAACCTTAACCTAACCTAGCAAGGAAAGCATGTAATTTCTTACCTTATTTTGGGGATACAGTTCTGCAATTGCTGTGAGGAAATGAGGCACAACATATCGCGAAATACGTACGGCTGATAACTAAATGAAGAACGAAAAAATCAACATATCGCGAATGCGGCTACTAAATGAGGGGGAAGAAATAAAAAAATGGCGAAATCACTAATTTAATAAAAACTAGATATTTTCAAGTGAAGATACGTCAAAAATATATACGTTTGCACAGGAAACGCATTTCAGATTTGTGAAAAACGAATAAAAATTGACCAGAAAAATACGTTTTAATTGAAAAACACCGATGTGTGCTAAAACGAATATTACCCAAATTTTTTCTTTTAGTGACTAAAACAATTGCATTTTAGTTTATACCTTACCGTCACCTTACCTTTGGCAACCTTTGGTTAGCTTCTGCCCGAATTTGTTCACTCTGACGAACGTCAAGCTTTTCACTCCAACTTAGACCTACAGTTTAACGTGGAAACCGAACCACGCCCCATCAGCAGCACAGCGTCTTAACCACTAGGCCACCTAGGGTACCCACTTATCTACCAACCACTTTCTTTAATGTGTGGAAGGATGAACAGCTGGGTTTTGCTGCGCGCCGGCAGCCGTCGGGTCTCGAACCCGGGGCCGATGGATTCGTAGTCAGCGACGCTAACCACTACACCACCGAGGCATTTTTGTGCATTAATTGTTGATTGATAAAATAAATAGCTAAAATAGACTAGAATTTTCTTATTTTTAATATTAATTTTTTTTTATTGAAACTGAACGGCAACATACGCAAATACGCGTTATTAACAATTAAAAAAATCTGCCAAATATTAATCGCCAGCCCGACAAACCCTGACCCTGGCCCTTACCAGATACTAAAAGGATCTTCATTTTTAAGGAAATTAAAAAAACGTGTACTGTTTGTGGAAGTTTCTATATTGGTACAGTGTACAGCATAACACACTTCAAAGGCATTTTGCATTTATTTGCAATAAACAATCTTGAATTAACTTTAAATGCTTTGTATATGATTCCATTAGTTTTTAATTTACAGTTGAGTCATTACGTCATCAGCCTCCAGCGTCTTTGAATGGCTGCAAAAATACCCTCCGTCTGAGTTGCATGATTATAATAGTGCAACTTTTAAAAATATTAATTAGGGTGACCAGGTGTACTGCATTTGGCAGGGCAGTCCTGCTTTTTGTGAATTTGCCCTGCGAAACAATGGAGTACTGCAATGTCCTGCTGTTTTGCTCTTTGTCGTGCAATGTACTGCAATTTTGCGAGCTTTTACAAAGAGAGAGATATTACATTTACATATTTTTATGAAAAACACTATATATATATATATATATATGCTGAGCGGCAGAAAAATCGGCCCACTTGGAATATCGCGAAAAGCAAAAAAAAGTGGGCAAGCTTCTGTTTATGAAAGTTTTAAAATTCGAAAATATAGTCTATGAGGCAACCAAATAACTATACAAAACAACGTCAGCTGCGAACACACTAGCTGTAACGAATTTTCGACTTCTTTTAAGAATTCGACAGTGACATTCAGTTGCTCTTAGACTGCTAGTGCCACTTTTTTCTTCCACCAGTCGGAGGAGGCATTTGCGTTTAGTAAAAGATAGACTTCTAATTCTTTTGAGTTTCAGAATTGAACATTTACAATGGATTTAAGTGCCGTGAACGTCGCAAGAGTCGTCGCCCTAATTGAAGATGGTCGGAGCCAGCGTTACGTCGCCGATGCTCTAGGAATACCAAAAATAACGGTTCGACGTGTCTACCAACGTTATGTGGAGACAGGAGAATACACCCGAAGACGAGGATCTGGAAGATCGCGCTGCACATCTGCCCGTGACGATCGTTTCATTGTGTTGAGTGTTTTGCGAGATCGTCGCTTCACTGCTACAAACGTCCGCATTGAGCTGGAAAGGTGTCGAGACGTCAGTGTATCGGAGCGAACCGTTAGAAGGAGACTTATTGAAAGTGGTTTACATGCTAGACATCCAACAATGGGCCCGGAATTGCTCCCACACCACCGCAATGCTCGTCTTGCTTTCGCTCGTGAGCATGTCAATTGGACTATGGTCCACTGGGGACGAGTATTGTTCATGGACGAATCAAGATTTAATCTTCGAACATCCGATGGACGGGAAAGTGTGGAAAAGAACAGGAGAAAGATTCGCCCCGTGCATTTCTACGGAGAGGGTTGCGTTTGAGGGAGGCTCAGTCATGGTCTGGGGTGGTATCACTTCAAACTCGCGCACAGAGCTCGTCGTTGTTGGGTCATTGACGTCCGTAAGATAAGTGGAAGAGATCTTGCGGGAGCATGTGTTCCCTTTTGCTTCTTTCGTTGGCGAAGACTTCCTTCTACAGCACGATAACGCTAGACCCCATGCGGCAAGAGCCGATAGCGATTTCCTTGACGAAGCTGGAATTCGTCGAATCGAGTGGCCTTCCCGAAGTCCGGACCTAAACCCCATAGAACATCTCTGGGACACGATGGGACGGCGTCTTAGGGCTCGTCTAGTAGCCCCTAACACTCTACAGGAGCTACAACAAGCTTTAACTGAAGAGTGGAAGGCAATCCCACAGGATGTGATCGCCGATCTCATTCATGGGATGAATCAACGAATGGCTGCAGTCATTCAAGCTAGGGCAGGCAACACCTCTTATTAACCCTGGATCACAAGTTGTTTTTTTTTTTGGTTTTATTGTTTGTTTTTTTCAATTTTTTGTTTTTGTCGAAATCTTTGTTTTTTTTAGTTACAATTTTTTGTACAGTATTTTTTTTATAGTAAATTGTATTAAGGAGGTGTTTGTAAATTTTTTAATATCCTCATAGACTAAATTTTCGAATTTTAAAACTTTTATAAACAGAAGCTTGCTCGCTTTTTTGCTTTTCGCGATATTCCAAGTGGGCCAATTTTTCTGCCGATCAGTGTATATACCAAAAGTATTGTTGTCCTGCAATGTCGTGAATTTGCACTGTGTCTACTCGGGACGAATGCTAGTGTGGAGAGCATCTTTTCGCTCATAAACAACATTGTTTATAGACGGATGAAACTATAAACATTGCAAATCTAGTTATTTTTGCTTATGTCCGTCGTGAATTTGAAAAGAAGCTCCAAAGAGACATTTTATTTAGCCAATCGTTTATTTAGCCACTCGTTTTTAATACAGTGAATGATTTCATGATAGCAAATGAACTTCCCTGGCAAAGATACATATGTTTATACATTGATGAAGCTAGAACAATAGGTTGAAAACATTACGGGGTCGTGTCCCGAATAAAAAAATGTAGCTAATGCAAATGGTCACACTAACATTTTAAGAGAACGCTGGCAGCAAGAAGAATGCCAATTTGAAAAAAATTGAATACTGTGTTACGTTCTAGGCTTATATTTAATTTATGAAATCATGGTAGATTAAATCCAGCATTTTCAGTGTTATTTGTGAAGAAATTGAATGTAAGCATATTCAGTTGTTTCACACTGAAGTTATGTGATTGTCGCGAGGAAAAGTGCTAATTACTTAAGCCTCGGCACCGAGTTCAAATGTTCTGTTCCGAACATAAATTTAAGTCCTATTGTTTTGAAGACTATACATGCCTGTCATGACTGGTCTGCCTCTGATACTTTCACACCTGAATGAGCGAAATTCAAGTTTTATGGAATTATGTACTCGTACTTTAGCTGCGTTTGATGTTCAAAAGAAAATCAGTGGAATGAAGAGAGAGAGAGAAATGCATATCATTACTGAGACTCATTTCCAACACTGAAAACATTTGTCTTAATTTTAAAGTGTTTTCATTTTTAAGTTTATTTGAAGAAATTGGTCATAGTTGGATCGGAGACCCTTTTAATGTGGACGTTTATTTGTTTGAAAGAAGAGCCACTGCACTTGTCTTGCGACGGGAGATTAAAATACCTAGTCAGACGAAGTGCATTTTGGACCTTTGGGTGTAGTTCAAATTCAAATTTACTTCGACATAGCTTTGGGAAAAAGTAGTTTCTGCTCGTGTGGTCATTAAACCAAAGTCCAAACAACGTGAAACCGAATTTCGGTATGTGCTTAAGCAGCATACAGAAAGGTATTGCCAAGTTTTATTTGCTGAAACAAACACACCCATTCCACTGACACCCAATAGTTTCATATACGGTATTTGCCTGATAATAACTATAATGGAAAAGTCTGAATTTATTTTTAATGTATTATAAATGTTATCGTTCTATTTCTGTAATAGCGTAGGGTGTTAAACCCCGTTAGGTTTAGGTTAAAAATTTGACATAATACAGACCTTTGCTTCAAGTCTCATTGGAGGACTATATTTCGAGATGTAGGTGACCATTTATCCAGGTGCTAACGACAATCGGCCAACGCGTCTCTTCTTAAATGTACAGAAATTTACCCCTAACTGACATGAAAATTAGACGACCTAAAACTACAAAAATCACACTCGAACCTGGGTTCCTTAGTTAAAACCATGCCACTGAAAACAGACTTAAAATAGGCATAATATGTACACACAGACACACACACACACACACACACACACACACACACACATATATATAGCAGCGATTAGTTAGGGTAGAAAACACGCATGCTGCTCTGCCAGCGCCACAAACAAAACAGGACGTTTGTCGATGTTTATTATGCATGTAGACTTTTTTACTACGTTATATATACCTTTAACCTTTGGGTAGCTTCCGCCCGAATTGTTCATTCTGACGAAGGTCAAGCTTTTCACTCCAACTTAGACCTACAGTTCAACGTGGAATCCGAACCACGCCCCATCAGCAACACAGCGTCTTAACCACTAGGCCACCTAGGGTACCCACTTATCTACCAACCACTTTCTTTATTGTGTGGAAGGATGAACAGCTGGGTTTTGCTGCGCGCCGGCAGCCGTCGGGTCTCGAACCCGGGGCCGATGGATTCGTAGTCAGCGACGCTAACCACTACACCACCGAGGCATTTTTGTGCATTAATTGTTGATTGATAAAATAAATAACTAAAATAGACTTGAATTTTCTTATTTTTAATATTAATTTTTTTGTTATTGAAACTGAACGGCAACATACGCAAATACACGTTATTAACAATTAAAAAAATCTGCCACATATTAATCGCCAGCCCGACAAACCCTGACCCTGGCCCTTACCAGATACTAAAAGGATCTTCATTTTTAAGGAAATTAAAAAAACGTGAACTGTTTCTGGAAGTTTCTATATTGGTACAGAGTACAGCATAACAAACTTCAAAGGTATTTTGCATTTATTTGCAATAAACAATCTTGAATTAACTTTAAATGCTTTGTATATGATTCCATTAGTTTTTAATTTACAGTTGAGTCATTACGTCATCAGCCTCCAGCGTCTTTGAATGGCTGCAAAAATACCCTCCGTCTGAGTTGCATGATTATAATAGTGCAATTTAAAAAAATATAAATTAGGGTGACCAGGTGTACTGCATTTGGCAGGGCAGTCCTGCTTTTTGTGAATTTGCCCTGCGAAACAATGAAGTACTGCAATGTCCTGCTGTTTTGCTCTTTGTCGTGCAATGTACTGCAATTTTGCAAGCTTTTACAGAGAGAGATATTACATTTACATATTTTTATAAAAAACACTATATATATATATATATATATATATGCTGAGCGGCAGAAAAATCGGCCCACTTGGAATATCGCGAAAAGCAAAAAAAGTGGGCAAGCTTCTGTTTATGAAAGTTTTAAAATTCGAAAATATAGTCTATGAGGCAACCAAATAACTATACAAAACAACGTCAGCTGCGAACACACTAGCTGTAACGAATTTTCGACTTCTTTTAAGAATTCGACAGTGACATTCAGTTGCTCTTAGACTGCTAGTGCCACTTTTATCTTCCACCAGTGGGAGGAGGCATTTGCGTTTAGTAAAAGATAGACTTCTAATTCTTTTGAGTTTCAGAATTGAACATTTACAATGGATTTAAGTGCCCTGAACGTCGCAAGAGTCGTCGCCCTAATTGAAGATGGTCGGAGCCAGCGTTACGTCGCCGATGCGCTAGGAATTCCAAGAACAACGGTTCGACGTGTCTACCAACGTTATGTGGAGACAGGAGAATACACCCGAAGACCAGGATCTGGAAGATCGCGCTGCACATCTGCCCGTGATGATCGTTTCATTGTGTTGAGTGTTTTGCGAGATCGTCGCTTCACTGCTACAAACGTCCGCATTGAGCTGGAAAGGTGTCGAGACGTCAGTGTATCGGAGCGAACCGTTAGAAGGAGACTTATTGAAAGTGGTTTACATGCTAGACATCCAACAATGGGCCCGGAATTGCTCCCACACCACCGCAATGCTCGTCTTGCTTTCGCTCGTGAGCATGTCAATTGGACTATGGTCCACTGGGGACGAGTATTGTTCATGGACGAATCAAGATTTAATCTTCGAACATCCGATGGACGGGAAAGTGTGGAAAAGAACAGGAGAAAGATTCGCCCCGTGCATTTCTACGGAGAGGGTTGCGTTTGGAGGAGGCTCAGTCATGGTCTGGGGTGGTATCACTTCAAACTCGCGCACAGAGCTCGTCGTTGTTGGGTCATTGACGTCCGCAAGATAAGTGGAAGAGATCTTGCTGGAGCATGTGTTCCCTTTTGCTTCTTTCGTTGGCGAAGACTTCCTTTACAGCACGAAAACGCTAGACCCCATGCGGCAAGAGCCGTTAGCGATTTCGTTGACGAAGCTGGAATTCGTCGAATCGAGTGGCCTTCCCGAAGTCCGGACCTGAACCCCATATAACATCTCTGGGACACGATGGGACGGCGTCTTAGGGCTCGTCTAGTAGCCCCTAACACTCTACAGGAGCTACAACAAGCTTTAACTGAAGAGTGGGAGGCAATCCCACAGGATGTGATCGCCGATCTCATTCATGGGATGAATCGACGAATGGCTGCAGTCATTCAAGCTAGGGGAGGCAAAACCTCTTATTAACCCTGGATCACGAGTTGGTTTTTTTTTTTGGTTTTATTGTTTTTTTTTAAATTTTTTGTTTTTGTCGAAATCTTTGTTTTTTTGAGTTACAATTTTTTGTACAGTATTTTTTTTCTAGTAAATTGTGTTAAGGAGGTGTTTGAAATTTTTTTAATATCCTCATAGACTAAATTTTCGAATTTTAAAACTTTTATAAGCAGAAGCTTGCTCGCTTTTTTGCTTTTCGCGATATTCCAAGTGGGCCAATTTTTCTGCCGATCAGTGTATATACCAAAAGTATTGTTGTCCTGCAATGTCGTGAATTTGCACTGTGTCTCCCCGGGACGAATGCTAGTGTGGAGAGCATCTTTTCGCTCATAAACAACATTTTGGAGTGACGAAAAATCAAGAATTACAACTGAAAGTCTGAAACGTTAGTAGCCATAGTCAATATAAAAGCCAACATGGCATATTCTTGTTGAGAGTTCCACGATATTCTGGACAAAACTGATAATTTGTTGAAGAAAATTCACAGTAAAGAAACGTACACATTTTAAAAATAAATTTTAATTTAATTACTTTTTTATTTTATGATTCTTAAAAAATACAATAATATTATGATTATGTGAAGTAAATAAATGAATTTTGTAGTTCAATGAAGTTTATGAATTAACAAAATTTTTGACGTGCTGCTTTTTCTATTTCTTGGACCTCGTCACCCTAATATTAATTAATAATTAAGAAACTCTGAATTAAATACATAATTTTAAAAATAAATTTTGTACATTGAAATTACTTACGGTAATAAAAATTGCCTGATTCATCCTCATTTTAAAAAAGCAAAAAACACTTTATTTCAGACTTAACAGGTACAAACATTATACAAATGGTCCATAAAAGGTTAAGAGAAGGTTGTCTGGAGCACTGACTGTGTAGGCCAGTGAATCACTATGAATAATGAACATAATCAATCCACTAACCATGGCGTCTATTATCTTAAACGTGTATATACCTATTTGGTTACTAACTGGGGGTTAGAAGTGCAGGCATTTTTTGAAGCGACTATATATATATATATATATATATATATATATATATATATTATACACCACTTGGGGAAGTCGGGTAAAATCGGCTTACTCCAAGAGGGTATAATATGGTACTCCTGGATTGGAAGGACCTTCTCAATGTATTGCCCAGCCGTGACCACAGAGTACGCCGAAAATAAAATTTCGTTTAAGGGTCCTGCAATTTTCTTATCCCGTATTTCCTCACAGTCAAGAATGGATTGAAAGTCACTGGCAGATATTAATCACTTTAATCAATTTTAGGCAAGGCGGATTATAATCAAGTATTTCTTCACAGAACACGGTTTGTTTATAATAAGAATATTCTATACAAGTTTATAAGGTTTATAATGATTTAATTCTTAATTCTACGATTGACATTTAATGTTACGTTAAATTAAATAATGTTTGGGTCTACTGGCATTTCCTTCAGTCAGATCCTCAAACCCGATATTCCAATACAAAGCAATTTCCTTACCGGGTGAAATGCGCTCATCACCCGCGGAGACCCTGTTCTAAGGCACCATTCCAGCCCGTTCTAGAATCTGAATCTCCAACGCTGGACCCCCTCCTTATATACGAAGGATTCCATTCTCACATGCATCAGAAGGGCGTTGTACAGTGTGAGACACAAGAAAGCGCGAAGTTCTCAGAGTCAAAGCATTTTGTGTCCAAGCTAGCCGAGTTCCCATACGAGTTCCTAAGCGGATGAGAGGACACACTGAGTCATTTGGGGCTAGTTGAAAGGCAAAACACGTGAGCAGCAATCGAATGATATCTTACTTTTCGGGTCGTGTTTCGCGTGAGGGTTTTTTTACTGATGGGCGACTATTCAGGCGCTCATATATATATATATATATATATATATATATATATATATATATATATATATATATATATATCTCGAATAGGGTTGTATGAATATAAGTTTGAGTGATAATTTACTGTCAAAAATTTTGAACATATTCACCGATATTTCCCTGGGCCCACTAAATGGCCTGTACGTTAATCCGCCACTGCACAGCCATAGGCCTTGAGTAAAGGCGATCTCAGAGAAAAAAATGTGTGTGAACCAAATTAAAATTTCTTTTGGTTTCACGTGGATCGGTAATGAAAATTAAGTTAAGCCAGTGGGACATTTTTTTCATGCAAGGTATTATCTAATCAGCCCTTAAGCCATCACACTTACGTTGGCATTTAGAAACACGTCATCCATCGTTAAAATATATAGAAAATATTTAACTATTTTCAGGAAGATTTCACCGCATTAATAGGGAACGTAATATATTGATTTAATCATCAGCAAAAATTTTAATGTCTTTTAGTCCCCGAAATGCACAAACTGGAAAAACCCATACAATTTTGAGAAGTTATAATCCTGCTGTCGAAGATATATGGTCGTCAAATAAAAAAAAATGCTGCAGTTCTGGATTTAGTGCCATTGTTGAATGGCACTCTGTCAAGGACGGATGAAACTATAAACATTGCAAATCTAGTAATTTTTGCTTATGTCCGTCGTGAATTTGAAAAGAAGCTCCAAAGAGATTTTATTTAGCCAGTCGTTTATTTAGCCACTCGTTTTTAATACAGTGAATGATTTCATGATAGCAAATGAACTTCCCTGGCAAAGATACATATGTTTATACATTGATGAAGCTAGAACAATAAGTTGAAAACATTACGGGGTCGTGTTCCGAATAAAAAAATGTAGCTAATGCAAATGGTCACACTAACATTTTAAGAGAACGCTGGCAGCAAGAAGAATGCCAATTTGAAAAAAATTGAATACTGTGTTACGTTCTAGGCTTATATTTAGTTTATGAAATCATGGTAGATTAAATCCAGCATTTTCAGTGTTATTTGTGAAGAAATTGAATGTCAGCATATTCAGTTGTTTCACACTGAAGTTATGTGATTGTCGCGAGGAAAAGTGCTAATTACTTAAGCCTCGGCACCGAGTTCAAATGTTCTGTTCCGAACATAAATTTAAGTCCTCCTATTGTTTTGAAGACTATACATGCCTGTCATGACTGGTCTGCCTCTGATACTTTCACACCTGAATGAGCGAAATTCAAGTTTTATGGAATTATGTACTCGTACTTTAGCTGCGTTTGATGTTCAAAAGAAAATCAGTGGAATGAAGAGAGAGAGAGAAATGCATATCATTACTGAGACTCATTTCCAACACTGAAAACATGTCTTAATTTTAAAGTGTTTTCATTTTTAAGTTTATTTGAAGAAATTGGTCATAGTTGGATCGGAGACCCTTTTAATGTGGACGTTTATTTGTTTGAAAGAAGAGCCACTGCTCTTGTCTTGCGACGGGAGGTTAAAATACTAAGTCAGACGAAGTGCCTTTTGGACAGTATTGTCATTACGTCAGCAGCCTCCAGCGTCTTTGAATGGCTGCAAAAATACCCTCCTTCTGAGTTGCATGATTATAATAGTGCAATTTTTAAAAATATTAATTAGGGTGACCAGGTGTACTGCATTTGGCAGGGCAGTCCTGCTTTTTGTGAATTTGCCCTGCGAAACAATGGAGTACTGCAATGTCCTGCTGTTTTGCTCTTTGTCGTGCAATGTACTGCAATTTTGCAAGCTTTTACAGAGAGAGAGATATTACACATACATATTTTTATAAAAAACACACACACATATATATATATATATATATATATATATATATATATATATTATACACCACTTTGGGAAGTCGGGTAAAATCGGCTTATTCGAAGAGGGTATAATATGGTACTCCTGGATTGGAAGGACCTTCTCAATGTATTGCCCAGCCGTGACCACAGAGTACGCCGAAAATAAAATTTCGTTTAAGGGTCCTGCAATTTTCTTATCCCGTATTTCCTCACAGTCAAGAATGGATTGAAAGTCACTGGCTGATATTAATCACTTTAATCAATTTTAGGCAAGGCGGATTATAATCAAGTATTTCTTTACAGAACACGGTTTGTTTATAATAAGAATATTCTGTACAAGTTTATAAGGTTTATAATGATTTAATTCTTAATTCTACGATTGACATTTAATGTTACGTTAAATTAAATAATGTTTGGGTCTACTGGCATTTCTTTCAGTCAGATCCTCAAACCCGATATTCCAATACAAAGCAATTTCCTTACCGGGTGAAATGCGCTCATCACCCGCGGAGACCCTGTTCTAAGGCACCATTCCAGCCCGTTCTAGAATCTGAATCTCCAACGCGGGACCCCCTCCTTATATACGAAGGAATCCATTCTCACATGCATCAGAAGGGCGTTGGACAGTGTGAGACACAAGAAAGCGCGAAGTTCTCAGAGTCAAAGCATTTTGTGTCCAAGCTAGCCGAGTTCCCATGCGGAGTTCCTAAGCGGATGTGAGGACACGCTGAGCCATTTGGGGCTGGTTGAAAGGCAAAACACGTGAGCAGCAATCGAATGATATCTTACTTTTCGGGTCGTGTTTCGCGTGAGGGTTTTTTTACTGATGGGCGACTATTCAGGCGCTCATATATATATATATATATATATATATATGTATGTATATATATATAATATATATATATATATATATCTCGAATATGGTTGTATGAATATAAGTTTGAGTGATAATTTACTGTCAAAAATTTTGAACATATTCACCGATTTTTTCCCATAGTAGTGTTACAGTGATATTTCCCTGGGCCCACTAAATGGCCTGTACGTTAATCCGCCACTGCACAGCCATAGGCCTTGAGTAAAGGCGATCTCAAAGAAAAAATGTAAGTGTAAACCAAATTAAAATTTCTTTTGGTTTCACGTGGATCGGTAATGAAAATTAAGTTAAGCCAGTGGGACATTTTTTCATGCAAGGTATTATCTAATCAGCCCTTAAGCCATCACATTTACGTTGGCATTTAGAACAGTGTTGTAGTCAAGGCCACGACCTCCGAGGCCGAGGCCGCAGTGTCCGAGGCCGAGACCAAGGCCGAGGCCGCAGTGTTCGAGGCCGGCCCAAGGTCGAGGCCACAGTGTCCGAGGCCGTGGCCAGTAACATATAATTTATATTTACTTGAGCAAAAAATTTATCGCTCCATCCGGCTGCAATATTATTTTGTATTCAAACAGTGGTACGCTGTTTGAAGCTATGCTATAAGTTTCATGTCACATGAATTTTTAAAATATATTTTTAGAATATTTATTTTAATATCCTAAATTTAATATTTTTTTCTGTTAAATTAATATTTATCGTTTCATGCAAGGAGGAGCGATCGCTCCATCGCTCCTATACGCCATTCCCCACTGATTAATTATTTGTATTATAAATTAATTTATTAAATTTGTATTCTAACATAAACGACATTGTGTTACTTATTACTTAGTTATAGCTACCTGTCTGATCGCGAGAGAAAGATGGTGTTCTCACCACTATTATTGAAATAAAAATATCCAATATAAAAATTAATTCAAAACGGGCGGCCTCGACCGGCCTCGGCGTATTTTTCGAGGCCAGAAGGTGTCGAGACCAAGGCCGAGGCATTACATAGCGAGGCCAAGGCCGTGGAAAATCGGCATCGAGGCCGGCCTCGAGGACTCCAACAGTGATTTAGAAACACGTCATCCATCGTTAAAATATATATAAAAGATTTAACTATTTTCAGGAAGATTTCACCGCATTAATAGGCAACGTAATATATTGATTTAATCATCAGCAAAAATTTTAATGTCTTTTAGTCCCCGAAATGCACAAACTGGAAAAACCCATACAATTTTGAGAAGTTATAATCCTGCTGTCGAAAATATATGGTCGTCAAATAAAAGAAACTGCTGCAGTTCTGGATTTAGTGCCATTGTTGAATGGCACTCTGTCAAGGACGGATGAAACTATAAACATTGCAAATCTAGTAATTTTTGCTTATGTCCGTCGTGAATTTGAAAAGAAGCTCCAAAGAGACATTTTATTTAGCCAGTCGTTTATTTAGCCACTCGTTTTTAATACAGTGAATGATTTCATGATAGCAAATGAACTTCCCTGGCAAAGACACATATGTTTATACATTGATGAAGCTAGAACAATAAGTTGAAAACATTACGGGGTCGTGTTCCGAATAAAAAAATGTAGCTAATGCAAATGGTCACACTAACATTTTAAGAGAACGCTGGCAGCAAGAAGAATGCCAATTTGAAAAAAATTGAATACTGTGTTACGTTCTAGGCTTATATTTAATTTATGAAATTATGGTAGATTAAATCCAGCATTTTCAGTGTTATTTGTGAAAAAATTGAATGTAAGCATATTCAGTTGTTTCACACTGAAGTTATGTGATTGTCGCGAGGAAAAGCGCTAATTACTTAAGCCTCGGCACCGAGTTCAAATGTTCTGTTCCGAACATAAATTTAAGTCCTCCTATTGTTTTGAAGACTATACATGCCTGTCATGACTGGTCTGCCTCTGATACTTTCACACCTGAATGAGCGAAATTCAAGTTTTATGGAATTATGTACTCGTACTTTAGCTGCGTTTGATGTTCAAAAGAAAATCAGTGGAATGAAGAGAGAGAGAGAAATGCATATCATTACTGAGACTCATTTCCAACACTGAAAACATTTGTCTTAATTTTAAAGTGTTTTCATTTTTAAGTTTATTTGAAGAAATTGGTCATAGTTGGATCGGAGACCCTTTTAATGTGGACGTTTATTTGTTTGAAAGAAGAGCCACTGCTCTTGTCTTGCGACGGGAGGTTAAAATACTAAGTCAGACGAAGTGCATTTTGGACCTTTGGGTGCAGTTCAAATTCAAATTTACTTCGACATAGCTTTGGGAAAAAGTAGTTTCTGCTCGTGTGGTCATTAAACCAAAGTCCAAACAACGTGAAACCGAATTTCGGTATGTGCTTAAGCAGCATACAGAAAGGCATTGCCAAGTTTAGTTTGCTGAAACAAACACACCCATTCCACTGACCACTCAATAGTTTCATATACGGTATTTGCCTGATAATAACTATAATGGAAAAGTCTGAATTTATTTTTAATGTATTATAAATGTTATCGTTCTATTTCTGTAATAGCGTAGGGTGTTAAACCCCGTTAGGTTTAGGTTAAAAATTTGACATAATACAGACCTTTGCTTCAAGTCTCATTGGAGGACTATATTTCGAGATGTAGGTGACCATTTATCCAGGTGCTAACGACAATCGGCCAACGCGTCTCTTCTTAAATGTACAGAAATTTACCCCTAACTGACATGAAAATTAGACGACCTAAAACTACAAAAATCACACTCGAACCTGGGTTCCTTAGTTAAAACCATGCCACTGAAAACAGCCTTAAAATAGGCATAATATGTACACACACACACACACACACACACACACACACACACACATATATAGCAGCGATTAGTTAGGGTAGAAAACACGCATGCTGCTCTGCCAGCGCCACAAACAAAACAGGACGTTTGTCGATGTTTATTATGCATGTAGACTTTTTTACTACGTTATATATACCTTTAACCTTTGGGTAGCTTCCGCCCGAATTGTTCATTCTGACGAAGGTCAAGCTTTTCACTCCACCTTAGACCTCACTCCACCAGCAGCCCCAGCGTCTTAACCACTCGGCCACCAGGGTACCCATTTATCTATCAACCATTTTCTTTATTGTGTGGAAGGATGAACAGCTGGGTTTTGCTGCGCGCCGGCTGCTGTCACCGGGTCCCGAACTCGGGGCCGATGGATTCGTAGTCAGCGACGCTAACCACTACACCATCGAGGCGCTACATATATATATATACAGTGTTGGGCACAAAAGCGTTAATCCGATAACAGTTAATTAACGAAGTTAACTTTTTTTAACGGACTATTAACGGAAGTTAATTTCCATTTATCGTTATCGGACCAGTTAACTTCCGATAACTCGATATTTAGTCTGTTAAAGTCCGTTAACACGTTAACTGCGAGGAGTCATTCACGGAAGATCACCGCTCCGCGAATGAATTCAAACCGCCATAACTTCAGTTCCAGCCATAATAATTCTCTGGTAAATTAAAATTTAGTTAATGGTTAGTGGTTACAAGGGTTTCAAAACATGTAATCAGTACATTTTTTATTAAAAATAAAAATAAAAGTTATTAAGCAAAAAAGTTGCAAAACACTTGATAAAAATAGTTAAATACCTATTTATTGTTGGATTTTGCATAAATAATCATTTTCTATGGGTTTTAAAGCTTTTTTCCTTAATTTTTTTAAATGTTAATAAAGAAATAGTTATCGTTAACGGATTATCGTTAACTTCCGTGAACTGTGTAGTAAAATTATCGGATTATCGTTATCGGAGTTAAAAATTGGGGTTAACGGAGTATCGTTATCGAAGTTAACTTTTTGGTTAACGGTGCCCACCACTGTGTATATATATACACACACACGTTACCTCACTCCTCCCCACAAGTTAAGTCTGTGAGAGGGGTGAGAGACTCTAGTCGACCTGCGGAGCGGGGGTGATGTAATAGGAAATGGAGCGACCTGCCTAGGTGGACTATTTGAACCATTTTCGGAAACGTCATGCCTCCCCTCAGGAGGGCTCTGGTCATCATGCGATTCACGTTTCCATATCTCGTTCTGATGGCGTTTAATAGAACGATCTTCTAATTGACACTTGAAGGAAACAGGAACCGTGCTCTCCTGAATCATTGCAGGAACCCATTTTGGTCTAGACCCATAGATGCGAACCATAACCGGATCCTTAAGTTGCGACTTATTTTAGTGTGATAAAACTTCTGTTTCTCCTGTCGGTGTAAAACTCGTTGCTGCAACGTTTCATTTGGACGTATCGAATCGAAAACAACGAATTCAGCGGCCTGCCATCATAAGGAATTACTCTGTGACCCCATAGGAGACAGCCATTTTGAATTGAAAGTCCCGATTAATGTTGATGAAAAGGCTGTAATTCACTCTCAACCTTAGTAGGCCAACCAACTGAGCATTAATGTATGACTCTAGACAGAATAGGGTCTGATTTGGTTCACTATATGTGCCGGTCACCGGAGTAAAGTCCAAAAACTCCACCAAGTTAACCCATTCTGCAGATATAGGTAGGCATTTATTTGGGTTTTTCAAGGGCAATCTACTTAGAACATGCCCCTCCTTCCTGCATTAAAAAAAATATGAAACCTCATTAGTGACCCCAAAACACTTTTTTTTTAGCTTAAGTCCAGCATCCCGGAGTCTTTTTAGAACTATTGTTAATCTAGTTAGGCGTTCTTCCTTAGATGAACCTGCGATAAGGACATCATCTAGAAAACAAAGTACACCAGGAATGTGACTTGGGTCCATCGACTTGGTCCATGGAAAATACTCGGAGCCGATGCTATTCCACAGTATAGTTTATTATACTCAGTGGTGTAGTGCTAAATAAAGAAGTGAGGGAACGCATTTTGAAAGTGTTACTCAGATGCGGGGGGGGGGGGGGACAATGGCGAGCGCGGCGAGCCCATACAGCTGGGGGTCCGGGGGCACTGTAAGCCCCCCCGGGAAATCTTTTGAAATCTGACCAATTTCAGGGATATTTTGAGGTCATATGCACTGGATATTAGGATATATTCCAAGGTTGAAGATGCAGTATTTCCAGTGTCATTAGATATACGACATCCAGTACGATCAATAAAAATAGCTAACAACTGGAATGATTAACTAAAAAAAGTTAACAACTGGTACGCCGTGGTGACTGTTTCACCAGATCTTTATAGGCTAGCATTGCCTCAGTCGAAGCTAAAAGAAATGAAACAGTTAATGATTCTTTCTCATATTTCTTCTAGGGGTGGGAATTAAAATTTCATGACGTTAGAGATTTGTAAGTTCGGATTTATTTGAAATAGTGAGGGAACGCCGTTCCGTCTACCAAAAAAAGTAAGGGAACGCCGTTCCCACGCGTTCCCACAGCACTACACCACTGATTATACTTATATAAGCCTCGTTGCGTATTTATAGTAGTTAGTTCCTTAGATTTTTCGTCTAAACTTTGCTGAGCATAGGCTTGCGACATATCTAGTTTTATGAAACATTTATCGCCGGCTAGAGAGCTAACTAACTCATCAGGCCTAGGTGTAGGGTGGCAATCTAGAAGAACTGCTCAATTTGCTGTTAAACGATAATCTCTGCGCAACCGCACTGATTTCTCTGGTTTTAGTACAGGGTGGGACAGCCCACTTAGCGTGTATGATTGGTTCAATAATTCGATCTTTGAGAAATCTGTCGATTTCTAAATCTACCTTTTCCCGCAACGTATGCGCAATAGGACGAGCCTTGCAAAATTCGGAGTGATACGAGGATCCACCTCTATGCAGATCTGATGGTCTTTTAGTTTGTCTACTTCAGGCCCGAAAAGAGAAGAAAACCCCGTTAACAACGAGTCTATGCCGGACGAATTAGTGAGAGTATGCACACTTGCTCGACCCTTTCGCAAAATTTGCCTAATAGGTAAACACAAGGAACCGATCCAATCACGGCCTAATAGAGAAGGACCTTGCTTATCCACCACTAGAAGGGTTAGGGGATGAGGTAAAGTTTTCTTATTTAGTGAAACCTTGACATTGGCTTCTCCACAAATAGGTATTTGCATATTATCATTTCGTTTAGCATGGTTTGAGATTTGTGTAGTTTAGGTGTATTTTTGAAAGTTTTGTCAAAGACTGTTTTAGACATAGTTCGTGTAGCATTTGTATCTAGTTCTAGAGCATGGCTTCTCAACCTTTATCATGTGCGACCCCAAAAATCATGCTCACATAATTCATGACCCCAAACATTGGTCGAAGTTCGACAAACTCGCCAAAAGTTATTTTATATATATATATATATATATATATATATACATACTTCATAAGCGCAGCGTTTATTATACGCGGGAACGGCCCGGATTTCAGCTGTTATATGCAACTACATTCATGATTGTTAAATGTTTTGCCGGACGGCCATAATAAGAGAATTGGAAATAAAATTATCAGATCGGTTCGCGACCCTAAGGTTGAAAGCCCTGTTGAAAGCCCTGTTGAAAGCCCTGTTGGAAAAACAAACTTTAGCTATGTGGCTTACTTTATTATAATTTCGGCAAACTGCCTCTTTAAAAAGGTAGTGCTTTTTCCAATGGTGTTTTCCACACCCTGTACACGGCTTGGAAGGTTTTTCGTCCTGCTTAGAATTAGCATTAGTAGGTTTAGTAGTATTAGCATCATACTTTTTATTAGTTTGTCTAGTAGGCTTATTAGGTTTGCAGGCCTAGAAGATTTAAAGTTATTTATTTGTTGGGCTTTACTTGTGTGACTGCCAAAAGCTTTTAACATTTTTGCGGTTGCTTCTCTAGCCGCAACCTGACTAAAAGTTAGATTCTTTATGGTTAATAAGGTTCTCTGAGTAACCTCCTCTTTGAGACCCATTACAAACCTACCCCATAGCATTTCATCTAATTTGTCACCAAACTCACTGATATAGGCATATGTTTTTACACCAGCAACAAACTCTGAAATGCTTTCATTTGGATGGATGATCATAAGATGGAAGAGCCTTCGTTCTGTTGGACGAAGGCTCTTCCATCTTGTGATCAACTTGTTACCATCAAGCTAAATGGTCCTCAACAGTTGGGTATCATACAGTTCCTGTAAAAATAAAAATGGAAATTTAGAAACATATTTCAGGAAAGGGAAATGACAAATAAAGCAAAAATTAGATGATTGGATTTGAAATTCAAGAGGGCGGCCATCTACCACTACTCTGAAAAATAAATATATTGATTAAAATTGGTATTATCAGTTTGAGAAAAAGGGAGGGGGTGCACCCGGTGCAGTGAAGATTCCCTTGTAAAGAGAACTTTTTTACCGGTTGGTGTCGTTACCATCAGTCTCTGCTGGGCGAGGGACGTTAAATAAATTAGTCAACCATCAAAAGCTTATATTTGCCAAAATAAGAAATAATGAGATTCTGGCGACGAGGATGGGATTACATTGCTTGTTTGAAAGATTGGAAAGCTATTTAGATTCCTCATTTTAATTTCAAGTAGCTTAGCCTGTTGTTGGCCGTTTCGATTTGGTCGATATTTGGTTGGCTTTTGTCAGTAATCTACCTAAAAGAGAAGCTACATTGCTATAGCTTAAGTCCCTCTGGACCAACTCTAATAACGAACTAATTTTGATTCAACCCTAACTGGGAAGTAATTTAACCAAATTCAAACCCTACATAACCTACTTAAACTTCATTTGGCCCTAAATTGGTTTTGTTGATAGGATGTTTGTGACTGGCAATGTAAACAGTCGAAATCTGATGATTATCAACTTTGTCTCATTTATCAGATGAATACTGGACCGACTGACCACACAAACTATTGCGAAAAATGCTCTGTATGAATTGGTCCACAATTAACCCACCCCTTATATCTCCAGTCTAACTATAGAGTAGATCAAGTCTAGCCTAGAGGGGTCAGCCTAGAGATTCCGGAAATGGTCCAGAGCGGGCAGATAAATTGAGGTCCACAGTAGGATTCCTCACAAGATTAGGTTAGGGCAATCTACCTTCACCTTTGTTAAGCTATGAGTTGATGCTGGGTCTTAGGTCACAATGTAGGCCTAACTTGTCTGACCCAGCTTAATTTAGTGTTCTTAACTGTTTGGTGTAAAAACTCATATTAGTCACTTACTTTTAGTTATTACAGTCTCTCCCTTCTCCGGTTGTCTCATTCGAGAGCGTACTTGCTGGTACGTCCTCTCGCCCCGTTCTTCGTTTTCGTTCTCCCTTTGTTCTCCTCTTCGCGGGGCTTCTTGTACCAGCGTTGTCTTGGTTTATTCCTCGGTTGGTTTAGCGGTAATGTATCTCCATTACGAGCACGCTCCTCCCACACAGTATATAAATACTAGTGTGGAGAATAACTCTGGTGAGCAACCAATTGGTTTCATCCACCCAGTTATTGACATAAAAGGAATTTATTAATTGTTAGATTAACTACCTACCTACTCAGTGAACCATTTTCGTTACCTCCCAACTACCCACTCATCAGTTTTCCATATACTGGGGGCCCCGGGAGAAAAAATTTTGGTGTCATTGCCACCAATTTTGTCTGAGTGTAGACTAGCTAACTATTTAACTGTAAATGCCTGTTAATCTGATTAACAGTGCCTATCCTCACCTTCTCATTGAGAAGGTGTAGCATTTAATCAGAAGAGAAAATATACATCCATAGGATGAAACTGTCTATGGTCTTTACCATAAGAAAAGAAAAAATGAAGTTAGAAGATAAAATTACAATTCCCAGCATCTATTTTTTGTTGTAAAAATAGTCGCGCCTTTAATGCTGTTTGTCGCTGAGGTCTTGTGTCTGTCAATGTTGTAGTAGGATGCGTTACCACTCCTACTGTCAAAGGAATAGTACTGGAAGTTCAGTGTCTCCAGTTGTTACTGTCAGTGGAGAAGGTTCTCCAAAGTCCATTGTTTGGGTCCAGACTCTAAAGGGTACAAAAGAGAAATGTCTCTTGTTGTGTCACCCGTTGAAGTCCTTAATTTGACCACTCTTGTTACCCCGTCTGCCCCTGGTCTGAGTTCTGAAACTCTAGCCAGAGGCCAGTATTGTCTTGGAGTACTGTCATGTATGAGAACAAGGTCCCCTACCTTAATTGTGTCAGACCAATCCTTCTTAGTCATTTGTTTATGTCTCTCCCTTAGACCCATCAAGTACTCAGTTTTCCACTGTTTAATGAAATGAGCTTTAACTCTAGTTAAATGTTGTAACTTAGTCTGGAGCTCATCATGTCGTTGAGTCCAGTTTGGGTCTTCTGAAGAGTCTATATTGTAGTCCGGCAGGAGACTAACTTGTTCTCCCCGAATCAAATGATTTGGAGTTAATGGTTCTGGGTCATTAATGTTGTCACTCACATAAGTGAGTGGTCTATTGTTAATGATGTTCTCAATCTCAGCCAGGAGAGTGAGTAACCCAAATAAGTGTATCTGTTTTTTGCCAATTGCTTTCTTCAAGCAATTCTTTACTGTTTGTATATTCCTCTCCCAGATAGAACCATACCAAGGAGAGGCAACCGGAATATACTTCCACTTTATGTTTGTATTTTTTATATATAATTGTGTGATTTCATTGCTTAACAAGTCGTGGATGACTTGTTCACCAGCTTTGAAATATGTAGCATTGTCAGTCCAAACTGTCTTTGGTACTGAATGTCGTGCACAGAATCTCTTAAAGACAGCAACAAAAGATTCTGCTGTAAGGTCCTCCACAACATCCAAATAAACAGCTCGTGAGGCAGCACATGTAAACAGTACAATGTACATTTTTGTTCAGTGTCACCCACCCTACAGTCAATGCTCCTGTATAGTCAATGCCTACAGTCTCAAAGGGTCTGTTGAGAGTAACTCTCTCCTCTGGCAAAGCAGGAGGATTTGGTTTCCTATAGGGCCTAGCATGAATACGCCTACATGTGACACACTCACTCAGGACTGTTTTAACAGTGATCCTTCCCTTGGGTATCCAATAAGTTTTTCTTAATGTAGTTAGTGTCTGTGGTACCCCCATATGATATACATCATTGTGTGTTTTTCTGATTATTAATGTTGTCAAATAGCTAAATCTAGGTAAAAGGATTGGATTTTTGCTTTTGTATGACAGTTTTGATTTGTCTAATCTCCCTTTACACCTTAGAAGGCCTTCCTCATCTCTGAACAAGTTTAGATCCACAACTACTGATGGTACAGGTTCTTTGTTTGTTTCCCATTAGTTAAGAATTCTAACTCTTTATTGTACTCTTTTTGTTGGGCTTGGCCTATCCAGTATTGGGTTGCAACTTCTGTATAATTATGATTATTTTTATTTAGCTGTTTGTTAATTGTAGCTAAACAGTTGTGAGCAAACCTCAAACAGTAGGCTGTCACCCTGACAAGTTTGTTGAAATCAGAATACTTTTCATAATTAGTGATTGGTTCAACCTTTTCATTTGAAAATATTAAATTTAATGTCAAGTTAACTTGTTCCACAGGCCATTGGTCTGTATTACAGAGCCACTTAGGTCCCATAAACCAAGTTTTGTTTGACTTCAACAACTTGTAGGATAAACCTCTGGTCAGAAAGTCTGCTGGATTCTGTTTAGTTGGAACATAGTGAAAGTTTACTTGTAGGCTTTCATTAGCGTCAGCTATTTCTTTTAGCCTATTTCTTACAAAGATATTCTTACTATTAATGCTATCATTCCGTATCCAGGCAAGACAAATCTGACTGTCAAGCCAGACGTGGATATTAGTTATGAACACATCATAGTAAGCATCCTTAAGCAATGAAATGGTTTTAATGGCTAATGTAGCGGCCAATAGTTCCAATTGAGGTATGGTTCGGGTAGGTTTGAGAGGCAACTTTCCCTTTTGCATAAATTAGATGACTTTCTGTAGGGCTTACAAGATACGCACAGCACCCATAAGCTTGTGTGCTTGCATCAGCAAACACATGAAGCCTCTGGGGCTTATCCCTAAACCCACAGCACCTTTGAATTTTAATGTTCTGCACTTTTGTTAAATCAGTAGCTAACTTCTTCCAAGATTTTTGATTTTCATTTGTTATTGGATCATCCCACCCAACATTTGTCCTCCAAATTTCTTGGAGGAGAATCTTGATTTTATTGTTGAAGGCAGGAATAGACCCATAGGATCAAAAATTTTGGAAGCCTCTGATAATATTTGTCTTTTAGTATTTGCTTCCTCATCAAGTTTAAAACCTTTAGTACAGATTGAATCATGACTGTTAGAAGTTGCATCCAAATACCAGTTCATACCTAAAGTTTTAACTCTGTCTGATGGCTCAGTAAGACCATTATTATCTTTTAAAATCTTTTTGTTTAAATCCTCATCATTTGAAATCCACTCTCTAAGTTCAAAGTTACCTTGTTGCATAATGTTTTGAGAGTGTTCATAGACTTCAGATAATTCAGATTTTGTTGTCGTTGAGCCTATTAGATTGTCTACGTAAAAATGTTCCTTAAGGAAGTTCAATGTTAGAGAGTTATTAAACTGGTTTAAATGATGTCTAATGTCAATGCTAATAAGCTAGGTGAGCAATTGGCTCCAAACAACACAACATTAAATCTATAGGTTATGAACCCTTTATTCAAATCAAATGGATCCTTGAACCATAAGAACCTAAGTTGGTTCTTATCATATTCATTTTTAAGATTTATTCTCAAAAATGCCTTTGAAATGTCACTTTGTACAGCATATTTGTCTAACCTGAACCTCAGTAAGATCTTCACAAGGTCAGAAATGAGATTAGGACCCTCAATCAAGCAATCATTCAAACTGTGTTTATCACTGTCTTTGAGGCTACAATTATATACTACTCTGAGTTTTGTTGTTGGGGCATCTTGTCGATAAACCCCCCTGTGGGTTAAATAATGACAACCATCTTTTTTAAAAGGGTTATCTGTTACTTCTTCAATGAAGCCTTTCTGTAGCTGTTCTTTGAAGACATTATTATATGTTTTTACATTATTATCTTGTTTGAGTTTTTCATTACTTTATATAAATGTCCTTTAGCTACTTTGAGATTGTCTCTTAAAGTTGGACAATTTATTTTCCAAGGTAACTCAACAAAATAACTATTGTCTTTGCACTGAATGGTGTCTTCAAATCTTTCTACCATTAACTGATCTTCTGAAGTTTGATGTGTGTCACGTATACCCACAGATTCTAGCAACCATAAAGTTTGAATTGCCTCATCCAAAGTTTCATTTGATAATGATGAATAATGTTCTCAGTTGAGATAATATTATTCAAAGTGTTGCTATTCTTACAGGTGTTATGTAGGACTGAGTTGAGGCACATAGTATTTGTTGGTCATGCACTGTTTTGGTTTAGGTCTAGGTTGTATTCTGATAGGTCACCTAAAGGGGCTATCCCTGATGGAGTCTGAATAGCTATACCATTACCTATCTCTACTATGCCCTTATGAATAAGATTAATATAATCTGCCCCTATTAGCATTTCAATGTTAGCTACTGTGTTGTTAGTGATATGTCTATCAGCTATTTTGTAGTTTTTTTCAAATGATTTATGGTTTGTTCTAGTTTGGGTATAACCAGTTTGTTTTGTCCTACTTTAAAATAATAACTGCTTCAATTTTCTTGAATTTACTTTCTAAATGTAGTTCCAGGTCAATTGTCTTATAGCTATTTTGTCCGAGTTATCCTTAACAAAGGACGCAATATTGAGGTTTTGTTCATTCGGGTTTGGTGTCAAACCCAATTTATTAACTACATTTTTTGAAACAAATGTTTGTTGAGAACAACAGTCTATAAGACATCTCACTGGAGTGGTACTACCCTCACTATTCACTAAGTCCAAAGTAATAGTTGGTAAAAGAATCTCAGTGTTCTTGTTACATTGTTTGAACAAGCAGAATGTCCCATGAAAGTGGCATTTTCTTGATTACCTTTGTTTGGGGGAGGTATCTTTTGAGTTTGAGTATTATTGTTTGGACACTTTGGTGAATCACACATTGATGAGACATGTCGTAAACTTTTACAAAACTTACACTTGAATCTTAACCTAGATTTACAGTCTTTCTTATAATGTCCCTGGCCAGTACACTTTTTACACAGGTTCAACTGTTCACATCTTTTAGCCCTTTGGTTAAAATCTGAATATTTGTCACACCCAGTACTACTATGTTCATTACTTGCACAAAATTTGCAATGTGGTGTGTAAGTTGAGGCAGCAGTTACATTAAAGTTCTGTAATGTAGGTGTTCGTGTATTATAGTTGGTCACATTTGATTCTCCAGTATCAAGTTTTGTCTGTTTGGCTGTAGCTAGTTGGTCTCTGGGAACAGTCTTTGGTTTATCCATAGTCTGGGTCTTATGTGTTGGAAAATCTCTCAAGTTGTAATTAATTAGGATATTGGGGAAGTTTTCTCTTATTTGTTCTAAAATTAGGATAATTTTCTCCCGTCTTTAGAATTAAATTATCTTTAACCCTCGAAGGAAGGCACCTAAGTACTATGCTTTGTATAAGCCAAGATGAAGTTTTAATATCTATCTCATTGCTAACCAGTTGTCCTATAATAGCTTCTAATTTTGTATAAAAATTTCCATATCACTATGGTTATCTTTTATGGGTGCAAATTCAAAATTTGTTGAGATAATTCATATACAATCTATCTTTATTAATGTAATTACGTTTTAAAAGATCAATAGCTACTTCATATGAATCCCCTACGGCTGGTAAATAGGCTATTAGGTTATAGGCTGGGCCTTTAAGGGAACTAGTTAAGTAACTAAACTTTTCAACAGTTGAAATATAAGGTTTATTACCTATTAAATTCTCAATTTGTCAATGAAAGATGGGAATTGTACCGTGTCCCCTTCAAATGTTGGTACTAGCAAAATGGGTAACTGAGCCCTCAATTCTTGTGACTCAGGATTTTGCATGCCACTTAAATTTTTGTTGAAGGTTAGCCCTACTTTTGATTAAAATCAGAATTAGGTTTTTTTTGGTGTTAAGTCAGTCAACCGAGACCGTAGTTCCCTTATTTGCTGTTCAATTGAGCTTACCTGATCATCATCATCAGCATAAAGGTCTATCAATTGTTCTTCAGCCATTTCGGATTCAACTAACTCTGAAATATCTCTCATTAATGGCTATTATTTCCTTCTTTTTAATTTCTAATTTAATAATTACACACTCTATATTTTCTTACCTGGTTGTGTAATATTGTTAAAAGTGTTCACAGCCTTTGTAACAGCTCCCAACTTTGCCCCCCTTTTCTTTTTTAACTTTTTCAATTCTGCACTGTCCATGTCTAAGTCAAAATTGTTTAACTGGGGATCGTAATGAATAGAGGACAAGAAGAAATTACCAGAGAAGAGAGAGCACAGACAAAACAGTCGAGTTTAAATTTGGTTTAATCCCCCCCCAAGTACTTGTGTGTCACTCAGGTCTAAGCTTATAAGAGAATGAGACTCCTTAAATGTAAATGTTTCCTAGTTAGGCCCTAGGTTGTAGACCTAATTAGGCTTGCTCAGGTTAGGCTTAGGCTAGACCATTTAGCCTAATTCTGCAATTTTTGTTAAGTAAGGTTAAGGTTTGTAAATTCCCCACACACGGACCACCAGTGCGAAAAATGCTCTGTATGAATTGGTCCACAATTAACCCACCCCTTATATCTCCAGTCTAACTATAGAGTAGATCAAGTCTAGCCTAGAGGGGCCAGCCTAGAGATTCCGGAAATGGTCCAGAGCGGGCAGATAAATTGAGGTCCACAGTAGGATTCCTCACAAGATTAGGTTAGGGCAATCTACCTTCACCTTTGTTAAGCTATGAGTTGATGCTGGGTCTTAGGTCACAATGTAGGCCTAACTTGTCTGACCCAGCTTAATTTAATGTTCTTAACTGTTTGGTGTAAAAACTCATATTAGTCACTTACTTTTAGTTATTACAGTCTCTCCCTTCTCCGGTTGTCTCATTCGAGAGCGTACTTTGCTGGTACGTCCTCTCGCCCCGTTCTTCGTTTTCGTTCTCCCTTTGTTCTCCTCTTCGCGGGGCTTCTTGTACCAGCGTTGTCTTGGTTTATTCCTCGGTTGGTTTAGCGGTAATGTATCTCCATTACCGAGCACGCTCCTCCCACACAGTATATAAATACTAGTGTGGAGAATAACTCTGGTGAGCAACCAATTGGTTTCATCCACCCAGTTATTGACATAAAAGGAATTTATTAATTGTTAGATTAACTACCTACCTACTCAGTGAACCATTTTCGTTACCTCCCAACTACCCACTCATCAGTTTTCCATACTATGTTGTGAAACAATCATTGTTTCATTTGAAAAATTAATTACTGTTGCATCATGAACAATTGTACACAAGGCTTGTCTGCAGATGAACTGCTGAACAAAGGTGTTTCCTACCATAAACGTTGTTACAAAGATCTTTCATAAGCGTGCACTCGAGAGTGGTGCAAAAATGAGGTTTGAAAAAGGAGTAAAAGCAGGCTGTATCACTGGCATACGGCAGAAGAAGAGAGGACCTAATGAAAAGAAGGAGGCTCGGAACATTCAAAAGTGCAAATACAAAAATAGACGTAAGAGTGGGAGACAAACTGGTTAAATTCAAAGAAGAAGAAGAACTACTGCAAAGGTTCATCGTCATTTCAAGAAGCCAGCCAGAACTTGACTTGAAGGAATGCATCGGAACTTAAGAATACAAAAGACGAGAAATTAACGCAGGGAACGCGTTACTAACCACTCCTCTTTCCTGTATTTCTCAGGCTGGCTCAGGACAGGATATGCCTGAACTTCCCCCTGTAGATGTGAATGAACGTGATAGCATGTTAAGCCATCAGGCTGTCAGCTTGTGCAGAGCCAGGGAATTGAAGGGACAGTTTCTCAAGTCAGTGATTGAATGAATAAATAGCAGTGCTTTACCAACGCTTCAACTACTAAGGTCATATCGCGCCGAAACTAAAGTAAACAGAGTGCACAAGGAGATGGGGTAAGAAGGACTTTGAAGGAGTAACAGCTAGAGGAAAGTCGTGAGAGAGAAGAGTAAAGGCACTATGAACAGCAAAGGGAGGAAGAAATTACACCGGAGTCATTAAAAAGAGAGCAGAAGGCCAATTTGACGGAGAAAAGCGAAAAGCGTGTCCTTTGATATAGGCGTGGAGTCACCCAACAATAGAGTAAGAGTAAGAGTGGAGCCTAAAGGGCAAAAAAGGAGGAACTTGGAGCGAGCGACGGCAAAGGCAGGACAAACCAAGAGCAAATGTGAAACAGAGAGGAATGCCGCAAGGGCAGGAGGGGACATCCCCCGTCATAAGATGCCCATGAGTGAAACGAGTATGACCGATGCGTAGGCGCATCAGAGCGGTCTCCAACCGTCGATCACGCTGACAGGAGGAAGGCCACTGACAAATCGTGGGCTTCAACCTCCTCAAGGAATTCCCGGACACGTCCTCCCATTGGCGCTGCCACCGCCAAAGGAGTGCTTCCAGGAAAACCTTCGTGAAGTCCGATGCTGAGAGAGGCATGTTAGGGTCGAAAGGCAGGGAGGACACCTCCCTCGCCGCAGCGTCCGCGCGTTCGTTGCCCGGAACACCAACGTGAGAAGGTACTCAACAAAAGGCGACTATTTGACGGCGTGATGAAAGAAGGACCAGCCAGTCCTGGATCTGTCGCACCAGTGGGTGCGGAGAGACAAGATAGCACAGGGCCTCAAAAGCGCTATGGGAGTCACAATAAATAAAAAATGTAAAAGGGACCTGAGAAAGAAACCGAAGGACCAGAAGAATAGCCGATAGTTCCGTTATAAAGATGGAAGCCGCTTGGGGGAGGGATAATGATTTAATTTCCGATGGGAAGACGGCCGCGCAGGTCACTCCAAGTGGCGAGCGTGAGCCGTCAGTGAATATTGGGATAGAGTCAGCATGGGAAGAGGAATTGAATAGAAATAGTTGTCGAAGGGCGGACGGGGGGAGAAAAGGAGGGGGAAAAGAGTCAACGAGGGGTAGTTAGATGGGGGAGAAGAGAGCACTCGCCCCTCCATCCCCAGAGAAGAGAGGACGGGGTCCATTCGAAGACCAAACGGTCGGATCAAGTGGGGATGACGGTCAAAGCATGCCACAGTAGAAGGGCTGAAGAGGGATTGGAAGACAGGGGTCGGAGAAAACTGCCGAACGCGAAAGAGGTATTTCAAACCCTCCAAGGTACGGTGGGCATCCAACGGGAGATGGCCACTTTCTGCATACAGGCTAACGATAGGAGAAGATCAGAATGCGCCAGTGCTGATGCGCACACCCAAGGAGCGGATAGGGTCCAGCATGCGCAGAGCGGAGGCAGGAGCGGAGGAATAGGCCTGACAGCCATAATTCGACTTATTTTGGACCAGGGAGTGGTAGAGCTGCCAAAGAGTATGGCGGTCAGCACCCCAATCAGCATGAGAGAGGAACTTGAGAAGGGTACAAGTCTGAAGGCACGAAGCCTTCATAGACTTCAGGTGAGGAATCCAAGAGAGGCGAGAATCAAGGAGGAGACACAGAACTCTAGTTTCGGGGACAACGGGGAGTGGTGATCCATAAAGAGAGAGAGAGAGAGAGAGAGAGAGAGAGGAGAGAGAGAGAGAGAGAGAGAGAGCGGCAGTGCAGCGGCGGCGTCGACAAAAGTGCATCACCACCGTTTATGAAGGGGAAAATCGAAACCCGTGATCTGTGGCCCATCTGGAGACCGAATCCAGGGCCCGCTGGAGGAGACGTTCAAGGAAGACAAGTTGAGAACCGGAACAATATATGGCAAGGTCGTTGACATAGAGGGTAACCGTAATCCCCAGGGGCAGAGCCGTCACCACGTCGTCGATCGCCAAAGCGAAGCAGACGACGCTCAGGACGCTGCCCTGGGGAACACCCCCCCGCACAGAAGAGAGGGATGTACCCACCTGAACACGAAAGGAACGGGAAGGCAAAAAGTTGGATAAAGGGAGAAAACCTTGGAAATTCAAGAGATAAAGTTTTCGGCAGATCCACCACCGCCAGGTGGTGTCATACGCTTTCTCCAAATCAAAAAAGACTGCATAAAGGTGACGCCGCTCTGCAAATGACACACGGACCGCAGTCTCCAACAACTAGGATGTCAGTGGTTGGTACTATGGCCCCTGCGAAAACCGGTTTGTGTAGGAGAAAGTAAATTGTGGTGTTTAGGTGCCACATCAGACGCCGAGAAACCATCTTCTCTAAAAGTCTCGAGGGGCAGCTAGTGAGAGCTATTGGACGGTAATTGAGGGGAGATGTCGGGTCCTTACTGGATTTAGGGAAGGGGAGTACCACTGCTTCTCTCCAACAGGAAGGGAAGGTGCCCTCTACCCAAATCCAAGTGTAGAAGGTGAGGAGAAAGAAAAGAACCGAAGGGTGTAGGTGACGAAGCATATCGAAATGAATGCCGTCAGGGCCGGGAGCAAAGTTGCCGCAAGAAGTCAACGCCGATCTCAGCTCCAGCATGGAAAAAGGCGGTTATAGGGGAAATTATTGTGAGTCTGAAAAAGGTGACGGGAGCGAACAAGCAAAGACTTACGTCGGAGGTAAGTAGGATCACGGTGGTCGTGTCGGGAGATGGAAGCGATGTTCTCGGCCACTGCAGTAGGAGAGGACAATGGGCGTCCTCTATCGTAAGGACGGGAGGAGGATGAGAAGAGGATTTACCGGAAAATTTCCGAATCTTGTTCCAGATTCGGGAGGTTAAAGAGGAGACGTAAGCTCGCCAAGAAAAACCGCAGGATTCACGGACCGTGCGACGGGCTTGATGCCACGCACGTTTGAAAGCTATTGAATTTGTATGCAAGGGGCGGATTGCACTGATTGCCACTGTGGGCTGGCCGGTGTTGAGAAGACAGACATAACTAGTTGAGAGAAGGAAGACCACAACGCCACCCCGCTGATTGGTGACAGTATCACCCCACAGAGAATGGCGCTTGTTGAAGTCTCCCAGAAGGAGGAAGGGGGAGGAAGCTGCAGGAGGAGAGCAGAAAGATCTTCAACAGAAAGTTCCTGTGACGGGGGGACATAAAAAACAAACTGAATATAAACGATCAAGGAAAACCCGGGCCGCAGAGGGGAAGGGGCGTAGAAATCGGATGAAAATGGCTGTACCCCTACGGGGGTCTGCATCAGACGGAGGGGGAGGAGAGATACGAAGAAAACCTTCGGAGAGGGCGCAAGGGGCGAACCCCAAGTTTGGTTTCCTGAAGGCAGAGGCATACCTGGGTCAAAATCCTGGATAAGGAGGAGGAAGTCCTCCCAATTAAGGAGATCTCGGCAATTCCATGAAGAATTCAAGAGCGGAATACAGGGGGAGCAAGATGCGTAATCGGGCGAGATTTAGAAGGAGCAGGCAGAGGAGCCGGCAAAACGAGAGGTTGCACTGGAGGCGGGAGGGATACGAGGGGAGAAGGAAGAGAACTGGTTGAAGAGGGAGAGAGAGGACGAGGAGGACGGGGTCCCGAGAAAGGAAGCTTGGCAGAGGGGCTCAAACGCCGGGGGCTGGCGATGGGTCGTTTAATAGAAAAGCGGGGAGAAGAGGGACCAGAGAAGGGAGCGGTTTTTGATATACAGGGTGTTTCACAACCGGTCTGCCATACTTTGGAGGGTGATATCGAGTAAAAAAGTTAATAAGTAGGTGCTATTTCCAACTGTTGCGGAGCTACGGACGTTTTAAGATGTGCAAACAACAAATCCCTACTTGTGTGTAATTCGATAGATGGCAGCACTGGTGGTAGTTTCGGTTAACGAAGTTACCACTACTAATCCTCAGTTTTTCTTTCAGTTGGTTCTGATCTGTGGTATGAGACACTGTGTTGCACTAAGGTGAACAATCAAAATGAATTAACAGTTCACACCCGTTGAATACGCTGATATTCATTTCGTTTATGGATTCTGTGATGATAACGGCAGAGAGACAGTTGAGGAATATCGAAGACGTTTTCCGAACCGCCAAATACCGAATAGGCAAATGTTTAGTGACACATACCAGAGATTAAGGGAAACAGGGACAATTGTTCCAAGTAACAAAGAACATGTAGCACGACCGCCCGTTGCTGTGGAGGAGCGCATATTGGAACAAGTACAACGTAGCCCAACTACCAGTGTTCGAAGGATTTCTAGACGAATTAGTGAATCCGCATCGCGTGCATGGCGAACCATACATGATGAGGGTTTGTGAAAGGAAACTTTCAACATCGATTCTCGGTGAATGTTTGGTGCGGTGTAATTGAAGACCAGCTGATTCGACCGTTCATTTTGGAACAACGATCAACTGCTGATATTTATCTGAACTTCCTGACGAACGAATTGGCGCTTTTGATGGAGGACGTGCCCTTGGAGACAAGGCGCAGAATGTTCTTTCAGCACGATGGGGCGCCACCACATTTTGGTGGTCATGTTACGGATTACTTGAATCAGCGGTACGGGAATCGTTGGATTGGTCGTGCTAGTCCAATATTGTGGCCCCCGAGATCTCCAGACCTAACCCCGTAAGATTTCTTTTTATGGGGCTTTATGAAAGAGATGGTCTACAAGACCAAAGTACAAACGAGAGAGGAACTCTTGCGTCGGATTATGGATGCTGCTGCTTACATACGAGAACACCCCGAAATGATTCAATGGGCAGTGGACTCTTGTTTGGAACGAGCAAGGCTGTGCATTGAAAATCGAGGCGGAAATTTTTAACATTTATAAGATATATCTCATAATATGTAGCAATAAATACATCAGATTAATACTCTCGTTTGTTTTTTTCCGTGCACCTTAAAACATCCGTAGCTCCGCAACGGTTAGAAATAGCACCGATGCTGTATTAACTTTTTTACTCGACATCACCCCCGAAAGTATGGCAGGCCGGTTGTGAAACACCCTGTATATGCTGAAATGTCAGCAATGGTTTCGGGAAGATAGGTAAGTAGACTCGATGCCATTGAGGTGGAGCAGATGGGGACAATGGAATTGGAAGTTCTGAGGTGACGGACGGATGGAGAAGGGAATACGGGGGATGAAGACGACGCAAGGGTGGACATAGAGGACGGGATAGGGGGACGGACGGATGGAGCCTGATCTGGTCTAAAAACAGGATGAGGAAGAGGACGGTACATAAGTGACCAAAGTTCGAGCCAAACGGGAGGTAACAGGGCGGGAAGGATGCAGTGTTTGAGCAAAGGAAAGGCCGGGGCGAACGGCCGAGATCTAACACGGGCCCTCCCTTCCTGGAAGCTGACTTTGTCAGATTCTCGGACTGACAGGACCTCACGCTCAAATAGGTTGGTCGGACAAGAAGAGGAGGAGGCTGGCGTGTTCATCTCCACAGTTGGCACAGCGGGGAAGATTAGAACAGGAGGAACCATGCGTCAGAGACGCGCAATTGACGCAAATACCAGGAGAACTTCGACACGTCTTACTGACGTGTCCGAACCTCTGGCAAGTAACACACCGGCGTGGCCTGGGAATATAACGGCAGACCGGAAATAGGAGATAACTGGCCCTAATTTTCTCGGATAACTGGGAACTGGCAAAGGTCAAAATCAATAAGGGGGATGGAACCCTTGCCCCCTGGAGCATAAGGGGAGGGCGGTAAACACAAGTCACCTTCTGAGAAGATCCGATTCCGAGTATTCTAAAAGACGGGGGTCATGAACTACACCCGTACAGAGTGTTAAAGGAAGAGTGGGGAAGGCAGTCTAGGGAGCAGAAGCCAGGGTCGAGAAGGACGAAAGTTTCTGGTATTGGGCCTACGAAGAGACTTCCACGAACGACAAAAGAGCCATCGTTCTGGGGCCACATCTGTCGGGGACCACCACAACGGGAAATGAAATCATAGATCTCAAAAACATCCCGCTGTGAGAGGGGAGGTGAGGCGGAAGATCGGAGAACAAGAAATTGAGGGCAGTAAGAGTCAGAGGCCCTACGAAATGGTCAAAAGACCCAGTGCTAAGAGAAGTAATTGAATCCATAAGCAAGAAATGGTAAAGAAAACGGACTCAGGGGACACGAGAAACTGCCTACCGGTGAGAAAAAGAGACCGAGCGCAAACTGCAGGGGGCGGGATACCTCATCCCCAGAGGACACACCGTCGGTTGAAAAACGAGGACCCGTGATGCGAAAGTTTACTCCTAACGGCGCCAAAGCCCCAGCCCCCCAATCCCACCGATCCGGACACCCAATCAGCCAACACGGTGACGCCTTAATGGCGCCACTTCCGGAGGACAGCTCTGGAGACCCGCACTGGGAGCCAAGGACCTTGGTGGCTCTTAGCCCAGTCTCCCCAGTAGCCTGTCCGGCATAGTTGACCCTTCCGGGGGCTAAACCCCCGCCGACGTAGCCCAGTGGGTCAGAACACGGGAGCCCGTCCACCACAACAAGGTGGCCACCGCCGGGGGGCAAGTCAGTTCTAAGCAATGATAATGCTTGTGAATATGGTGGTTTCTCACAAAGGTAGCCCGTGATGAAAATCACACTGTAAGACCAGCCACTGACACGAGATATAGACCCTTACTGGATCTAAAGCCCTCAGATCCATCAACAGTGAAACCAGCAATGGTTGAGGTTCAGCTGTTAAGTTCGAATTGCGGACAGCAGTTTGTAGTTATAACAGCAGATCAGCATATTTACAAAGTTATAGTTAATAATATATGGGCTACACCAGAGGTGTTCAACAACATTTATCCACGTTTGGGAAGACTACATACCATTATGAGCTTTTGTGATAGTGTTGGCAAACTGATGATGGACAGTGGTCTCAGTGAAATCCTTAAACATGCCTTTGGTGGTGTAGAGAAAATGTTATCTGCTAAGAAGTACTCACAAAATGTTAGAGCATTTAGGCTGCTCACTGAGGAATTACTCCGTAAACACATTGCTGGTGTGGATTTTTATGAGGAGCTGGACGCACTGCTGACAGACGTGTCCAACAGAAGTGATACAGCCAAGTTATGGGTAGATTGCTTTGTGCGTCCCAGTCTTATAAGGATGGCCTTCATTCGTGCCGAACGAGAATCTGACTGGCCACTTCATTTATGGGCTCCCTCCCAACAGAAGTGCAGTCCTTGTTTCTGGGTCAGCACACAATGAGACATGCTCCTGGTGCATCCAATTCCACCCGGTCTAACCGGGTGACCTGACTGAAATTACTTTGAACGATAATGCCACAAAGCGATGGGCATGTTGCACATGCAGCACTGATGAGGCTTGTTCGAGCCGAAGGTGCTCATGTCATCGATCTGGAATGGCATGCAACATTTTTGTAAGTGCTGCATCACACCTACAGCAAACTGTAACAACCCAATTAATAAAAATAACCCAGTGCTAGCTACAGCAGATAGTGACGATGAGGAAAACGAAGATGAAGATAAATAGAAGAATGAAATCAGAACATTCCATGGCAATAAGAGCAAGATGAACAGTGATAGATAAATGACAGGATTTATTGAATAGTAGATAATACTGTAATTTGCAAGGAATAATTACAGAAAGCGAATTGTCTAAACAATAATTATAGTTGACATCGTTCTTTAGTGATAATACAATTTTTTGTCCGAGTCATAGTCTTTTGAGTTAACACTTGGCAATATACTTAATAATTTAGACTAATAAAATGTATGGTTTTGTGAATTAATTGGTTAGTAAAATAAAGCATGTGGTTTATGTATTGCACCAAAAACAGTTTCTGTATAGTGTCATGTAAAAGCATAAGTGCAATCTTATTTTAATGGAAATTATGCTGGATGCCATATTGGATTAAGGTCATAAAGTCAAGCTGGATTATTATAAAATTTCTCTAGGTGGATTTATTGACCATAGAAACATTGTAAAAGAGTATTACAATAGAAAATCGAGCTAAAACTGACCAATATATACTGTTTCTTGTCTTTCGGTTTACTATGGCGGCCATCTTGGACGCCATCTTGAAAAACTCAAAATGCTCAATGATGCCAGCTCGGCATCATTCACATCCCGATTCTACACTACTTCCCCTAACAAAATCAACAATGACCTGGTCTGGGGGTGTTTTTGCAAGGTATCCTATTCTGGCTGCTGGACTAGAGTGTTATTAACTCTTTTCTTTTATAGCGTACAAAAGTAACGCGCATTTAGTGAAGTAATTACAGTAATTTTATTTTTCTACCATAAAAGAGAACCCACCCTCATCTTTGGTGAATTAAGTAGAAATATTTAGCAACAAACCTCAAATGTTGACATGAATAAAGCAGACACGATTTCAACGCAATCTAATAAAGAAATTTACCAATTTCAACGCAATCTAATAAAGAAATTTACCAATTTCAACCCATAGTGAACGATTAATAGCAAGTACAGTAACTTCATAAATTTTCGTCGTGAAACGGTTTCTTCTTGTAAATACTAGGAGTTTCACGACAGGACTTTTGAATTGATTGTATTGTACATTCCAACCCGGTTACGGTCAAACTAGCACAGAAAGTTTTTAGTCTGTATCGATATTCTCCCTTAGCTATAGATTTAGGAGTCAAGTATCAAAGAATCATACTCTCCCTTTTGCAAAAGTTACTCACTCGCTGGGTTAGAATCTTAGTTTGATGTTGATATCTTCCAAATTTACCGCGTTTAAGTGAGAAGAGCCCGATCAATGTTATTCCCATTTCAGTATTCGAGCAAGAGTGAGAATCTGAAAGGAGGTAATTCTCAAGTCGATCCATTCCCATTTCGGTCCCACAATTGCGTCAGGCTCTCTTTTTACCCTTTCCCAAATCAGGAAACTTAAAAAAAGAAAAGGCATTCCCACTTCATCGCGCATTCTCAATTTCGGACCATCACTGGAAATGACACTGAACGAGAAGTAATCAGTTTCAACTTTTGTTAAACTCAAAATGTTAGTGTCGGACTCGGTTAACTAAAAACAAAGAATCTGAATAGTAGAGATTTTAATTAAACAATATGAAACATCGGTCTTATGCCAAAAGAGCAAATTAAAAAAAATCTAAGGTTGATGAATTACATAAAAAGTGAACAAATGCAAATGAATACATCTGTTTTACAAAAAACTGTATACCAAGAACAAAAGCACTAAAAATGCATTAAAATTTTAAACTAAATCACTGTAACAATTAGAAATACAAACTTATTCGAAATGTAATGGGACCATCGTAAAACTAAACATTTCTTCCGCATTTAACTCTATATCATATAAACAATTTGAGAATGAATCATCTTAAAAATGTAACGAAGGATTTTGTGTTCATTTAGAGAATCCGAGATGCATGGCTTTTCGCATGTATTTTGGCCCTTCCCAGAGACCCCTGAAAAGTAAAATAAATAAATACATTTTTTTCTAAAAAAAAAAGTTAGCATTTAAGAATAATGAATAATCCGTTTTTTCATGCTCATGATGAGTAGGGCATAGGATTTTTCGGCTTGCTTTTTCCAAAATTCGGGAATAAATTGGGGTATATATATATATATGGATAGAATAACTCGCGTTTTTAAGATATTTTATTTGCGGGTAAGAAAGGCGTATCTTCCTTTCTTCTTTGGAAATTAACTTCAATATTTCTTTCTTTATTTATAATAATAATGACTGACTATCGATTAGATAAATTTGATATATTCTTAATTTCTTAGACAATCTAACGTCACCTCTTTATCTATGACTGAAACACACACATTCCTGAAATACTAAACTCTGAACAAACACTGGAATGGGAACTGAATTATATATTCCTAAAAATGCTCAATCAAAGGTTTCCAGACTTTTTTCAGGTTGTATTTTATAAAACCCGACTCGCTTAAAAATCACTTGGGGGTGCAGGGGGATCGAGTGCTTTCGGGTTTAACTCAAAAATCAACCCTTAATTATGAGTAATAAACTGTCTTACCTAAGAAGTATAGTTTTAATAATGTTTATAAATGCAATTACTCAAGCATTAGTTCGCGAGGTTTCCTATAAATAAAAGTTAGGCCAAGGCTACACGATGCGTCAGAGTTACAAGGCGTCGCAGCGACACAATCGCAGTGGCTGTTGCAAACTACACGGGCTGCGACAAGTCGCTACGATTTCTTCGTTTCTAGTGCTACGTGGCGGTAAACGCTGTGACAAAGTCGTTCGTGTAGCTTCCGTACTTAGAACAATACAACGCAGCCGGATGCAACAAAGAATAATTGTCGAAGCGACTGTCTGCCGTGTAGCTTGCCCTACAGGAAACAACAGTACCCATTCTTTGCAATTTGTCGTTACAACTTCGTCGCAGCGACAAAGTTGCTCGTGTAGCCTTAGCCTAAAGGACAGTGCGTTCGGGAACTGTTATGTATATATATCAGATTAGTCTCGAACAGCGGTCGCTAGTGTGAGGAGCCAGAGTGCAACCACTCGCCCATCCAGAGGACCAAAAGAAGTGGTCGTTAAAAATATGGATTAACACATTCGCTGCTGAAGGAAGATTTTTTGGTATTGCTAGCGCTGTGACCTCGAAGCACCTCTGAGCCGTATATTTATAGGTTCTTAACTTAAATTAAAATTTAGTCTAATTCATTCTAGAATGTTTTGCTTATAATATGTTAGTAGTATGATGGCATTTGAGGAGACAGACATTGGATCAATTTGAAAATTTCCTCCTCGAGGGTCGTCTGCCTTCCTTTATGATGTTTCTTTCATGGTCTTTCATGAAATACATTTTTAAAAACATCCTCCTCGCCGTCCTTTATGAAGTTTCGAAACAAACAAACATTCCATGACGAGATGTTGAGTAGGAAAAAAATTTCATGACACTTTTTACGGAGCGTTCTCGCCGCGCGTTGCGTCGTGTCCGCGGGTTCCATTAGTTATCTTTCTGGAATCGTTCGTGCAGAAGATGCATTTCTGATGCATCAGGTTTCTGTTGATATATATAATATATATATATATATATATACACACACACTAGTAAATGAAAATAACCTATATATTATGTATATAAGAACGGTAGTGTCTGACAAATAGCAAAGATTTCTTTAGCGCCGACCGTGGCCTTATGACCACATGAGCTTCACAAATTAACCTTGTAATCTGAATGATTATTTTGGCTTAAATAGGAAAAACCATAAAATAAATAACTCAGGCATGAATGGGTTAATAGTTATCTGAAAGCCAGCCTATTCTAATAAAACTATATGAAGATGTGTAAGGGATCAAAAATGCAGCAGAGATTGGGTACGCCAATATCTTCGCAGAAAGTCTTAAAAATAACTTTCTGCCAACTGGATTCATCGTTTCGGCTTAATATATTAATACCGATATCACACAAAATAAAATTAGAATAAATACAGTTAACTCCCAAGCAAATTTTGTTTTGTTTTCATATGGCAGTAGTTCTCAATCTTTTCTCCTTCGTTACCCAAACTCTTGATTTCCTCCGTCTGTATTACCTCCTTCAAAGAAAGCACACACAAAATAACGAACTATTTTACACAGACATACACACTCATACGTACATACATACACTATATATATATATACAGGGTGTTTGAAAACTTTCTGTACAAATTGTAATGGGGGATAGGCAACACCAAGACAAACCCTTTTCGTCTATAAGTGTATGTCCGCTGACGTCACCATTCGGCGCGAGAGGGCGCCGCTTGCAATTGGCTAAAAGGTGAAGTGGGCTATACTCGCGCTTGCCGCGGGCATTCTTAAATCGGACGTAGTACGCGTAACATGGAGCGCTTCACGACTGCTGAGATGGCTGACATGCATATGGTGTATGGGGCTGCCAATGGAAACGGAAGAGCTGCTGTGAGGTTGTACCGACAGCGCTTCCCAAACAGACGTGTGCCAAACCACCAAACGTTTGCGCATTTGCATCGGCGACTGCGAGAAACTGGAACATTCCATGCAAACATGCATGACACTGGTCGGGAGAGAAACGTGCGCACTCCTGACATGGAAGAAGAAATCCTACGGCGATTTGAGGACAATCCAAGCGCAAGCACGCGAGGTGTTGCACGTATCCTCGGTGTGAACCACGACCTGGTCTGGAGGGTGTTGCACGAGCAGCAGTTACATCCGTTTCATCGTCAGAGAGTCCAGGCATTACAACCTCGGGATTACCCTCTTCGTGTGGAATTCGCACGCTGGTTTCTGCAGCAGACAGCGGTGCAGCCTAATTTTCCGGCTTATGTGCTGTTCTCAGATGAGGCCTGTTTCACACGTGAGGGTGTGTTTAACATGCACAATTCTCACGTGTGGGCGCACGCAAATCCACATGCTACACGGGTGCATGCTCATCAAGAACGGTTCGCCGTCAATGTTTGGGCGGGTATCGTCCATGGCAAGTTGATTGGGCCGTACCTGCTGCCTGCCCGACTCGACGGGCGGGTTTATCGGATATTTCTTGAAGAAACGTTGCCGGAACTGCTGGAAGATGTTCCCGTGGCTATTCGTAGACGAATGTGGTTTCAACACGACGGGGCCCCAGCACACTCCAGCAACGATATGCGGGATTATCTGAACGCCACTTTTGGGGACCGATGGATAGGCCGGGGTGGGCCCGTAGCCTGGCCACCGAGATCGCCCGATTTAACATGCCTCGATTTCTTCCTGTGGGGACACATGAAGAACCTGATTTAAGAATGCCCGCGGCAAGCGCGAGTCTAGCCCACTTCACCTTTTAGCCAATTGCAGCGGCGCCCTCTCGCGCCGAATGGTGACGTCAGCGGACATACACTTATAGACGAAAAGGGTTTGTCTTGGTGTTGCCTATCCCCCATTACAATTTGTACAGAAAGTTTTCAAACACCCTGTATATATATATATATAACTGCCGCCTCCATTACCCCCTGAAAAATCCTCGAGAAAATTAACTAAACGATTACCTTCCGCGTCTCCCTACATTGTATCGTAATTCACGTTGGCGCAATTAAAGTCACCCATATAATATATATATATATATATATATATAATGTATATATATATATATATATATATATATAATGTATATATGTATATAATATATATATATATAATGTATATATGTATATAATATATATATATATAATGTATATATGTATATAATATATATATATATATATGTATATATATATACAGGGTGGGCGGAAAGTAGCTCCCTATTTTGGATTGGTAAAAAAATACGTATATATCCATTTATTTCAGAAGAAATAATATGAAAAGGTAGCATACATGGTAGGTTTTCTCTAAAATTCAATGTGGGCTCCAACTCTTTCCACCAGCTTCTGGAGCCGCCCAGGAATGGCGTCCACTGACTTTAGCAGGAACTCCGGCGGGATGGAGGACATGACTTCCCGAATTCGGTCCTCCAGTTCTTCCAATGTCCTCGGTTTGGTGCGGTAGACTTCTTCCTTTACCCACCCCCAAAGAAAGAAGTCGCACGGTGTCAAGTCGGGGCTCCTGGCTGGCCATTGATGTGGACCACGACGACCCATCCAACGCCCAGGGAAGTGGGCATCCAGCCACTCACGGACAACAAGAGCGAAGTGCGGAGGGGCGCCATCTTGCATAAATATCAGATCGTCGATGTTCTCCCATGTGCTGACAACCGGCCAGACCTCGTTTCGCAACATAGCAAGGTACCGCTCAGCATTCATGGTGTTGCGCAGAAGGAACGGGCCCACAACCTGATCTGAGGTCATACCACACCACACCGTTACACTGAACCGATTCTGCCGTTTTTCAGCGGTAACCGTGCGACTTCTTTCTTTGGGGGTGGTAAAGGAAGAAGTCTACCGCACCAAACCGAGGACATTGGAAGAACTGGAGGACCGAATTCGGGAAGTCATGTCCTCCATCCCGCCGGAGTTCCTGCTAAAGTCAGTGGACGCCATTCCTGGGCGGCTCCAGAAGCTGGTGGAAAGAGTTGGAGCCCACATTGAATTTAGAGAAAACCTACCATGTATGCCTACCTTTTCATATTATTTCTTCTGAAATAAATGGATAATATACGTATTTTTTTACCAATCCAAAATAGGGAGCTACTTTCCGCCCACCCTGTATATATACAGGGCGTCCCAAAAAAATGTATACACACTTTAACAGCTGATAGCTCAATTGATGTTTCTTTCTTTCCAAGTTAAACCCATTAGAATTAATAATGGCAGTCAGACTAAGCTTTGAACAAAGGAAATTCATTCTAAAATGCTACTGGAAGTGTGAAAACGCAGTTGAAGTGCAAAGACAGTTTAGGAGGGAGTTTCAAACAGATCCACCAACGCGACTTACCATCACTCGAATTAGAGATAAGTTTGAAGCCGATGGAACTGTTCAGAATGTCCACAAGAAGCGTTCCGGAAGACCACGGACATCGACAAGCCCCACAAAGCAAGAAAGAGTACTGGAAACGTATCACCAAAGTCCAAGAAAATCTGTGCGGCAAGCGAGTCGTGAGGTAGGAATTTCAGAATCGTCTGTCCAACGCATTTTGAAGCGCTGTCAATGGAAAAGTTACATTCCAAGATTAGTCCATGCTATTAATGAAGATGATCCGGACCGAAGAGTGGAGTATTGCGAGTGGTACTTGGCACGATGTGGATGTGGACTGGACGAAGGGGTTTCGTAGAATACCCTCCGCGTTCACCAGACCTCACACCACTGGACTTTTTTTTATGGGGATACTTAAAAGACAAAGTCTACGCTATAAAACCTGCAACAGTCGCTGAATTGAGAGCAGCCATTGAACGAGAATGCACACAAATACCAAACGAAATGTTTCGTGATGTTTGCGATTCCATTGCTTCGCGTTATCAGCAGTGCCTGGACCAGAACGGACGTCAGTTTGAAAACAGGCGTTGACAAAACAATTAAATAATGTCTGTAGATTCTATTACATTTTGAAAATGAAATGTATTTTAATAAACACTGCCTTTATAATTATTTAAAGTGTGTATACATTTTTTTGGGACGCCCTGTATATATAATATATATATGTATATACATATATAATATATATATGTATATACGTATATAATATATATATGTATATACGTATATAATATATATATGTATATACGTATATAATATATATATGTATATACGTATATAATATATATATACACATATGTATATAATATATATATACACATATGTATATAATATATATACACACATATGTATATAATATATATATACACATATGTATATAATATATATATACACATATGTATATAATATATATATATACATACACATGTATATAATATATATATATATATATATATGTATATAATATATACATATGTGTATAATATATATATACATATGTGTATATATATATATATACATATGTATATAATATATATATACATATGTATATAATATATAATACATATGTATATAATATATATATACATATGTATATATATATATATACATATGTATATAATATATATATATATAATATACATATTATATATATATATATATATATAATAATATATATATAGTATATACTATATATATATATACATATATACTATATATATATATATATTAATATATATATATATATATATATAATATATATATATATATATTTAATATATATATATATTAATATATATATATATATTAATTATATATATATTAATATATATATATTAATATATATATATATATTAATATATATATATATTTATACAGGGTGTCCGAGAATTATCTGTACAATTTTTGGCTGTTATTAAAAGTCAACCATGAGTGTAGAAATTCCAGTGTTGTCCCATTTTACAGAGAATCTCATTAAGTTTTTTCTGATACCACGTTTTGACAAGTTTTTAGAAATGTACGCGGGTGACAGACATTGATGATTTAAAAGCAAGAATCACAGCTGCTATTGAGCGAATTGATGTGGACATGCTGCAGCGTGCATGGCAACATTTGGAGTATCGATTGGATGTTTTGCGAATCACTAATGGTGCACATATCGAATGTTTGTAACAACGTTACTTTAATAAAAGAAACTTTTGAAATACAGATTCTAAATAATCTTGATTAAGAATTTTACGTGTGTTATCAAGAATTTTATTAAAAGATGAAATTGTACAGATAATGTTCGGACACACTGGAATTTCTAAAAAACTTGTCAAAACTTGGTATCAGAAAAAACTTAATGAGATTCTCTGTAAAATGGGACAACACTGGAATTTCTACACTTCATGGTTGACTTTTAATAACAGCCAAAAATTGTACAGATAATTCTCGACACCCTGTATATATATATATTAATAATATATATAATATATATATATATTATATAACATATTATATATATATATATATAAATATATATATTAATATATATATATATATATTTTAATAATCAATAGGAATATGAAAACAAGAGATACGACTCTCAACATTTATTGGCCAAACGTTTCGGTCCACTCAGGGGCCATCTTCAGTGACTAAATAGAAGCATCTAAAAAAATAATCATAAAACTAAAGTAAATGTAAATGTCAAACTGTACAATAATAAAATCTAACACAAAAAAAATTAAAAAGTTGCTAAAAAAACTATCTGGATTATAAAACAAAATAAAAGTAAAAATAAAAAAAATAAAATTTCAAAAATTAAAAGTTTAAAAATGTTGTTTAAAATTTAAAAAAAAAAAAATTAAAAAGGACTGACCTGGATGGTAAACGTTACAAATAACAAGTGGAGAGAAAGGAAAAAACAACTTAAGATAGTGCGTTAGTTGCGTTAAAAAGGTGTTGGTTGGTTAGGAAGTATGTAATTTTATCGAGGAAAGGCTATCGTTTAGTTCTGGATTTAATTTCTTGATAAAAAGGGATTCTAAAATTTTTAAGATCAAGTGAATTAGAAGCAGACGACAAAATCGCAAAGGAGTCCTGGGGGCACGGGTGGTCATGGGTCTCTGAATGATGCCGAATAGCAGAGGATTCAGGAGTGGAAAGAGGGCGAGAAGTTCGATAAGAAAAACCCAAATGCTTCGAAATCCTAAGTTTTAACTGTAGGGCAGTCTGCCCCACATAACGACTTTGGCAGGTCGCACATGTATATAAATAAATAACAAAGGATCTCAAAAGCACGGGGAGGTGATCTTTATGGCGAAAAAAGGATTGCAGAGAATTAGAATTAGAATTAATGATTATAAAGTCGCATTGAGGGAAATGTCTGTCCAAAATAGAGTGGACATCTTTACTGAGTTGAAAAGTTAGTTGGTCTAAAAATGGAAGCTTAAGATAAACCTTCTGTTTCGAAACCGTGTTAAATGTTGAGAGTCGTATCTCTTGTTTTCATATTCCTATTGAGGATAAGGTTCCCGAAGAACATTTCTATCGTAACTATACAGGGTGTACATAAAGTCAGGATCTATTTTTGTGAAGCACTTGGAAATTATATGGAATTCAATCATAAAATGATAAAGTGGTAACATTTATTAAGTAATTAAGAGTAGGATTCGACGTAGCAAAATAAATCATCTTAATATTCATTTATTCTTTACAGTATACTAAATTTGCAATAAACATTTTAAGTATGCTATAAGAATAATATTTAATTTACCTATAATTCGAAAGACGTGAAACGCTTTCATTTATTCTAAAGCCAAACCGAAAGTGTCTATTTACTTTTGACAATCCTTTCTGTACACCTATATTTTTTATAAATAAATTTCAGCGAAATCAACGTAATTGATAAAAGAATTAAATGAGAAGTCTACATATACTTTTATATTAAAAAATAAAATTTTAACCAACTTCCCGTTTCTTTGTTCAGTTTCCCAAATTTTAACCAACTCCCCATATGAAAGCAAGCAAGCATCCATCACCACGCATTTTTGTTACTATTTGCAGCACGAGTAAGATAAAAAAAATTTAGTGATGGAACCCGTACCATGTTACGGATTTCTCGTCTAAACTGTAGGTCTAAGATGGTTAAAAAACAATGCTATTTGACATCTTGTACTTTAGAACGGTTGCCTTTAGCATATAAAAGCACATGTCAGTACAGTGATTTACTCTAAAGCGAATCCGAAAATGTCTATTTACTTTTGTGATGCCTCTGTATATATATATATATATATATATATATATATATTATATATATATAGATGTCTTCATAATTTCGTACATTTTTTTTCGTTAATCTTACTATTAATTCATTCTTTACAGTATACTAAATTGATAATAAACACTTTAAATATTCTACAAGAATAATATTCATTTTCCCTATAATTCGAAAGACAAGGAAGGCGTTCGTTAAAAGAACTCTTTTTATTCGAGGAATGGAAGATCTAACGAGAGAAACTCGACACGCATAAAAACTCACACCTGACTTGCCCGAGGGTCTTGAAAACCGAAAAGGTCCATTTGACCTAAATCCGTCCAATACCACCTAAGAAGAACCTCTCTCGACTCCTATTTATTGTTTTCAATATTGTAACTACAAATGAAGTTAAAAACTTAATTTAAAAATATACATAAGCCTCACGTGAATGTTTTCCATGAATAAATTATTTATAGGCTGAATTAGCCTTTGATTAAATAATGAATTTCCTTATCATATTTCCATACGCAACAATATATATATATTTTTCTTTGGTTGTAATTTGTGTGGTATCATCTTCATAGTTGTGTTAAAACTTTACATTGTCTGTTATTGAAATCGAATGAAAATGAAAAAAAATGGAAAGGATTATTATTATTTTTATTATCATTACTTTAATTTTTATTGCGATGATTCCTCATTTCACGAAGATTAAGTGGTGAGTTGGCTTCTTTTACTCTCCACCTCACATAGGTACACCCGGCTCATCGGGAATTGTATGTACCAATAAATTACAATGTCACCATCCGGACTCTATCTCTCAACATCCGATCAGCACCCCAGCGTCTTAACCACTAGGACACCTAGGGCGCCTATTTATCTATCAGCCCAACCAGACATTCATTTTCACGAACTAAACACAATTTAATCACACTCCTACGCGAGAATTGGCAAATAGAAAGTCAAGCCGAATACATGAACCAAAGTTGAGGATCGAATAGTATGACTGAAAATAATAACTAAAATATTGTCGTGATAGAGATTGCAAGTGGCAAATGTTGATCAATGCTGCAAAGGGGTGATGGATATTGCATAAAGGGGTGGGTTCTAAAATGGGAAAACCGAGAATACTATGGGCGCAAATATTAATGCAAATATTGTCTTGGTAGAGATTGCAAGTGGCAATACACCCTGAGATGTGAGCATTAAATCTACGGAGAGAAGATAAAGAAACCATTAGTCAACCAATCAGGACGTCCAAAGCGCGGACCCGTAATATAGATGTTACGATTGGTACACAAAATTTAACATAGCCCCGCCCAGTTACATTGACAACCAATCATCAAACTTACGAACCGTCTTTTAGTCTTTTGGGGTGGTGCTTGGGGATCATGCATATAAAAGCGAGTATTTTCAGCTGGGAGTCACAGCAGTTATTTTCACCAGTGAATAAACATTCCCTCCGTCATGAATCAAGAACTTTACAGTTTACCGGATTTATATGAAGATGGAGACTGTCGCGTTGTCTACAATTAATCTTTTTAACGCAGCCGACCGGGATGGATTATTTCCAACGGAAACCGTTGATGATATTTGCAAGTAATAATGATATTGATGATATTTGTAAGTAATTATGTGCCTGTAATTTTATTTTTTATAGCCAATTATTTGCGAACTGGTTATTTACTTAGTGTGCCTGTCATTAGGAGAAAGAGCACTGTTCTGGATTATTTCATCATATGTATGGAGGGTTGTAGTAATTCATCTCATTACATTAAAAATGCTTCATTTAGGTATCCGCAAATATAGATTAGTTTGCAATTAATATTATGCTAAAGTCGTTTTGATTCATTGAAATTTTTATAGCAATTCTTTCCATGTTTTAAATAATTTTATAAATTCCCTAATAAATGTTATTCGGCATTTTCTCTTAAAGGAACTTCTCTGAGCGGTTCAAAGATATTTTCACATTGTAATACTCTTACTATATGTATACTCTGCATATGTTTTAAACAATTGGGTTTTTATTAAAAAAGATTCAGTATGAACTAATTAATTCTTTCTCCTTTAAGGTCCGATGAGGATTTGACACGTGTTACACAATCTTTTCGTTTTGAAGAAACGCATGTCGTGGACCTGAATACAGAAGAAAAAGATTTATCGAGCAGTCAACCCAACGATTTTCACATCATTAACGAAATAATGTATTTTTTGTTCCAGCTTTTTTCGAGGAAGAGACAATGTATTTTCATCAATTTATTAAATGAAAGAAATCATGTTTTTAGTACAATAACCATCTTAAACTACAGAATACACAAACTAACATTATTGGTTACAAATATATACACGAACAAAACCATACTATACGAGTGCGCACAATCGGAAAACAGCTTTTTATCTGTCTGCATACCATTTCGTCGTTTCGTTGTGTGTCGAATAATTTTTAAAAATTTATAAATTCTTTACGTGACATATGCATGAGAAATGAAAGGCAGTACCCCCCCACAAGTATTACTAAAATATCCGTGTAGACGGAAGGGATTCCATACAACTTCGGGGATATGCATCTGATCGAGAAATTTTACAATAACAGGGTCACTCCAGGGTTGAGTGCCGAGTAAATCAAGATAGTACATGCGGTCCCTATTTTTAAAATAGATTGCAAACCAATGAATCCCTTCACTACCAATAACACCTGTGTTCACAATAAGGCTACCACAATCTCTCGTAGTTGGCAATTTCAATGTTTCATTCTTTGCAAACACCGATAAATCTGGAACATGTGATTCGTTCACTATTCATTACTCTCTGAAATGTATTCGCATCCGTTTTAAAACTCAGTGACAACGATCCTAAATCTGTCTACTTCTATTAGGGCTTGTGACTCGAGGTATACTAGTACACTTATAGGCGCGTCTATAGGCTTGGCGAATTCCAATCTGACTGAGATGTTTCCACTCTGTTGTGGACTTAAATGTGTATTTACACTAGCAGATAAGTCAGGTGTGATGTCAAACGGATAAAGGTTAAATTGATCGATGAATTCTTTCTGTTACCCCAATCCCGAGCTCATCACAATCACCTGCAATATGGGCCAGATTACTATATGCTCTCGCGCAAAGCGGGAACACAGCGTCTGATGAATAATCCATATCCATAGCCCCACCCAACGCAACGCCATTAACGTATAGTTATATTTTTAAGGCCGAAATTCTCGAATTTAAAGGCACTCTTTTTATATTTTCCATTCACCGAAGCATGGTCCTGCATTCCAATTAATATCCTTTTAGGTTGATTTCCAAGGGCGATGTTTTCTATCTGTTTCGATGCCAAACCTGCGGGCACCGTATATAGTTTGATCTGTGCTCTGTTAATTGGGTATTTTACTGTTGCGTGTAGTAAATTTTTCTCAATTTCTATTTGTTTTGGTGAACTTAATTTCACTCGCCGGACGCGGAGGTATGTCTCCATAATGTGAATCACAACGGGTTTTGCTCCCTCTTCTTGATCAGTTCCCATATTTAAACAGATCTCAGTATTCGTGCGGGTGAGCTTTATTTTCATATCCACCCCATTCACAAGCAACTTCTGGAATATGAAGTCTGTATGCAGGCGTCCAAAACACTCGTATATCTTCTTTTTAGAATTTTTAAATTTGTCCTTTATACTACTTCCGTCTTTAGCTTGATAATAGCTCTCGGCACTTAAAAAGGTATCCTTCTCTTCTTTGGAAAAGTTCAGCACATTTTCCAGATAGGATCGTAGGTGGTAGTATCCCGTTCCTGCACGATATGTTGACCTGATTTAAATATACGTCACACTGGTTGAATAAGGAGTGCAGAAAGTTTGTTTCAGGGTATACAGCATATTTGTCATCACAGTCCGTTCCATCAGAATGGGATATACGTGGTTTAGCGTACATGTGCACACAGCTTGGGTCAAAAAAGTAAGGGCCTGAGCTGGGTATCACGAATTCTATAGGGGCACTCGGGGAACTAATTGTGTTTAAAGGGTTAATTGTAATAAAGTCACTGTGGTCAATAGAAACTTGAGTTGGAGACATGTCAAAAAGGGACAGCTCCGATTTACAACATTGTGAACCACACGGATGGATGAAGCGTGCCATGACGAGTTAGGAAGAGTGCTTCATCTCTCGACAAGTAGTAAACAAACTATGATTCATGAGATCAATGTCCTTAGCTTATATCAGTCAAAAAAATGGTCAACCATAGGTTTCATTCGCTTAGAACACTTCTTTTTTGATATCCCTTTACGTTTAATGCCACGTGGTGGTAATCCCTTCTTCCGGCCAGCCCTCCTCTTCTTCCCACCACCACGCATTTTTCTCTTTGCATCTTTGACGATTTCGTCCCGTGTACGCTTTAAAAATCTCACGTGTCCAACCTTGCTCAAATCCCTTCACGAATTTATTTCCCGAACGCAACACCCTTACATAATCATTGATTTTGAAACGCGCAGTGTGGTGGTGGTGTTCCATATCTTCTCACATCAGGCGCTGTGCGCGCACCTCTCTCTAAAATCTCGTTAGGTGTTTTTCCAATCGTGCGATGGTGTGAGCGGTTGTGGGATGAGGCTAATATTCCAGAATGTCTAGAAATCTGTATGTGTTTTTATGTGTAAAATAGCGGTGCATGCGTTCCTTTATGGTACGTTGAACTCAGCTAAAGATGCCTTATGTATAGAATTGCTAATGTAGTAGCTGATATTAAACTCTGTCATGTTCTGAAAAGCTCGGCCTATAAATTCTTTCCCCATATCTGTACAAAAATAGTCAGGAACCTTGTTTTCTTTCAACATCAACGTTTTGTTGGCTTTAGAAGCTCTTTCAGGCGATTTATTTTTCAGAAGAATTAGCCACAGATATCTAGAGAATACATCTATTATGAATAGGGTGTAGCGGTAACCATCGTTATACACTAAATATCTTTGCATGTCTGTTAAATCCACTTGCCAAATAGAGTCAATCGAAGCAGCTGTTGTCTTGGCTGTTTTAAACCTTTTTCTCACAGGTTTATGAAGTGTATAAGCGTCCTGCTCCCGCAAAAACCTCTCACCATCTTTTTTCCCTACTCCAGCATTGTGAACACTTCTGTACAGTTTATCTACGCCTCCGTAGGATGCTGAGCTAGAAATATCATAATAGCGTCTTCTTAATATGTTAGCCATTTGCGTATTTTAGAGGCACGTGGGTAGGGTTGATCGTTGTTTATCCTCCTCTTTCTCCTTTTTAGAAGTGTTACCGCCGGGGGTTGTGGCGTTTTCAATTGTGTCACGTGCAATGCATGTTCCAAGTCTTTTAACCTGTTCAGATTACCTATCATTGCTTTGGGGACATTTATTTATTGTAGTCTTGCTTTAATATGCTTCCATCCTGATGGTGAGGGCCTATCCCACTTTCTCACCAGATCATGGACGATGTCTACGATATTCGATCCCTGTACCTTTCCTCCTTCCACAATGATCTCACCTGTATCGGTCCATTGTATGTTGGGATCCTCATTCAATAGATTATAAAGACAAACCTTTATTCTTCAATGTATGTGGGTGGGTGCTTTTTAATACATGCCCATACAGGCCCTATGTCACTATGTCCATCGTTCCCCGTGCTGTGCCTAATAACCACGGGAATCTCTGTCGGATTCTTATAATTTTCCTACTCGTGAAGAAATTTCTGCAGAGCTTCTTGTATTAAGATTCTTTTCTCATCAGGTGTTTTTTTCACTGTTTAATAGGGCTAGCAATTCGCTTTCCATTCTTTAAAGTCTGCTTTTACGGGGTTCTAGAACAGTGTCTGGATTCTTTGAATTTTGCAGTAAAGCATAAACCTTGTGTGGAATCACTACCACTTTCTTCATTATATTAATCTAGTTAGTAAAGGACCCAAAACTGAAAATAAGATGGGGAGGAATGACCCTCCTCTTTGTACAATAATTCGTTTTTTCTTCCCCACAGTTTGACTTTTACGAGGAAGTGCACGTATTATGTTCTTGTAACGGCGTAGGCGAACCTCCTGAGGAGGTTTCATTGATACATTGCAATTTACAACGTTAAGACATATTTCACAGATGCATTTTAAAAAGTTGGAATCGATATTTTTACCAAACATTTGCTGCATTGCCCGGGACAGTCGATGATAGATTTTTATTAATTCATGGTATTTCTTTAGCCTCTTTGTCATTCTAGAATATACACCGTTTCAGGCTCGTTTGGAAATATATTCGTTCTTAGAAGCACCCAAAACGTGTTTCGCGGATGAAGGTCGCAGAGCAAATATCCGTAACGCGGGCTTGTAGCTTCTTCATAAACTTTCAAAAACTCCTTACGCTGATTCGGGAACATTTGATTGGCTAATACCCCAATTTGTGACACATCTCTGGTTGCGCGAATAAGACTAGATATTGTGTATTTAACGACACATCACGCATGTATCTATTTTTGAAAAATAGATTCCGACTGATGAAGAATACGCCTATGTTAAGATGGTGGGAGAACACTGTAAATGTCTCGGCAAACGTTTTATCCATTTCCAACATGAGATCGTCAATTACAATGACTGTATGCTCATTTCCCTTTAACGAATCAACGTCATATACACCTTTTTGGAACAAAATATCATCTTGGTACTCGTTGAACACTGATTGATACGTCGAATAGCACCATATTACTTTATGCACAAATTTTGAAAACATCTTCCTTTTTCTTTAATGATTTTAAGCATAAACACAGTTTTACCACATCCTGTAGGGCCAGATATAACATGTGGATGGGCTTGTGAACCTGAATTTTTCTACAGATTCCATCACTAACACGTCACACTCCTAAGTGGGTCATTTACAAAATATAATAAATATTTAAGTGATGACCCTTATATTCTACAGTCTTGCTGTTCTCTTCTCCCACAGAACCATGAATGACGATGAGGTACAGCAACCCATCATCGATATTACAGATGACCACGACGACAGTGTAGTTGTGATCACAGACTCCATCCCCATTGCCGAGTCCACACCAACGATACCTGTAGCACGCGACAATTCAAAGCGGAGCCATGACGAAGATCCCTCTACGTCAGGTATAAAGCGTGCCAGGATTGCGCCGGTTGTTACACCACCAGTAATAGAGCCCCAACTTCTACGTCTTATGACACAACCCCCACAATAGTACCTTCCTCAAATAAAAATATACCCTCTTATTCCTGTTCAATTCCGGGTACATCCTCCACAGCCGCAGCAGCTTCTCGTTCTGTAGAGGATGGTATAACATTCGAGTTGGTGCGCACCGCTACCCCCACCCCAGCCTTGACTAGAAATCGGTATATAGTCAGGGTTGATCCTAGATCCATGTATAGCAATGGTGTTGAACACGGACTACGGCGCATAGTTGAACGTATTGTAGAGTTTGCCCTTCAGAACCGCGACGAACGTGAAGTCCGGACGAGGCTGTCCTTCGAATTCGGGTCAGATGACGGAGATGTAGATGATTTTTGGGTAGTAATACCATTCAGACGCTTGGCAGCTGAAGATATAGAGTATATAGTATATTACGCCGTATAATGCAGGCCTCTCAAAGTAGTATGCCTTCAATATGGACAACTTCACGGTAAATATTGACCGTGTATTCCGTGTTGCGGGTCATAGTGCCACACCTTATACTCTTAACTTCAATTCTCAAGCTATTTATAGACGGCATATAAACGTCGATCGTGGCTGAGGCTTATAGCAGTAGTCTTAGCTCGTATGTTTACTGTACTAAATACACGGACCCAAAAAATTTGGTTGCCTACGGTAGTGGAGAGTGCCCGTAAACTAGCTGTAGACTGTAAACTTGAGTTTGACTGTAATATGGTCCTGAGGAGCTGAGAAGGGTAGAACAGGAAATGAATGTTCGTATACTTCAATTTGGAATGGATGATCGTCGTAGGACTATATATGTTTTTAAAAGCTGTGTGAGAGATCGTACAAGACCCCTACTTATTTTAGGGTTGTCAGGGACAACGTATCTACCCATCCGTAATTTAAGGAACCTTTACGCGAGTTATGATAAAAGTCGAAAATATGGACGACATCATGATTTGTGTAAGGGGTGTATCGAGTTTGCGGATGATATAGTGAAACATTGTAAAGATTGCCACATGGTATGAGCAGTGTAAAGGCTCCAAATGTGAAAGCCGTGTTGTTGAAGCTGAGAAGAGGGATTGTAATGTGTGTAGACGCACATTTTTCAATAATAACTGTTTTGAGCTCCATAAATCAATTGACACGTGCAGGAAAATGAGAATCTGTAAATGTGGTATGTTTCATATGATGATTAATTGGGGGAATTTCAAGCATAAATGTGATGAAATTCACTGTTCTACATGCCATGAGAAATATATGGCGGTGTACTACGATATAGAAGCATACACGAACGCTGAAACCAAAGAGGTTATTCCACATTTACTTGTAAGTAGGGGTGTACCGGATATGAATTTTTCATATCCGGCCGGATACCGGATATGGCCATATCTATCCGACCGGATATATACTATTAGGTACCGTATTATTTTTACACTCATATTGCTATGTTTTGTTTTGCATTGGGGGCAAGCGCCCCCCCAAATATAAGATAAATAATAATTTAAGTATATTCAGATGTTTAATTGTTGTGTTCTCTTTCAGGTTCTTGTGTTGTATTAAACTATTAAGTATTAATCATGACAAGTTTTGTGTGGTCACTGTATACAATAAATCATCCTGCGATATCACTGCAAAGTGTAATATTTGCGAGAAGAAATTATCAAACGTGGGACGGAGAAAGGTGGCCAAAAGTCTTTTAGCACAACACCTCTTCATAATCGTTTGAAGATTAATCACCCAAAAGAGTATGCTGAAGCCAAAAACGAAAATGACAAAAAAAGAAAAGCTGCGACTGAATCAAAGGAAATAGGCATAGATAGAATACGGGCTAGACCATCAACTTCTACTGGTAGTACTCTGAAAGAAAAGAAAATGGACCAAATGAGTAAGCAGATCTCAATAGAGGAAAGCTTTTCATCTAAAAAAATATGGGGCATCAATGACTCCAGGTCTGTGATGATTAACTGTAATATTGGCATGATGATGGCTTTCGACAACCAGCCATTTACTTTAGTTGAAGATGATGGTTTTATTGATCTAATGGCCTACCTCCAACCCAGATAGCTCTTACCGAGCAGAAAGTACTTCTCTGATACTATAATTCCTCGTCTTTATGAGTTCAAGTCTAAAATTGCTCAGAAGCTGGAAGAAGTAAAGCATGTCAGCTTTTCTTCAGATATATGGACATGCACAACCTCTCAAGAAAGTTTTATATCATTATCGGGTCATTGGATAGGTAAAGATTTTGAAAGATACGATGCTGTTGCTACATGCCTCTCATTTCTCAGGGTCGCATACTGGCAAGAATATATCTGAAAAGTTCCGCTCTATGTGGGATAGTTGGGATCTTGATACAAATAAGAGGAATTTATTGGTGAGGGATGGAGCTAGTAATATGGCTCTTGGTAGTGACCTGGCTGAAATACCTTCAATACACTGCAACATTCATTTACTCCAACTGGTTATTAGTGACTCAATTATGGTTCAGAGGAGTGTAATTGATATCCTTGCAAAAAGTCGCCGCCTTGCAACTCACTTTAATCATTCTCCTTTGGCCTGTAACAATTTCAAACACATTCAAGTGCAGCAAAATCTTGAGCCTCTCCTATTGGTTCAAGATTTCCCAACACGTTGCAACAGTGTATATTTGATGCTAGAAAGATTATATAAATTAAAAATTCCAGTGCAACTGTATTTGGCTGATCGTAGTGAATTACCTACCATCACATCCGTCGAGGGGACACTGATACGAAATCTCCTTAAAATATTAAAACCATTCTTCCAACTAACTCAGGAAATGAGTTCGGAAAAATCAACTTTGTCTTCCGTAATCCCAAGCATTTGTATTTTACAAAGATTTCTTTCAAAGATTGGCCATGATGACCAAGGTATTCAAACGACAAAGAGAGAACTCCTGACTTCTCTTTGAGGCGTTTCTTGTCGGAGAGTAATGATGGGAAGTCTTTGAACATAATGAAAAACAGGGCTTATGTGACTGCGACTGCAATAGATCCGCGGTATAAGTTATCTTTCTTTCAACAAGATCAAAAAGAGCAGGCTAAATCCTGGCTGACTGAAGAAGTCATAGGTATTGAAAATGACGAAGGTGGTAATGATTCTAATGAAAATGAAAGTGAAGGTAATGAAAGTGGAAGCGAAAGAAGCTCAAATTCAGTTCTCCTATGCGAAAGAGGAAAGACGAAGAGGACATTCTTGAAGCGTGTTTTATGGAGATCACAAAAGGAGTGCAATCTGGGGAAATAAGTTACAAGAGAAGAAAGGTTGAAAAAAAGACTGCTCCTGTTCTACTGATTGCAGGGGAGTTAGACCGATATGCATCTGAACCTCTTGTAGATAGGAAACGCTGTCCAGTTCAAATTTGGAAGCAGGAGGACCGATTTCCTCTCCTTAAAACTATTGTTTCAAAGCTTCTCTGCACACCCGCATCCTCTGTATTTTCAGAGAGAATGTTTTCTGAATATGGAAACATCTATGAAGCAAGGCGATCCCGAATATTGCCTAAAAGAGGAGAAATGCTCTTGTTTCTGCAACACAACGGAAAAAAAGTTCTAAATCACTGCTGTTGAGTTTTTTTTATTCTGAAGACCTCCAGGCTGAATGGCGGCATCTGACCTACACAATACTCCCCTCCATTCATTGATTTCATCCCAGGCATTTTATAGTGTATTCAATGTATTGTTTTACATTTGTCAAGCTTGTAATATTTTGTATTGTTTTGAAAATAAAGGAAAAAAAGGAGAAAAAAGAATGGAAAGCAAGTGCAGGGGTCTAGCAATATTTTACTCTTTTTAAAAAATTTAACGCCTAGACGTTTTTATAAAAAGCTCTGATTATATTAATAGAACTGTAATCGTTAAGGATGGACAGATGTTTTATTTATTCTTGTCATCAGTATTGTGTTGATTTAATATAAAAAGTGTTGCTGGACTGGTTTAGGGGTGGGCCCTGGAGGGCTTTCCATTTTTTGTATATAAAATATTATTTGTAATGTGTTATTATCATATTATGGCAGATTTTCATACAGGCGTTAATTTTCTAATGTCTTGGACTATATCCGGCATATCCGGCCGGATATGACCCACATCCTGTCGGATACCGGATATTTCACAATATCCGGCCGAATATCTTATCCGGTGCACCCCTACTTGTAAGCCAGACTATCTGTGATGAGTGTATGGCGATCGAGTGTGATAAGTGTCACAAATGTGGTAAACGGACAAACGTTTTTAAAACGAATGCCAACGATAGCCCTGTGAAACTCTTTGTGTAGTCCTATAGTGTCAAGTTAGCGGACAAGTTCAAAAAATTACTATGTATATTCTTGCCCATAACGGGGAAAAATTTGACACAGTTCCTTTACAAGGAGTTGCTTGAGCACGAGTCACCTGAGATATTTACAGGTGATCCCTTGAAAAGAGGCAACAAACTAATACAGATGCAAATAAGAGGTAATGTACAGTTTAAAGACACTTTATTATTCACACCTTGTAAATTAGCAAAGCTACCCAAGGTGATGGGCGTAGCCGCTGAAGTTTCAAAAGGATATTTCCCTTACACATTCCTCACTAGAGAAACTTTAAATTACGTAGGACTACCTTCAACCAAACATTACTTTAACTATGAATGTATGAGTGCAGATGAACGTGAAGATTTTGACCGACAGTACAACAGTTTTAATGAATGTAATCCTTATAATATAGCTGATGAATGTGAGCGTTATTGCGTGAATGATGTGCGCGTGCTTAGAGTATGTTTCCAGGCATTTAGAAGGATGTACATAGGCCGTTTCAAATGCGATCCGTTGCAAGTCGCAACCACCATCGCCTCATTATGTTTTACGGTGTTCAATAATAACTTCATGCCTAAAGACACCTTAGCCGTTATTCACAGAAACAATCCCCGCAGTTATGGGCACCAGGCTATTTACTGGCTCATACACATACAGCAGCAGACAGGTGTATACATAAAGCATGCCAGCAACACGGGGGAAGTACCCATTAAGGTTAATGGTCGTGTTTTTTGGGTTAATGGTCTAAGCGAAAACTGTGCCACTGGTGAGAAGACTGTGTACTCCTTTAACGGTTGCTGGTGGCACGGATGCCCCGTCCTGAGTGTGGAATCGTAGGAGATATCCAGTAGATCTCCTGCCGACAGTCTTGCGTGGACCCGCACCCGCGATCAACTTATAGGCTCCCAGTTCACTCACAAAGTCTTGTGGGAGCATGAGTATGATGCACGGATGGAAACAGATGGACAGTACCGTGAAGAAATAAACACGATCAAACGTTCAATGGTGCTGGATCCTCTCAAATGCGGTGATAGCTTGTTCGGAGGGCGTACAAATCCCTTCAAGCTATACTTTCCGCCTACGGAGGGCGTGAAACTCCATTACTACGACTTCTGTTCTTTATATCCCTACGTGATGAAGAACAATCCGTACCCCGTGGGTGCACCTGAGAAACTGGTGGGACCTGACCTGCCCACCATCGAGGTGTTCTCAACAAATTTGAACGGGTACTATTTCGGCCTTTCTTTCGTAGATGTGCTCCCCCACGCGATTTATGGATGCCGATCTTACCCGTCGTTATCGATCACAAGCTCATGTTTCCCTGTGCGTGAAGTGCGCAGAGGAGAACAATGGGGAATGTAATCATACAACCAACCAGCGTAAGATCAGAGGTGTATATACAAGCCCAGAGCTGGATCTAGCTGTTCGCCATGGCTACAGAATATTGAAGATACATGAGGTGTGGAGGTTTCAGAAGCTACCCAACCTTTTCACGCCATATATAAACGCTTTTTTGAAGGATAAGGTAGAAGCATCAAGGTATTCGCGAGGAGTTGATACCGAAGATGAAAAATCGGCTTATATTCAACGTTAACGTGACCGTGAAGGTATACAGCTTGACTGTTCCCAAATTGTAAAGAACCCAGGCAAGCGCTTTAGTGCAAAGTTGTGTCTAAACAGTCTTTGGGGAAAATTTGCACAGAATACTGGCAAAGGGAACGTTCATTTGGCACAAAGTTAGAGTGAAGTCTGGGATTATGCCAACGCTCCCGATAAAGAGGTCATGGAGATCGTGAATGTAGGTAATACTTACATAATAAAGTACAATACCGAATTGGCCACAGATACCTCACGGGATACAAACATACCTGTACCCAACTTCACAACGGCCTACGCACGCATCAAACTTTGGGGCCTATTGCATTCTCTTGGGCGGAGGGTTTTGTACGCCGATACAGATAGTGTGATATTCACAGAGAGGGAGGGTGGATACATGCCTCCTATTGGTGAATTCCTCGGAGAGTTGATTGATGAGATCAAGGATGAGTATGGAGACATTGCATACACCGAATCTTTTTTCTCAACAGGGCCAAAAACTTATGGGGTACGGGTGAGGGTGGGGGAGGATATGAAATATATCGTGAAGGCTAAGGGTATCACGCTCAACCAGGCAAATCGGCGGGTCGTTAACTTTGATTCAATGAAGGATCTAGTGTGCTTAAATAATGATGAGGGCGACCAGCCATCCTAACTAACTGTAGGGACCCACAATTTTCGGACACAGAAGCTGGGGACGTGAAAGAACTTAGGGGTACGAATGTGTGCCGTAACACCTATAGGAAACGTTACCAAATGCCTGGTACCAATGATACCGTACCCTTTGGATACCATAATCTGTGATATGTCTATTGTTAACGGTATGTTTATTTATTATACGTATTTGTAAATATTTCGTTTATTAAATAAATCGTGTCTCTATTAGCGTTTCACTTTCTTCTTTGTGTGTGTGTGTGTACAGGCGAAAGTTCTAAGCTCCGCCCACCTGTATGATCGGTCACGTGACTCCTGCTACTACCTGAGCATCTCTTCCCTGCGTGCTCAGTTGACCGCTGCAAGTCCTGGGTCTCAGACGTGCATTTCCCCACGTAGACGAAAAATAGTAATGGCTACCTTTAATATTGCGTGTTCGACGTTTATGAAGTGGTATTCAGCAAAGTGTGAAGATAAGGTTACTGAATGGCTCCCTATTCCACCCTCCTTTGATACTTTTAAGGCTACATTGAATCGTGCGAAGGAACAAGAGGTACAAATAATCTATGGCTATTCTGGCGAGAGCATTCCAGGATTTCGTGGCACAAGTGATGTATTGAGCTATGTTGTAGGACTAAACTTTATAAAAGCTTACATATACTGTGAAGTAGAAGAAACAACACGTGCAGAAGAGAAGCAACGGATATGGTTAGTGAGTCTTTTTGATGAATGGTGCGACAAGCGATATTATCTCATGTTGCATCATACCGAGGACTCGTACCCTGCGACTGAGAATGTAAATCTTGTCATCATGGAGAATCTTAAGTATTTTTACCACTACATTAATATATATCATGAGGTTTGTAGTGAGGTTGTGGCTAAAGGTCTGCGTGAGTATTTAACAGAATTTAGAGATGAGTATCGCATGCTAAGCAAAAAGGAAAAATCTGGTCATGTTTCTCTCAAATAGTGCGCCGGAGTGTGAATAAAATGTGTTTGGTTCGTGAAAATCCCCCTAAGCAAAAATGTCTGGTGCGTATTCTGGGGAGTGAGAGTAATAAAACATTAAAACCGGTATTGCTTCATGTATTGGAAAATTCCTCAAAACACCTACCCAGTGTAATGGGATACAAGTATTCGAACAACGCCGTACACGTTTCATCAGCTTATGGTGTGACTCACTCTTCCCGTCGAGCCGATCCGCTCACCCGTGGCTCATAGTCATCTCAGAGCTTGAACCGACTAGACGTGCGCTCCTCGAATACGATGGAACTTCCTTTGAGAAGCATTCTCAATGCCGTGTACGATGTGTCCGTGACGAAGTCATTACGCGTGTTCAGGCGTGAAACCGGTGCCATTAACTATGTACTGGAAACGACTTGTAGACAAACAAACAAACAAACAGATTGTTGTTTATTTAAGTGTTGAGTTGATGAATAGCGTCTTCGTGATAGTTAAGAAGTGGAGTGAGGACCGTTATAAAATTCCTGCAGGTGTAGGTACAAGAGAGCAGATTAGTGATACCCCGTCATATGCCGTTGTTTGTACGTCGTGTATAAATAACGATCATCCATGCATTGATATACGACTGATGTGGAAGAATGCATCTGATAATAACATTCTTGTCCTACGCGAAACCTATTCATCCTCAACAGAATGTTTGAAATCGTCGGATTCCACAAGCTGAAGCCTATATTAGACGCGCGTATTACGGATATGCTTTATTTTAATACGGTTCTTGAATACGCATACACCGCCCTGCTCGATGGGTTTACCGAGTGTAGGACTGAACAAGGCGAGAATGGTCTAGAGCTGGATGCTTATTTAAGAGGTTTAGACTCTTTGAAATATCATGGACTTTGGTACAAAGCACTTGAGCGGTAGAGGGCTGAGCTCACCTACACCGTTCACCCTGAAGAACTATTTCTTTATATAATGAACAGCTGTCGTAACGACTTAGAAGATTATTTCGACTGCCGCAATGCAGTGTGAAGAAGAGTTCACGATTGAAAAGCTCGGGTCGGTAAGAATAAACTCGATTGGAAAGGAGTGTTTATAAACTTGTATTTAATAATGATGTTGTGGCTAACGATGACCTCTTTGTGCGTGCTTTTGAATGAATTCGTTTAAAGATAACTTGCCAACCGAATGTAAAGTGGGCACAAAAATAGTACTGAACGATATAAAGGTCATTTACATAGAGTTAGGTATCCCTATAACTTGAGCGGTGAAATAATGTTTAGCCGTATTTACCGCGTAGTGCAAAGCAATAATGATGTGACTGTAAACTCGATTACGTGTGAGTTTGGCGTTTTGCGCAGTAGAACAAAGTGAAAGTATTTTGATGTATATTTATTTTCAATATATTTAATTATTTAATATATATATATATATATATATATATATATATTTCTCCTGTACTGCTATATTGATGGTTATACTCCAGCGTTTTGTATTACATTATTTTTTTATTTTATTTTTTTATTATATGTTCCTCATTCGTATTTCTTATACTATTATTATTTTTTATTGCATGTATTCCTCGTTTGTATAGGAGTGCATATTTATTTTCTATATATTTCATGAAATTGATTCCAATAATTCGTCTAAATGAACAGAATGATATAATGGTGTTTTATTTAATTCTTTTGGTTGTATATATAAACGATATTATTATTTAATTATATGCATACCAAATGGCTGGTTACGCCTTCTAAACCGACTGACAGATTTCTAAGCCAACTGTCAATAATATATGCTTTAATTAAATAAATAGCGCAATCTGGCAACTCAACCCTAATAATGTACACCTGAACAAGCCCAACTGACGGATTTACACCTTATAAGACAGCGGGCGCTCAGATGAACTCTCATTATGCGTCTGGCTAGAGCCAGGCGAACACCCCTCCTTCTCCTTTCTCTCCCTCTCTTAGGTTAAGGTTACCCCCTCTCGGGGAAGGTCATCCTCCCTTCTTTCCCCGAACATCCCTCCCTCCCTCTTTGCATTGATTTGTTGCATAAACCCCTCACCCTTGCAACGATGATCAACATTGCATTGCAACATCCCTGCATTCTCCTAGTTTGCGCCCATGCTACTCAACTCACTCGCGAAAAATTCCTTCAACCGACAAAAATGTGAAAATTTATCCAATTTTAATCTTTCTCGCTCTTTCGGGCATCTAGCTAAGAACATCTTCAGCAACTTTACTGCCTCTTCTTTCCCTCCTTTTCTATTCCAACGGCCAGTTGCCTTCTCTTCTCCTGTCAAAGTTGAACTCTTCGCTCAAACTTTCGCTTACATTTCAACCTTGGACGATTCCGGTGGTGGCCTCCATCTCCTTCCACCCCCCCTCTGACTTTATTATGTCTGAAATTAGAAGTTCTTCTAAAGATGCTTTTATGCCCGATTCGAACTCAACTCTAGGAAGGTGTATGGTCCTGATGGTGTTCCTCCTGTTATTCTTAAGAACTGTGCTTCTGTGCTGACACCCTGCCAGGCAAACTCTTTTGTCTTTGCCTCTCATCTCGTACTTTTCCTTCCTGTTGGAAGTGCGCTTTCATTCAGCCTGTCCCAAAGAACGGTGACCGCTCTCAACCCTCCAACTATCGGCCAATTGCGTTGATTTCTTGTCTTTCCAAAGTTTTTTAATCTAGCCTTAATAGGAAGATTCTTAAACATCTTTCTTGTCAGTCTTCTTTCAGATCGTCCGTATGGGTTCCGGAAGGGATGCTCTACTGGCAATCTTCTTGCATATCTCTCTGACTCTTGGTCATCCTCCTTTTGGTGTTTCGGTGAAATTTTTGCCATTGCACTAGACATATCAAAAGCTTTTGATAGAGTCTGGCACAAATCTTTAATTTCTAAACTGCCCTCCTTCGGTTTCTATCCTTCTATCTATAGCAGCGGTTGTAGATGACCACTGTTCTTCTTCTAAAACTATTAACAGTGGTGTTCCTCAGGGTTCTGCCGTGTCACCCACTCTTTTCCTTTTATTTACTGATGATCTTTTAATTTGCACTTCCTGTCCTATTCACATCTTCACTCTTCACATCTCCACCCGCACCCGAAAGCGTCCCTCTCAACAATCACTCCATGATTTGCAAAGTACGGCTATGGAGCACCTGACCTCTGATCTTTCTGCTATCTCTGGTTGGGGGCAGAGGAAACCTTGTGGCCTTCATTGCTTCAAAACCTCAGTACCTCCACCTGTCTACTCGTCACAATCTTCCACACGTCTATCTCCTTACCTTCAACAACACACAACTCAATCCTTCCTCTTCTCTTAACATTCTTGGCGTTTCCTTTTCTCGTGATCTTTCCTTGATCTTACCTCTTTCATAGTTTATAGTGACAAAAACAGGAGGAGGCTCGGCCTCCCATGCCTCCTCTGAAAAGCCGCCTCTGACGGCTTGTGAAAAATGGATTACTCAATGCGAAAATTTCATTAATAAAGTATTACTATTTTCTTTGCTTTGCTAAGTTCTTTCTTTGGCGTATGTATATATATATATATATATATATATATATATATATGTGTATGTAAATGAGGTGGGGTGCTGCAGAGGGGTTATCCGTAGAGGGGTTGTAGGTGGAGTGAAAAGCTTGACCTTCGTCAGAATGAACAATTCGGGCGGAAGCAAACCAAACGTGTATATATATATATATATATATATATATATATATACACCTCGCAACCTCGTAGCAGCCCCTGTCTGTTGGTCTGTCTTCACACATAGACAATGCTGTGGGACCTTGCCTCTAGGCCTGGTGAATGAGCGATTTGTTCTCTTGCACTCTCTGCCGCGCATAGCCAGGTACACCGGGCTCATCTGGCACCGTACTGGGCCAAGCATCTAGTTTTCTTTTGAAGACTTTAACTTCCCTATTGTGACGCTCCTGAGGTTCTTTGGAAGCTGTTTAAAAAGTCTTGGCTCCCTAACAACCAAGCTATTTTCCTTCAGTGATGAATAGATCCATTGCCTCCTTTAATTTGGGGACAATACACTATATACAGTGTGTGTGTATATATGTGAGAATGTTGAAACTTTGCCAGTTACTACACCATATGCATAAGTTTTTGTCAATGTTTTTTGTTTGTTTCAGATTGAATTATGTTTACCCCACAAGAAAAAGTGAAATGTGTGTTATGGATGGCTGAGTTGAAGTCCCCTACTCTGGTGCAACGGCGATTCCGTACAACCTTTCACAAGGAACCACCCACCAGAAGAGACCTATATGCATGGACCAAAAAATTTGAGGAAACTGGCAGTGTTCTAAAGGAACACTCTAGAGGGCGAACAAAATCGGAAGATGTTGAACGAATACGCGGCGTCTTTGGTAGTAGCCCGAGAAAGTCCATGTGTCGTGCCAGTGTCGAACTGCAGATTCCTCGTTCAACTGAAAGAGCGCATCACAGAAGCGGTGGACTATGTAACCCCTGAGATGCTAGGCAACGTGTGGAGGGAAATTGAGTACCGTTGCGACCTTGTCCGTGCTACAAATGGTGCACATATTGAATGCATACAATAAAGAACTCTAATATATCTAAATGTTATAATTCACATATACAGGGTGTACATAAAGTCAGGATCTATTTTTGTGAAGCACTTGGAAATTATATGGAATTCAATCATAAAATGATAAAGTGGTAACATTTAATAAATAATTAAGAGTAGGATTCGACGTGACGCCCATCAATATCCCTGCACAGCTCAAATCGTTCCGCAGCATTTCTAAACACATTCTGGAGCATTTGCGGGGTTATGTTATCTGCAGCAGTTCGTATACGTGTACGTAAGTTTTCAAGACTCGTAATCTTCGTTTGATAGACGTGCGATTTGATAAAGCCCCATGCAAAGAAATCTAAAGGAGTTAAATCTGGTGATCTCGCTGGCCAAGGTCTGTTGCTTCCGCGTCCGATCCAGCGATTTGGAAAACGTCCATTTTGATAATCCTGAACAATTTTGGCATAGTGACAAGGAGCACCATCATGTTGATAGACGACGGTACTAACAATCCTATCCCCGTCGTCTATCAACATGATGGTGCTCCTTGTCACTATGCCAAAATTGTTCAGGATTATCTAAATGGGCGTTTTCCAAATCGCTGGATCGGACGCGGAAGCAACAGACCTTGCCCAGTGAGATCACCAGATTTAACCCCTTTAGATTTCTTTGCATGGGGCTTTATCAAATCGCACGTCTATCAGACGAAGATTACGAGTCTTGAAAACTTACGTACACGTATACGAACTGCTGCAGATAACATAACCCCGCAAATGCTCCAGAATGTGTTTAGAAATGCTGCGGAACGATTTGAGCTGTGCAGGGATACTGATGGGCGTCACGTCGAATCCTACTCTTAATTATTTAATAAATGTTACCACTTTATCATTTTATGATTGAATTCCATATAATTTCCAAGTGCTTCACAAAAATAGATCCTGACTTTATGTACACCCTGTATTACATGAAACTTTATGACAGTGACTATTTACTGTGTGAATATTACATTGTTTGCATCATTCAATAAAACATTATAAGGTTTCAAAGTTGTTTCATTTCGAATGGGACACCCGCTATTTAAGTATACTGTGTATATCATAATATATATAAAAGTGGGTCCCAATGGTATGGAGAGAACAAAGAGCTCACTCGACTGATTGTTACTTCTGTTTAACGAAGATGAGTGGATATTCCTGAAGTCTGAACACGACGGAACGTGCTAGAACGCTGCGTAAAAAGTGCGATGAAATATTTTTCCTACTCATCATTTCGTCAGGGAATGTTTGTTTGTTTCGAAACCTCATAAAAGAAGGTGAGGAGGAAACTTTTTTCTTTGTTTAAATATCTCATGAAAGACCATGAAAGAAACCTCATAAAAGAAAGTAGGGGAGCCTCATGAAGGCCGGTGAGGAGGAAATTTTCAAATTGATCCAATTTCTGTTTCCCCAAATGCCATCATACTACTTATGTTAATATAGAGTATGATACATTTTCTTAGCTTAGCCTCTTGGGAAGTTTTTCCTTATCAAGGTGACCGTCGAGTGGTGTAAATTATTTGTTGGTTTGTACTGTTTTACCAATGATTATTCATTAATCACGAGTTAACAAGTCCATCATGTATTGTAAAATTAGGCTTACTGTATGGCTTTTTTTTTATTCTGCGCCATTCGTTCGTAAGTATTGTTTATGCATGCCTGCGCTGTCACTATATAAAAAAAAATTAATAGTTAATGATTTAAAACTATGACATCTAAACAGGCATACTGAAAGATGTGAGCTAGGTTTACTTGTGAAGTTGGGTCTAAGCCCAGGCCAAGGTAGTCTAATAAAAGCCCATATATCAATAGTTAAGGCATATCCATAAATATTTTGTAGTGTAAACTAACCCTAAACAGGTTAGGTGGGGTCAGAATGATCCACGTCGAGTTTCAAGTCGATATTATCACACTAAATGCAAATAAAACATTTTTGCTCCTTTCTTTGATTTCCTACCATATAAAGAAGATATTGTGATATAAAGTTCATAGTTGTTTTATGTGAAATAAAAACAATTTTTTTTAGTTTATTACAAGGGGGTCATTTTGAACCACCCTACCACTTATGATACAAATATTTTATCCTACCTGTTGAGAACTAATTATGGAAACTACACAACCGGTATGAACGGTGAAAATTTTGCCAAAGAAAATTAACTTTAATTTATAAAATATGTATAATTTGATATAAACAACTGAACAAGTCCTTATTCTATGCTTTTTCTCAACCTCACCACCACTAATTTTAATATAACTACGAGTAAAATGAAATATCTATAGAAGGTAAGGCAAACGAAGACCCAAAGATCCACTCTAAGGTTAGCCCGAGAGAAAGAGGAGAGTAGGGGGTTAAAAGAAAAGAATAGAGAGTTAAAAGAGAATAAGGGGTTAAAAGTAGCAACACCTATCATTCGTGGGTTAACATTCATTCAGAAAAAGAGAGAGAAAGACTCACCATCATCATCCGCCGGCCACTGCCGACAAGTTGGAAAAATAGTTGAAAAGAATAGGAAAGGGGTGAAAGATGAAAAGGAGTAAAATAAGAACGCTTACAAACCATGCAAACACAGTCTTAACTCAAAGAAACACTGTCATACCATGCAAACTACAAACATGCAAGTAGAGAGGATGAGAAAAAAAAAGTATGAAGAGAATAACAAAAAGTGGGTTAGTTTACGCTACGAGCTAAATCTAATTTCGTGTTAGTCTATTTTTTTATTATTATTTTTTTAATAATAGAAATTTAACGTTGGTGTATCACACGCTGGCATCAATCGTCAACAGACTCAAACCTCGACCATTATCCCCAGAGCTCCTGTTGCTAATTGTTTTATTTTTTTAAACAACGTTAATATTTTTAAAATGCCTATCTAAACGGTTCTTAAACATATTAACGCTGGTAGAGTTCACGACAGACGCGGGAAGATTATTCCATTTATCAATTACTTTAAACGTAAAAACGTTTTTAGCGATGTTAGTAATGAAACGCCTACCACGTAATTTAAATCCGTTATTACGAGTATTGCTATTATCGAAAATGAACAATTTGTCAAAATTTAAGTTCAATTTTATTAACGATTTTGAAAAACTTAAGTAAGCTCCCCACATAATCTCCTAGTCTCGAGTGAATGCAAGTCTAACTCTTTAATCCTATCTTCGTAAGACTTGTTACGCAATGACAGAATTAATTTCGTGGCGCGACGCTGAACCCTTTCTAACCTATCAATATCCTCACGCAAATACGGGCACCAAAACTGAACGGCACATGCTAAGTGAGGCCTGACTAGGTACTTGTAAAGGGGAAATATAATATTCTTCGATTTAAATTCAAATTACGCACTCTGAAGCATAAATCTACTTCCTCGTCAACGCTCGCTAACTGTCTATCGTCCATCGTGTCCGTGTAATTATTGTTACGAGAACCTATATGCAAAACTTTACATTTGTCTACGTTAAATTGCATCTACCACTTATCCGTCCATTCCATAATCCTATTTACATCGTCTTGGAGCCTATTTCTATCGTCCACGTTAACAACTTTACCGCCTATTTTAGTATCGTCCGCGAATTTTGGCAAGTTACTGGTCAAGCCGACATTTATGTCGTTAATGTAGATTACAAATAGCAATGGGCCTAACACTGAAACCCGAGGGACACCGCTACCTACATCCAGCCATCCCGATTCCCTACCATTAACAACGACCCTCTGTTTCCTGGCACGAAGCCATTCCTCTAACCAATTAGCTACCTGACCGCGTATACCGTGCGCTTTAACCTTCGCAATTAATCTTCTATGCGGAACTGCATCGAACGGGTTTTTAAAGTCTAAATAAATAACGTCAGCCACTCTATGCCTATCGTATTCGCGCACTATTTCGTTATAAAACTAACAAATTAAACAAGATTTATGGCGTCGAAACCCATGCTGACTACTATTAATCAAATTTCTACTTTCTAAGTGATCGACGATTCGATCCCTAATTACGGATTCCAAAAGTTTACCTACAATTGACGTTAAGCTAATAGGCCTATAATTGCTAGCTACTGTGAGGTCACCTTTTATAAAAACGGGCGTAACGTTAGTTAATTTGAAGTCTTCAGGAATAATTCTGGCTTCCAGTGACTTATTTAAAAATTTTTGTTAATGGGCCTACAATAACGTCTTTCAAATCTTTCAAGTGTCTAGGATAAAGCGCGTCAGGGCCTGAAGCCTTGCTAACTTTTAGCTTATCGATATAATGCGCAATCTCATCGTCGTAAACAGTTATTTCATTCAAAATAGTCTCGCTACTAACTGGAACGATATCGTCCACGTCGGGGACATTATTTACGTCTTCTATGGTAAAAACTGTTACAAAACGTTATTAAAAATACCCGCCATCGCCTCAGCGTCGGAAGCGTCCACTAGAGGGTCTATGTTATCTTTTATTGGCTTACGATTATTGACGTAGTCAAGAAACTTTTTCAAATTATTTACTATCCGCAGTTACAAGTATCTCAAAATTACGCTTAGCATTCCTAGCATCTTTTAATCTGACGTCTAAGCTCGATATATCCATTAAAGTTAGCTACCGTGCCATTCAGCTTTTAAATCTATACGCTCTCTTATGAATTCACCTATTTCCCTAGTCCACCACATGGGCTTTCCATGATTTCTAGCGCGCTTGGGCCTACGCGGAATAAACTCTCTTTCGATATTCAAAAACTTTCTTCAAACGCCTCCCAATGAAAAGTTGCGTCATTACCTATAAATAAATTATCCCATTCCACTACTCTCATTCTGTCCGCAAACAGGGTTGGCAAAAACCCCAAAACACAGCAAAAAACCAGTTGGGTTTTTGCCAACCCTGTCCGCAAAACGGTAGAATCACAGTTAGCGTCGTACAAATATTTTTTTGGCGGTATCTTATTTTGGCGTCCCAAATTATTCAACCAACCAAAAATAAACGGCACCCCCACAACACTTTCAAATTACTTGTTTATGTTAATTAGGTTAATTGACTGCCCGGTTAAGTCAACTGTACGCCCTTGACGATTGGTTAGGTTAAGTCTTGATATTTTCGTTAGTTTAAACGAAAATATAACGATTTAACCTGACCAATCGTCAAGGGCATACAGTTGACCTAACTGGTTGGTTGAATAATTTGGTAGGAAAAGAGGATATCACCAAAAAAAATTTTTTACGACGCTGAACTATGATTCTACCAGCAAAACTATCAAAATTAGCCCTACAAAAATCAAGGACTTCTATTACGTTACTATCCTTACTGTTTTCTATCAATAGCTTAAACCTAATAATTTGGTGATCAATACATGCCAAACTCTCACCTACTTCCAAACCTTCGACTATATTTTCGTCGTTCGTCATCACCACGTCTAAAATAGTCACCGCGCGTTGGTTCGGTAATCATTTGTCGTCAAAAATTATCTTCCATGAATTCAATCAGTCATAAACCCTCATCATTACCAGTAAAAGTCTCGTAATTAACCTTGGGGCAGTTAAAGTCCCCGACAACTATACTATCCCGATTAAATAATAATGTTACTAAGAAGTGTGTAAAATCTAGTATCGGTATCGAGGGGTTGAACGGGAGGTCTATAAACAACAACGAAATTAAAGCTAATACTATGCAACCTAACTTCAACGCATATCGCATTAATTGTTGCCGGAAAATCTATCTTAACCTCGATAGCCCTAAGGGAATTACGAATGTGCAACAAAACGCCGCCACCAATCCTATGTTACCTATCATCAGTAAAAAGTTTAAAACCCACTATATCAAGTTCCCCCAACAAATCCTGAGTCACGGTATTTAACCACGTTTCGGTTATAGCAACTATATCGTAGTTCCCGGAATAAGTTCTCGCCTTAAATTCGTTCAATTTATTTCTGATACTACACGCGTTACAACAGAAGACGTTTAAATTATTTTTTAACGCGGATCGGCGTTTTAAACTATTTTTCACGTCGGGCCGGCGTTTCCCGACCCACAACGTTTAAAGAGGGCTTCGACCTATACAGCTTTCGAACGTTCTCATCGATTAACCTACCTAGCCTAGCATTCCCTATTTCATTAAAATGCACCCCCATCTTTAATAAAAAGGCTAGGATCACTAAATTCTGACCACAGCTTTACGAAGGGTACATTTTACTGAGCACAAATCTCTTCTAGCTTAGTGTTCAAAAATATTGTTTTTGACGTAATCCTAAGACCTAAACCGTGCCTAGAACTAAAGACCTTTCTGACCTTGCCTTTCAGGGCCCTAATTAATCCCCTGCATCTCTCCAAAAGGTCACGTCCTCTCGTATCGGGCCTATACGAGTCGTTGCCCCTTACCATCGTCACCACCATCGAGTGACGAGAGGAAACATCAGTCTTATCGACTTCGTCTCTAATTCTGTCAACCCTGGCCCCTGGTAGACAGACCATCCTCCTCCTGGTTGGATTCTGTTCAACGAACTCCTTATCCATATGACGCACTAAGGAGTCCCCTCCCCAATTAAAATCGTTTCCCCCTCGTTCACATCCCTATCCAACTGGGCGAAAGGGTTCGAAACCTCGATAAAGGGGGGATTCTTATCACCTAACGTACGTGGCCTAGCTCCACCTTAACTACTCTAAATTCCTCCCCGTCTACTAATCTCGGGCCTACCTTAACCCCGTCCTCAACTCTATCTAACCTTCCCGATAAGCTACCTATACTAGAAACTAGGTTCCTAACCTCACCCTTCAACTTACTAACGTCTTCAACGTTAGTATAGGCTTGGCCTTCGTCAACTGTAAGCCCACCCCTGCCCTCATCAAGCGCTGCAAGTTTCCCGTCACCTCGCGTACACTACGTTTTAAATCAACTATCTCTTCACTTAACTCACAAAAAAGAAACAAACTGATCTCTCGGTAATCGTCATAGGATCGCCGTTGTAATCTTTAAAATCAGTATACCACCGATTAACCCCACACCTAGCACACGACGCGGTACTAGTAGGTTATCTCCCCCCCCCCCCACCAATTTTGACAGAATATTTTCGTTAAAACTAACGAAAATATCACGATTTAATCTAACCAATTATCAAGGGCGTACAGTTGATCTATTATTAATTACAACATTGTTTGTTTCTGGAATAGTATTTACTATTTACTAATAGATCAACTGTACGCCCTTGATAATTGGTTAGGTTAAGTCGTGATATTTTCGTTAGTTTTAAGAACATATTCTGTCAAAATTGGTGGGGGAGGAGATAACCTACAAGTACCCACGACGCTTTTTGCGATGGCATTGCGCAAGTTAAAGTAGTTAACGTTTATAACCGTCACAAGTGTAAATTAAATTAAGCCAGCACGCTATGAAAACTTATAAATTACTAAAAACCACTAATATTCAGTTACTTAACTATAACAATGTGAATATAAACGCAAGTACATAAAATTCAGAACTTTCCATGATAATATATATTCTATATTAACATTTTATAAACAAGCTTTTTTTAATATGGATTAAAATAAGAGGAGAATTTAAATCCAAAATAAGTGAAATTTCGGATTTTCGACTTTCTTTGTCCATTCAAAATGAGGATGACATGTATTCATTGTTTAGCGAATTCAGTTGTGGAACGATTGGTTTCTGCTAATGTAAAGCCCATTTTAATTGGTGTAAATTAACTCGAAGAGGGCTTCCTGTAACTTACTTGAGCATTCCATTCCAGTACATAGCTGGCATCATGTCTTTCTTGAGGTGAAACATGGTTCTCCTTTCTTTGGCTTGATTTAGTGGAAATGTCTCCAGGGGATTACCGTCAAAATCAAATTCGGCCAAGATGCATTTCGAATAGCCTGATTATATAAGGATAAAATGTTATTCTTCATTGATTTGTAATGATGGCCTATATTCTATAGCAGGGATGGGGAACCTGCCTAGTTTTTAATTGCCCGCGGACATTTTGATTATTTAACCCTTTAAGCCCTGAATTTTTTGTAGGGTTAAGTTATGAATGTTTGTATTTGAAACGTTAGCAATTTGTACCTTCAGTCCTTAAAGAGTTAAAGTCATACAGTATTTACATCTTAATTATGTTCCAGACTATTTTTAAAGCTGCAATTTGCCCGCTAGAAACATTTTAGTTGAAATTTTCCCGCCACACAATAAAGGTTCCCCACCCCTGTTCTATAGTGACGGTTCAGGGACAGCCAACCCGCAGCACGTGTGCCACATGCCATTTGTGTATTATACTCGTATATTCTAATAAAATAGTCTGTGTTCTATATATTCTACATAGTTTCTGATCAATGGACTAGTAACTAGTATTTTATAAACCTAGAATCTGGAGGCAATGGCAATTGTATGTTCACTATTCAGTGTTTCATAGGCCTATGTAATCACTGTTCTAGGCAGATATTACATAAACGTATATGGACTACTCGTATACTTTTGTAACTGCTGAGTCTGGAATAAAGGTTTTGTTATATATTTATTATTTCAGTATTTTAGTGTAGCACTTCGCATTTATTTCGTTTTCATTTCTAGCACTGTAAAAAAAAAAGGTTGACCACCTCTGGACCTTCACTCTGTACGAACCCATTTGAGTTTTGATTTGTAAGACATTTGTTACAAACGAAAGAAAATGAAGGATAAATGGGTATCATTTAACCATTCATCACCCGATCACCTTTCGAAACTTTTTAAAAGATACGACACTGATGAAGTATTTGAAAATTTTAAAAGAAAGTTTTAATAAAAGAAAAGTTTTATCATCTCTCAATGAATTCTGAACTAGGCAAACAAGCCCAAATAATCAAGAACAATTGGCGCGCGCGTGCGTAGTAAGGATGGAAAATAACCGAAAAGTGTAAAACCGGTTTTCACCGTCGCTATATTCTTAAAGCCGGTTTTTACCGGTTTTCACCGATGGGATTCTGTATGCTTTTTAGGGAGGTAAATGATCAAAATATTAAACAGAAATAAGGTTTTAAATGATTCAATGAAGTATGTGTAACATTTGAATTAAAAAGTTTATTATTGAGCTTGATTTTTGAAATAACACTTGAGAAAACAAAGAGCATTAAGTGTCTGATCTGACATTCTTGATCGAATCTTTGTGACGAATAAACCAGCAGCTGAAAACACTCCCGGACTCTACGCTGGTGGCTTTTATTGTAAGCAACGCCTGGTACATTCGATCCAAATTTTCGCTTCTATTCAAAGTAGCTTCAAAATATTTGAATTCATTGTTTACGTCAAAGGTCTCAGAAGAATCTTTCTTGGGTTTCATTTTCAGTTTGTTCATCTCGCACATGTACTCGTTCATAAGTTGATCGTCATCATTTACTTCACGACCTGAGCTGCATTGTGAATCTTCGAGTTTCGAAGCAATTGATTGGACTTGGTCGTGTTTCTGAAATCTGGCAAGCTTCTGGAAAAAGCCTCTTAAATGTATGATCCGCGTACTTCTTAAGTGCTTGTCTTGAAGGAAAGAGGGACGGTGCTGAAGATTCATTTTTCAAGACCTCGGGATTGTGGAGAAAACTCAGCAAGGCGACAGCTTCTTTTTGTCTTCTCGGTGAGTAGCAATCAATGAGACACAGACGTAGCTCAAAAGCTAAAGGATTGTTTTTGCTTTCAAATTTATCCAAAATGAACTTCATGGAAGATTCAGCTTTGAGCAAATTTGCATCTTCGGAACAGAGTCCCTTCAAAACAATTTCCAGTGGACGAAGCGTGTCAAAGAGGCTCTTTAAAGCATTCCATTCTTCATCTGAAATCGTCTCTGTTGAGCGTATCACTCTGAGGGCCTTTGGAATGCAATTTTTTAGTTTCAAAAATCTTTCTATCATGGCCAAAAGACTGTTCCACCTCGTTCTACAGTCAAGGATAAGCTTCATTTCCTTTCCATTAAATTCATTTTTGACAAAATCCTGCAATCTCTCATTTTTCAAAGGAGACACTCGAAATATGCGGCAGATTTTTCTCACCTTATTTATTACTTTTAAGTAATCTCCTCGAAGTTTTGGAAGAACAATTACGTCATCTATGTCGGACTAAAAAATTGTATCAGTGCATAAAATTTCACACTCATCTTCGCTTAACTCATGTGCAGAGTGTTCATCTTCTTCGATGGCTTCATCATCAGGGGTAGGGTCACCTTCCCCTTCAACTGAATTTTCAGCAGTTTTTTAATACAAGATATCCGAAACCGCGAGATGTATAGCACGTGCAATGCAGTGCTGGTGATCAGGTACTATTTCTCTTCCACATTTGACCATTACTGAGGCGGTGCTATCGAGAGAACCATTTATTTTCATGAGACCAAGAGACCAATGTTGATTTTCATCATGAACATTAATATTAATATATCTTTGGTTTTGCAAAGATGTATACTCATATATAGTTAATGAATAGCGGATTCCTTTTCTCACCTGATTTTTGAAGTAGTTGACCAATCCATGTTTTTTTTTCTTATAAAAACTAAGCACCATTTTTCTGACACCATTATGGGAAGTTGGATGAGGCTTGTCGTATTTTATCTTTCTTAGGCTTTCTTGAATGAATTCACTTTTAGCAATTGATTGGAAACCCAGTCCATCTACACACGCAAGTTTCGAAATTTCCTCTTCTATGGACTTTTTTTGCACAAACTCTTCCACTGTTCTTTGTTTCTTCAATGGCTGATTAATCTGGTCGATGTTTATGCCATGAATATTTTTCATGTGGGATGATAAACTTGAAGTAGAACCTTCACAACACTTTAAAACTTTGTGACATGTTTCATACACTCTGCTTCTTCTTTATTCTTACGAGTGAAATGATACCAAGCATTTGATTTCTTTGACATGATGGAGTATTAAATCTTAACTGATCAATTGCAATCATCCACATAACATTCAAGACTGAAGCATCAATTATATTTACAATTAAAAACAAACAAAAAAAACGATACGTAATTACTATGTTTTTAAACGTTTGGAAACGTTTGTTTCATAGAAAATGGACCAAAGTGATCGGAGACTTGCGCAAAAATGTGAAAACTGGTTCTTATCGTCGGTTTCGGTGATGATTAAAAATTTTCATCACCGGTTAAAAACCGGGTTCCATCTCTAGTGCGTAGTAACTGGGAAAAAGTGAGGTCATGTGTGTGATAATTTGCGGATGAAGTGGGTTAGTTTTTGGTAAGGCAACAATTTTGATACCTCGAAACATTAAAAAATTTATATAGAAAATTCTAGAAACATTTATCGTCGAAAAAAGATACGTTAATCATGATTAGATTAGGTTAAGCTGTGTTAGGTTAGTTAACATTTGGTTACGTTAGGCTAGATAAGTGAGCAGCTATTTATGACTTAAGTGAAACCACCCTTCAAGCACTCAAATGCATCCAAAATACTTATCACGGTCTTCTCGGCTTGATGGCACTAAAGTTAGGTTAAGTTAAATCAAGTTTTAAAAGTCGGTACCTCGCGTATGCGGAGATGCGCACATGTGTGTGTTTGAGAGTACAGTAGGGTGGATCAATTTTACATTTTTTTCGATTTCCATATTCTAATAGAGACAAAAACTTGCGCATGCATGAGAAAATAGCCTCTGCAAAATCTTAGCTTAATAGGTAATCATCTTCTGCCCCCGGCAGAGCGATGAAAATCATATTTTAGTAGTCAAAAACGTATTTTAAACCCTAGCCTAGAGTCATAAAATTTTGCGTGTGTGTTATTTCATGCCTAAGCAACGATATAAATGCTATGGGAAATATATAAATGCATTATTTAAGACAAAGAGCCGATCTGAAAATATGTATATTATACATATTTTCAGATCGGCTCTTTGTCTTAAATAATGCATTTATATATTTCCCATAGCATTTATATCGTTGCTTAGGCATGAAATAACACACACGCAAAATTTTATGACTCTAGGCTAGGGTTTAAAATATGTTTTTGACTACTAAAATATGATTTTCATCACTCTGCCGGGGGCAGAAGATGATTACCTATTAAGCTAAGATTTTGCAGAGGCTATTTTCTCATGCATGCGCAAGTGTTTGTCTCTATTAGAATATGGAAATCGAAAAAAATGTAAAATCGATCCACCCTAGAGTACAGTAATACCTCGCTTTACGACGCCTCGCTTTACGATACCCCGGGTTTACGAATTTTATTTTAAACGAAATAAAAAAATAAATAAAGTTAAAAAAAACAATATTTAACGTCAAAAATAAATCGTACACGTCAAAAATAAGTACATATCGTTCGTGCGTGCGTTTGTTCACTCTGGCGGAGCATTTTTATCGTCAGTTTGTATCATTGCGTTGAAGTGAGGTTGTTATTGAAATTTACAGAGAAAATAAAAAATCTTCTTTAAAACAAACCACTTTCGATGCATTTTTCAAGAGTCCTCCATCCACGACTGCATCTACAAGTGCGTCTGAAGGTTCTTCTACGAGTGAGTCAAATAAAAATTAAACTTTCTGTGTGTCTTTTTACATATATCTTTGCTTTGTTTTTCATTTCATTAAACCATTGCTGCATAAATTATCGTTTTATTACCTTTTCTTGCGATTTTTTTTAATAAATTTGTTCCAAGAACGTATCCCTTAATATAACATTAAGCCTATGGGAAATAATGCCTCGCTTTACGATGCCTCACTTTACGATTGGACGGTGGGAACGCAATAATTCGTAAAGCGAGGTATGCCTGTATATATATATATACAGTGGTGGGCACAGCTAACCGAAAAGTTAGCTTCGATAACCGCTGAACCGCTAACTCAAAACTTAACTTCGATAACGCTAAACCGATAAACCGCTAAAAATTTTAGCGGAAACTAACGATTACCGCTAACCGCTAACTTTTATTATAGGAATTTAGCTTCGGTTTGGTTTTTTGGCTCTAAAACCCATAAAGAGAGCTGAAATTTTAATATGTTGCAGCTTAGACATAGAGCTTTCCAAAAAGGTATAGCATGCCAAGATCAGATGATGATCAAGGTGTACATAAATAATTAAATGAACAAATGAAATTAAACATTAGCTTACATTCAACATACAGTTTATTTACAGTACAAAAAGTATTAAACGAACCAAAAATATTAAGAAATAAAAATACACAAAAAATAACTTTAATAATCTAATAATGCATTCACTCTGGCTTGGCCTCCAGCTCCTTCTCCATCGCCTCGACGTGATGCTGGTTGCCCTTCATGAACATCAGCCTCTCAAAGTTGGCATCTGACAGGGTGGCTTTTGGCGCGCAAGATGTCCTTGCCTATGGAGAACAGGCGCTCAACTGCAGCACTGGATGGGATGGCTGTGTTATACTTGATGAACAGGTCGATCAACACTTGCTCACCCAAGAAGGCGACGTCAGTCAGGACCTCCTTCGAGCCGGCCTCCAGCCAGGTCTTCACCAAGATCTGTGCCTTGGACTTCAGTGACCTGTGGCTCCTGCTCACCTGGGGCTGAGTGATGCTGCTGAAGAAGTCATCTTCCTCATCCTCATTGCTGGTGGTGCAGCTGGTGCTGCTGCCCTCCTCAATGGTCTCCCTCAGGGCTGTCTCCACGCCGGTCTCCATGGCCTTCTTTACCCTGCTGAGATGGCTGTGATTATGGCTTCCCAGCCAGAACAGGCAAAACCTGGGGTGGAAGGCAGCGGCCAGCTGGCACTCCTGGTCTTGTAGGAGGGCCCAAACCTTTTGGTGATGCCTGCCAGTATCGCGTCTACCAGAGGACTGCAGTACAGGAGGCCTTTGGACTTGGCGTCCTTCAACCTCATGACGGCAGCCGCTACAGTTGGCAGAAGGCTCCCGAGATAGGCCTGGGTCCTCCCCCTGGATCTTATCCAAGGCCTTGGCAACAAGGCATCACCTGGCGTACTCCTTCAGGAAGCCGACCTCAGAATCAGTGAAGGTCTGCAGCTTCAGCTGCGTCATCACCCTGTGGACAGCTCCCCTCTTCTTCTCCAGCAGGTTGTTGAGGACAACAACAGAGTCATAGGTGGAGTTCCATCTCTGGTACTGTTGGGGACCACCAGCCTCCTCTTTCAACTCGTCCAGAATGTTGTCTGCCGACACCGTGCTGCGGCTCTGCTGGTTCCACAGCGCCTGTGCCTTGGACATGGATTCCTGTAGGCCGACTTGAACGGAGCGCTGTCAAGCGCTTGTCGGCATCCACGCTGGCTACCAAGTTCAAGGTGGGGCTGCGCACCTCATGTGCACTGGCAGGTTGTGGCCCAGGCCGCTGGACTCTTCAAGGGCGGCCTCAACAGAGATGTACTCCACCTCGTCCACAGCCCCATCCCCGGATCCACGTCCATGTCCACATCCTCGACGCCCCCACGTCCGGATCGGCAGCAGCTCAGGAATGTTTGGCAAGAGTTCAGCTTCTGTGCCAAACTGTACAAACGCCTTGACGAAGTTGCTGCCGTTGTCCGTCGTGGTCCTGGTCACCTTGTCCTGCAGGTGGAACTTGTAATGGGTGTCCACCATGGCCTCGGCGAGAACATCAAAAGTGTGACGCCCTCTGAGCCGAGAGCAGGCCAGGACGGCATACTGTCTCGTGCGGGTCTTGGGGTCCAGCCAGTGTGCCGTCATCCCCAGGTACGACCTGTTGTGGGCCGACCAGCAGTCCGCGGTGGTCGCCACCAAGGGGACATCCTTCAGCAATCTGTAATAAAAAATTATAAATTGTAAAGAGGCATAAGTTGTAAAATTAAAAATATATAATTAAGTAATGACTATGTCTATCTATATTTATTAATTTTAATAAGCAAATCATATGATATGATTTGCTTAAGGGGACCATCTGACGTATTTTGGGAATAATCGAAAAAATATGGAATTCGGGTTTTTTCGCTCATCAACAGAGGCAACATGGCAACTAGATCGTGGAGGTGGGAGTAGAGAATTTGGCGGAAAATTGACTTAGATTTGGCTAACAAAAATCAAACTTATTTTATGCAAAAACTTATTATTATATTATATATATATTATAATATATAGATTATATTATAGATTAATCATAGTCAAGATAAAATGGTATGAAAAAAATATGAAATACCATTAATAATAATTTAATAAACTTTTATAAATTATAAATACCTTATAAGATACTCCTCCAGCTGGTTATGACTGGCCAAGATCCTCCTGCCCAGGGTGCGGCGGGACATCGACGTCTTGCTGAGGTTCAGCGTCTTGATCAAGCTGACAAAGGTGGGGGACTCCACTACATGCAGCGGTAGCATGTTGCAGACGAACAGGTCCACAATCCTTGTGTCCACCACAGACTGACGGACGCCAATGCCAGCAGCTGATTGGCCAAACGCCTCACCAATGGTGGGCTGGCGTATTTTCTTTGCAGGTGGCTGCGACGACTGGCTGCTGCTCCTGCTACTGGCACTGCTACCAGAAGATTGCCTGTGTTTCCCACGGGAAGAGCCGGCCTTGATCCTCTCCTCAAACTGGATGGCATGCGCTGGGTGGTTCCTCTTGACATGCGACTTCAAGTTGTAGAGGCTCGACGCGTGTCCCTTGATGGTGGTCTCCTTAGGCTGGCACAAGACGCACCGGAAGTACAAGAGGTTGGCGTTTCTCTTATCCCTTGACATAAAGACAAAATAGTCCTCCAGGTGGGGCCACGGGTTCTGAGACTCCTGGTTGGGCTGGTCCTGGCGGACCTGGCCATCAACAGGCCCAACATCCTCAGGCGGAACCAAACGTCTTCACTTTCCATTGCAAAACTTGTAGACTCGGTAAACTGACGAAATATGCTTATGATAACGTACGCTGTCGCTGACACTGTAAGACTGTAACGTCGTAGTGAACTGAACTGCAGAATTACACAACGCTGCTCAGCTGCTGCTGCGTCGACCAATCACGTCTTGTGTTTACACGTAGTCAGCCAATAGCGTGTCAGACTGACTGTTGCAGACACGCTCAGAACAGACTGGAACAAACGTGTATGATTTTAGGGTTAGCAGACTTAAAGTTAGCAGAACTAAATTTAGCGGAAGCTAATTGGTCCGCTAACGGTTCTCATAGTTAGCGGAAACGCTAATCCGGTAACGGAAAAGTTAGCTTCGCTAATTAACGGTTAGCGGATTAACGGAACCGTGCCCACCACTATATATATATATATATATATATATATATATATATATATATATATATATATTATACAGGGTGTCCCGTAAGTCTGGACCCATAGGGAAAAAAAATAATAATTACAAAATAGTCCAAAAATTTATTACATAATCTGTTCAAAGTGTCCGCCGTTGTGTCGCACACATAGCTGAAGACGCAATCTCCACTGCGACAGCACTTTCTGAATCAGTCGCAGAAATTTCTTGACACGCCTCCACAATGCGTGCTTTAAGGTGGAAAATGTTCTGAAGTTTGACCTCGTACACTGGCTTTCAAGGCCCCACAAATAAAAATCATCATAAAAAAAAATAATAATAATAATAAATAATAAAAAAATATATTATAAATCCCTATGGGTCCAGACTTACGGGACACCCTGTATATTATGCCCCGTTTGTGAAATTTCCCAGTTCATGAACTAGACAGCTAGTTTGCCTAGTTCATGAAATGGGCAATCTGACTGCCCAATTCATGAACTGGGCAAATTTGCTGCCCATTTCATGAAATGGGCAGCATCGTGTAGGAGATTAAAAGTTTCCTACATATATCACATTTGTGCCATTTGCATATTTGTATTGACCTGACCTGACCTGAAATGACTTGACTTGACTTTATCTTTGGGGACGAATGTGAGATCAAAGCGGACTATAAAAAGGGGAATCACGAAGACAAATATTAGTTCAATTACATTAAAACAAAAAATTTAAAGGACAAATAAAACAAACAATTCATTCTATGAGCTATAATGCCCGGTCAGGTTAACTGTGTATTAGGTTAAGTTGTGATTTTTTCGTTAGTTTTAACGAAAATATCACAACTTAACCTAACGAATTGTCAAGGGCATACAGTTGACCTAACCCGGCATTCAATTAACCTAACCGGGCATTGTATCCCATAGAATGAGTTTTGTTTTATTTGTCCTTTAAGTCGCTTCAGGTGGCCTTATACCTGAAGATGTTCCTCAAGAACAACTATGCCCTTGACAAGTGGTTAGGTTAAGTTGTGATATTTTCGTTAAAACTAACGAAAATATCACAACTTAACCTAACATACAGCGACTAAACGTTGAGTCGACAACCCTGAGGTAGGACTGAATTGGACCCCCAAGTCTTTAAGCGTTTAAGTCTAGCTTAACTTAAGCTAAGTTAAGGTAGCCGTTCAAGGCTCAGCTGGGATTTCGAACCTAATCAAAGAGAAAAAATAACAAGGACGAATTATATCATTGGTACACGATACACAATACAGTTTCAGCAACACCTTGACTATATCACAAAGGCGTTCTACAGCTAAATATGGAATAAGAATCACGCCCCAACCAAAAAAAGATCCAGAGAAAGTGGAAGCATCTTAATTGCTGAAATCTGAGGTCATGAAATTCTGGTCGAGAATTGAATCCACAACCTTCCGGTTTACAGCCCAGCGCTGTGATCATTAAGCTACTTTGGCAGAGTACTACCAAGTTAAATTAAAATCGTCGCTTAAACGTTTTATAAAGGATAGTAGTATAGCCGCAAAAAGGTAGAGTGCAGGAATGTTGCAATGTTGCAAGAGATAATGATCAATATTGCAAAGGTGGTGGGGCTTACAAAAGGGGGTGGGGGTGGGGGTTTGCAACAACTCAATGTTGCAAAAGGGGTGGGGTATGCAACTCAGTTGCAAAAGGGGTGGGGTATGCAACAACTCACTGTTGCAAAGGGGGCTGGGGGATGCTGCAGGTGCAACAAGGGGTCATGAAACTTGGAGGCGGCGTTATCCGCCAAGAGAACGAGGGAAGGAGAGAAAGGAAGAGAGGTGTTCACCTGGCAGGAGCCAAGTGCATAATAAGACTTCAGCCGAGTGGCCGTTGTCTTATACTCCTAATCAGCCAGTTGGCTTAGAAGGAGCCAAGGGGGGAGGGGTACACCTGAAGGGGGGAGAGGGGAGGGGTCTTCGGGGGGAGAAGGAAGGATGACCTCCCCCCAAAGGGGTTGCCTTAGCCTAAGAGTGAAAGGATAGACGGAGGAGGACTTGGGGGACAACATGGGATGTCCTAACCCCCCAAAGGGAAACTAAGCTAAGTCTTAACCTAAGAAGGGAAGGAGAGTTCTTTATTCGGCCGAAGTTCGCATCAAACTACCAGCTCCGAAGCCAAGCGGGTCTTATATAGATGTTGGTTGAGTTGCCAGATACCATTTTTATTTTAATTGTACTGGTATACATTATTAGGGTGAGTTGCTAGATACCACCATTTATTTTAATTCGTTACCAAGGCATACAGACTTTCTCTTGAAAATCGAAATTGACAAAAAGAAAATGTTTATTAATTAAATAAATAGAATTTGCCTTCTACTGCACAAAAATATAATACGTACAATCGTCAAAATATTAGTTCAGACGAAATACACACACACACACACACAATTGAACAACTTTCTCCTCACCTTATATATATATAGAAAGAATCATATTAACTGCGTCTATTTAATTTTGTTATTATATATATATATATATATATATATATATATATATATATATATATATATATATATAAACGGATTTTCACCTTAAAGTGAATTAAAACAATATTAACATTAAAAAATTCACTAAACAATTGGCTTAGCAAAAGAAATCGTTCCATTAACATTCTCAAATACACACACACACACACACACACACACACACACACACCTCTGTATATATTATGTGAATGAAAATCAGAAAAATGCCAAAAGTATATTAATTTAAAGTAAACGAATTTTCTCCTTTTAAGAGAATCAATTATTAAAACCAATATTAACAACATAAGAAACTAATTATTTAAACGCCGTTTTATTTACTTTCTTTCAGTTATTAAAACGAATCCAAAATATTAACTCTTAGAATAATGTTTTAACATTGTGTTCAGACGAGGAGTGAGCGGAGCAGGTAACCAAGAGATCCAGCTAAAAGGTCCAGCCCGAGGCCTTTTAAAACCGCAAACTGGCGAGAAGGAATTTGGGTCGAACTTTCTCTCTCTCAAAGACTCGATCTGTCTCGGCAAATCCTTCGCTCGACTCCTTCAATTTGGTCCCTTGCTAATGAAATGTATATAAAATTCTATTTTATTAAATGCGTTGATTATATGTCTTTACTTGCAAATTTGTATGGCATCATCTTCTTAGATAACATCTCTGTTATTGAATTGGAAAGATATTATTATTATACATTTTTCAAAATTAACACACACACACACACACACACACACACACACACAGATTTTTGTCAAAGAAAGTGAGGATCACGCACACGCGCGCGCGCGCGACACACACACACACAACTATATATATATATAGGGTGATATGCACAAAGACAAATTTTTCTATGTAGTAATAATAATAATTAACTCCTCGCCGAATTGCAAAGATTAAGCTTTTCACCCCGCATTAGACCTACAGTTTAATGTGGGAACCGAATCAGAAATACATCTCGTCAGGGAATGATTGCTCACTCTTTCACATTATCTCGCTGATTTGTTCATTTTGACAATGGTTAAGCTTTTCACTCCGGCCTTAGACCTACAGTTTCACGTGGAAACCGAATCAGAAATACATCTCGTCAGGGAATCATTGCTCACTCTCACATCATAATTTCAACATTTAAAATAACAGGATCATTTCTTCCCATCTTATTTTCAATTTTGGGTCCTTTACTGACTAGTCGATTACATTAGTGATTATTGATCCGGGAATAGTATGATCGCAAAATGTGATATGCACAGACAAATTTTTCTATGTAGTAACAATAATAATTAACTCCTTTTTACAGAATTGCAATGGTTAAGCTTTTCACTCCGCCTTAGACCCACAGTTAAACGAATTGAAATTCAATAACTAAATACAATTTTTCCACACGCCTACACACACACACACACACACACACACACACACACACACACACAGAAAGTTTTGTTTATTCTTTTCACTTTTAAAAATATAAATAAAGGAATGGATATATTTACAATTTCTTTATTATAAAATCCTCTCGATTACATTAGTGATTATTGATCCGGGAATAGTGTGGCTGCAAAATGTGATATGCACAAAAACAATGTAGATTTTTCTCTTTAGTAATAATAATAATAACTAACTCCTCGCCGAATTGTAACAATGGTTAAGATTTTCACTCCGCCTTAGACCCACAGTTTAACGTGGAAACCGAACTAAACTGCAGCACTGGGTGGCAGAAATTGCACGGGATGCATTACTTATTGTGGTAGTTCTTGTCCTTGTATGTAATGAACAGCTTCAGAGTTCATTTACACCATGCGTACAATTATCTCGTGTACACAGTTAGTGGGAAATAAAACGTACCAATGAAACTATAGACTCATTTAAAATACAGAATTCATTCACACTAGGCGTACACCTATCTCGTGTGTATATATATATATATATATATATACAGAGTTTTGTTCATTCTTTTCTTTTTTTTTTAAATAAATAAAGGAATGGATATATTTACAATTTCTTTATTATAAAATCCTCTCGATTACATTAGTGATTATTGATCCGGGAATAGTGTGGCTGCAAAATGTGATATGCACAGAAACAATGTAGATTTTTCTCTTTAGTAATAATAATAATAACTAACTCCTCGCCGAATTGTAACAATGGTTAAGCTTTTCACTCTGGCTTAGACCTACAGTTTAACGTGGAATCCGAACTAAGCTTCAGCACTGGCGGGGTGGTTATTTATTCACACATCTATGCGAGAAGTAAAAATCCACAAGTCAGGAATCTTGGGAAAGCTGTGCTTAGTATGGTTGCCAAATAATTTGCACCGAAAAATTGAGGATCAATTTAGTATGGACGCAAAATAACCTGCAACCGAAAATGGAGACTCAATTTAGTATGGACGCAAAATAACTTGCAACCGAAAATGGACTCAATTTAGTATGTTGCACCTGCAGCATCCGAAAATTGAGACTCAATTTAACATGGACGCAAAATAATAAAATATTGTTGTGAACAATATTGCATAAAGGGATGGATTGGAGAAAACCAAGTATAGATACAAATATTGTCATGACGGAGAATGCAAGGGGTAATACGAGCATTAAATCTATTGGAGAAAATATAAAGATGCCATTAGTCGTCCAAAGCATGGACCCGTTATATCGGTGTTACGATTGGTACACAAACTTATCATAGCTCCACCCAGCTACACTGCCAAGTTGGCATTAGTGAGGTCTAGATTTTTTTCGAGCGCGGCGGGACGAGCAAAATTCAGACCAAAATGACATCTACAAACACAACCCAAGCTATACACTAAACACAAAACACAAAACGCTCGACGCTCCCTCTTTTCAAAAGAAAAGCGGTAATATGCGTTTCATACACGGAGAACGGTTCAGTCTCTTTTTTTTTTAGGAAATAATTACCGAGGTCCGGACCTCGGTGACCTCATAGGTAGTTACGGCCATGCTGCCAACCAATCATTACGAACATCTGCTCTTGATCTTTTGGGGCGGAGCTTGGTGATTGTGCATATAAAAGGAAATATTTTTCAGTTGGGTGTAACAGTAGCTATTTTCGCGCCAGTGAATAAACATTCCCTCTGCCAGTGAATAAGCACTCCCTCCGCCATGGATCACGAACTTTACACTTTTCCGGATTTGTATCAAGAACGTGACACTGCAGCATTGACTGCAATTAATCTTTTTAACGCGATTGAACGTGATGGATTATTTCCAACGCAAACCGTTGATGATATTTGCAATGCCGCTCCTTACAATCCAACGCAAGGGACTACCATAGAAATGTGTCTATAATTTTATTTTTATTTTTTATTCACAAACTGTCAGAAAGACGATTTCATATATATGGAGGGATGTAGTATCTCGTCAAATACTTCATTTAGATACTCACCATTATGCTAAAATCGAAATTTTTTATGGCAATCTTTTGCATGTTTCTTTTTATAAATGTTATTCGGAATTACATCTTAAATGAGCTTCTCTGAGCGAACCAAAGATATCTCCACATAATGGGGTCTGTCTTACAATATGTATACTCTGTATATGTTTTTATTAAAAAAGATTCAATATGAACATTATTCTTTCTCCTTTAAGGTCCGATGAGGATTTAACACGTGTTATACAATCTTTTGAAGAATCTCGTGTCATGAATACGGAGGATATACTGAACAGTCAGCATAATGAATGTCACATCGAAATAATGTAAGTGTTTTTCGATCTTTTTTGGGGGGAAGAAGACAATATATTTTCATCAAATTATTAAATGAAAGAAATCAGTACAATAACCATCTTAAACTACAGAATATACAAACTAACGTTACAAATATACACACGAACAAAAACATACTATACAACGAGTACGCACAATTGGAAAACGGATTTTTATGTCTGCATACCATTTCATCGTTTCATCGAGTGTAACACGGGTCGAATAAATTTTAAAAATTTATAAATTCTTTATCACGTGACATATGCATGAGAAATGAAATGCAGTACATCCCACAAGTATTACTAAAATATCCTTGTATACGAAACGGGTTCCATACAACTTCGGGAATATGCAACTGAGCGAGAAATTTTACAACAACATGGTCACTCCAGGGTTGAGTACCAAGTGAATCAAAATAGTACAGGCGGTGTCTATTTTTAAAATAGACTGCAATCCAATGAATCCTTTCATTACCGATGACATCTGTGTTCACAATAAGACTACCGCATTCTCGCGTACTTCGCAAACTCAATGTTTCATTCTTCGCAAACACGCCGATAAATTTGGAACGTGTGACTCGTTCACTATTCATTACTCTCTGAAGTGTATTAGCATCCATTTTAAAAGTCAGTGATAACGCTCCTAAATCTATCTACTTCTATTAGGGCTTGCGACACGAGATATACTAGTACACTAAGAGGCGCGTCTATAGGCTTGGTGAATTCCAACCTCACTGAGATGTTTCCGCTCTGTTGTGGGGTTAAATGCATTTACGCTAGCAGATAAGTCAGGTGTAATGTCAAACGGATAAAGGTTAAATTGATCAATGAATTCTTTCTGCGTTACCCCATTACCAAGCTCATCACAATCACCTGCAATATGGGTCAGATTACTATAGGCTCTCGCGCAAAGAGGTAACACAGCGTCTGATGAATAGTCCGTGTCCAATGTTCCACCCAAAGCAATGCCATTAACGTATAGAGTTATAGTTTTAAGTCCGAAATTCTCGAATTTAAAGGCACTCTTTTTATATTTTCCATTCACCGAAGCATGGTCCTCCATTCCGATTAATATCCTTTTAGGAAGATTTCCCAGGGCGATGTTTTCTATCTGCTTCGACGCCAACCCTGCAGGCACCGTATATAGTTTGATTTGTACTCTGTTAATAGGGGATTTCACTGTAGCGTTTAGTAAATTTTTCTCAATTTCTAGTTCTTTTTAGAATTTTTAAATTTGTCCTTTATACTATTTTCGTCTTTAGTTTGATAATATCCCTCGGCACTTAAAAAGGTAGCCTTCGCTTCTTTGGAAAAGTTGAGGACATTTTACAGATTGGCTCGTAGATGATAGTATCCCGTGCCTGACGATATGTTGGCCTGATTTAAATATACGTCACACTGGTTGAATATGGAGTGCAGAAAGTTTGTTTCAGGGTATACAGCATATTTGTCATCGCAGTCCGTTCCATCAGAATGGGCTATACGTAGCTTAGCGTACATGTGCACACAGCTTGGATCAAAAAAGTAAGAGCCTGAGCTGGGTATCACGAATTATATAGGAGCACTCGGGGAACTAATTGTGTTTAAAGGGTTAATTGTAATAAAGTCACTGTGCTCAATAGAAACTTGAGTTGGAGGCATCTCAAAAAGGGACAGCTCCGATTTACAGCATTGTGAACTACATGGGTGGATGAAGCGTGCCATGACGAGTTAGAAATAGTGCCTCCTCTCTCGACAAGTAGTAAACAAACTGATTCATGAGATCAATGTCCTTAGCTTATATCAGTCAAAAAAGTGGTCAACCATAGGTTTCTTTCGCTTACAGCACTTTTTTTTATATCCTTTTACGTTTAATACCACGTGACCCCTTCTTCTTCTTCCCGCCACCACGCATTTTTCTCTTTGCATCTTTGATGATTTCGTCCCGTGTACGCTTTAAATTTTTTTTAGAGCTTTTTTAGGTTTAGCCCCAGCCAATATGTCTTCTGCAGTGTTAAGACCTGATTGTAGCGCTTTCCTTCCGAGGTATCTGGCACCCCTCTTCAGCAAAGGAACAGCCGTACGTAGTATGGATGAAAAAATGGACCCAAGTCCACTACCGCGCTGGTATCTCACCCCTCGATAGACGGTGAAAGGCTTTCTATCCATTATAACTCAGTGCGTCGAAAGTGTAGCTTCACTGTTAAGCTCCCGTTACCGAATGGGAAGTTTTCATCCTCAATCGTTCTTATATATATTGAGATACTGGTTATTAAATTAGTTGCGACATTTACATAATGAGGTCTGTCATATGTAATACTCAAACTCCTTCCTCTATGGTTGGGGATGTGGGCAATGGGCAGCAGGCGTGCCTGGGTATCCCCAACAAACTGGTGCTCCACTATATTACTGTAAATATAGCACATGTCTGGGGACAGAGCTTTCAGCCAATTTCTCCATCTTCAATTGATACATTAATCTGGACAAGTCATGCTGTGCCTCGTGAAATGTGTCTCTTTGGATGGCTGCGCTATATCGTCCATTGGTTATAATTTTGAACACTCTTCGGTCTTTAATACATCTGTTAGTCTTTGATTTTAGGATTAGTGTATGTGCAGGGTTTCCTTTGTTTACGATTTCGTATACTAAATCATTCGTAAGGTTTGAGTTTCTTAAACTTACGCTTAAGTCTCTCACAACATCCCTGACCGAACCATAATGACCCGGTCCTAGTCTTACTTCTGTACTGTAATACCGTGCAACCTTAGTCCGAGCGATACGTATAGTTTCATCCATAGCTACCCCAGCTTTTTCACATTCGTCAATGTCTCTAAGAATCGTAAAAACGGATTCTTTATATTCAATATTTAAAAAGAGGGTGTCCAGCTGAATTTCGCATATCCCCACCTCATACGAATCACGACCCAATTCAATGGGTCCCTGGAGTTCTGTTACAAAGTTGGCTAGTGTGTTGTTAGGGTGTACAGACAGGGACGAGGAGGACGAGGGTGTTACGTAGAAATGGTTAGGAGCCATGTTGCATACTATTTAAGCTTCATTATTGAATCCGCTTTTATATAGGTGTTGAAGCTTTCTGGGTACCCTAGCCATTTCACCAGGTACATTTTTCTCTTTCCTGAACCTTTGCTTCCTAAAATTTTCTCAATTTTAAACACATTTTTTCCTAAATTAAATGCAACTTTCTGCAATTCCTCGCGGTAAAAGCCTCCTGAGATTTCTTCCCCATTCAAATCTTCAACGTAATACATCATTATCTCACCTTTAGGTCTCATAGCCCTAACTTTAAAAATCTCACGTGTCCATCCTTGCTCAAAACCCTTTGCGAATTTATTTCCCGAACGCGACAGCCTTACATAATCATTGATTTTGAAGCGTGCAGTGTGGTTGTGTTGGTGATCCATCTCTTCCTGGTGGCGTACCTCTTTCTAAAACTTCGTTAGGTGTTGTCCCAATCGTGCGATGGTGTGAGCGGTTGTAGGATGATGCCAATGATTCCAGAATGTCTAGAAATCTGTATGTGTTTTTATGTGTAAAACAGCGGTGCATGCGTTCCTTTATGGTACGTTGAACTCTTTCAGCTAAAGAAGCCTTATGTATAGAATTGGTTGTGTAATAGCTGATACTAAACTCTGTCAACATGCTCTGAAAAGCATGACCTATAAATTCCTTCCCCATATCCGTACAAAAATAACCAGGAACCCGGTTTTCTTTTAACATTAGCGTTTTGGTGGCTTTAGCAACTGTTTCAGGTGATTTATTTTTCAGAGGAACTAGCCACAGATATCTAGAAAATACATCTATTATGAATAGAATGTAAAGGTAACCATCGTTATACACAGAATATCTTTGCATGTCTGTTAAATCTGCTTGCCAAATAGAATCAATCACGGAAGCCGTTGTCTTGGCTGTTTTAAACCTTTCTCTCAGGCTTATGAAGCATATAAACGTCCTGCTCCCGCAAAAATCTTTCAACACCTTTTTTTCCTACTCCGTAAACACTTCTGTACAGTCTATCTACGCCGCCGTAGGAGGCTGGGTTAGAAATGTCATAATAGCGTTTACTTAATACGTTAGCCATTTGCGTATTTTAGAGGCACGTGGGTAGGGTTGACCGTTGTTTATCCTCTTCTTTCTCCTCTTCAAAGGTGTTACCGCCGGGGGTGACGGCGTCTTCAATTGTGCCACATGCGTTGCATGTTCCAAGTCTTTTAACATGTTCAGACTTCCTATCAACGTTTTAGGGACATTTATTTGTTGTAGTCTTGCTTTAAAATGCTTCCATCCTGATGGTGAGGGCCTATCCCACTTTCTCACCAGATCAAGGACAATGTCTACGATATTCGACCCCGGTACCTTTCATCCTTCCACAATGATCTCACCTGTATCGGTCCATTGTATGGCTGGGTCCTCATTCAATAGATTATAAAGACTTAAACCTTTATTCCTCAATGTATGTGGGAGGGTGCTTTTTAATACGTGCTCGATATGTTGTGTGGCTGATCCCTTAATCTTTGGTTGGTCAGCTATATCGTCAGGTACAGGTCCTATGTCGCCATGTCCATCGTCCCCGGTGCTGTGCCTAATAACAACAGGAATCTCTGTCGGGTTCTTATAATTTTCGTACTCGTGAAGAAATTTCTGCAGAGCTTCTTGGTATAAGATTCTTTTCTCATCAGGTGTTTTTTCACTGTTTAATAGGGCTAGCAATTCGCTTTCCATTCTTTTAAGTCTGCTTTTACGGGGATATAGATCCGTGTCTGGATTCCTTTGCAGTGAAGTGTACACCTCGTGTGGAATCACTACCACTTTCTTCATTATATTAATCTAGTCAGTAAAGGACCCAAAACTGAAAATAAGATGGGGAGAAATGACCCTCCTGTTTGTACAATAATTCGTTTTTTCTTCGCTACAGTTTGGCTTTTACGAGCGAGTGCACGTATTATGTTCTTGTAGCGGCGTAGGCGAGCCTTCTGATGGGTTTTCATTGATACATTGCAATTTATAACGTTAAGACAGATTTCACAGATGCATTTTAAAAAGTTGGAGTCGATATTTTTAATAAACATCTGTCGCATTGCCCGGGGCAGTCGATGATAGATTTTTATTAATTCACGGTATTTCTTTAGTCTCTTTGTCATCCTGGAATATACACCGTTTCAGGCTCGTTTGGAAATATATTCGTTCTTAGAAGCACCCTAAACGTGTTTCGCGGATGAAGGTCGCAAAGCAAATATCCGTAACGCGTGCTTGTAGCTTCTTTATAAACTTCCAAAAACTCCTTACCCTGATTCGGGAACATTTGATTGGCTAATACCCCAATTTGTGATACATCTCTACGTTGTGCGAATAAGACTAGATATTGTGTATTTATCGACACATCGCGCATGTATCTATTTTTGAAAAATAGATTCTGATTGATGAAGAACACGCTTATGTTAAGATGGGAGAATACTGTAAATGTCTCGGCAAACGTTTTATCCATCTCCAACATGAGATAGTCAATTACAATGACTGTATGTTCATTTCCCTTTAACGAATTAACGTCATATACACCTTTGTGGAACAAAATATCATCTTGTACTCGTTGAACACTGATGATACGTCGAATAGCACCATATAACTTTATGCACAAATTTCGAGAACATCTCTCCCTTTTCTTTAATGATTTTAAGCATAAACACAGTTTTACCACATCCTGTAGGTCCAGATATAATACATGTGGATGGGCTCGTGAATCTGAATTTTTCTACAGAGTCCATTTCTAACACGTCACACTCCTAAGTGGATCATTTACAAAATATTACAAATTTTGAGTGCTGTTCCTTATATTTTGTTTTCTTCTCCCACAGAACCGTGAATGACGATGAGGTACAGCACCCCATCATCGACATTACGGATGACCCACGACAGTGTAGTTGTGATCACAGAATCCTCCCCTGCACGAACCCTCACCAGCGATACCGGTAGCACGTTCAAAGCGGAGGTATGAAGAGAACCCCACGTCAGGTATAAAGCGACCGAAATACGCGCCTGTTGTTAGCCAACCACCAGTAATAGAGCCCCAACCCTCAACCTTACGCATCCAATCCCACATCATCCAATATAAACTCTTGTTCATCCTCCACAGCGGTGACTCGTTCTGTTGAGGATGATATAACGTTTGAGTTGGTGCGCTCCGCAGCCCCCACCCCAGCCTTGACTAGAATCGGTATAGAGTCAGGGTCGACCCTAGAGCCATGTATAGCAATGGAATTGAGCGCGGGCTACGCCGGGTTGTACAGCGTATTGTAGAGTTTGCTCTTCAGAACCGCGACGAGCGTGAAGTCAGGACGAGTCTGTCCTTCGGATTCGGGTCAGATGACGGTGATGTAGATGATTATTGGGTAGTAGTGCCATTTAGACGTTTGGCGGCTGAAGATGTAGAATATATATTAGGACGTATAATGCAGGCTCTCAAAGTAGTATAGCCTTCAATATGGACAACTTCACGGTAAATATTGATCGTGTATTCCGTGTTGCGGGTCATAGTGCCATACCGTATACTCTTAACCTCAATTCTCAAGCTATTTATAGACGGCATATAAACGTCGATCGTGGTTGCGGCTTTATAGCAGTAGTCTTGGCTCGCATGTTTACTGTACAAAATACACGGCTCAAAAAATTTGGCTGCCTACGGTCGTGGAACGTGCCCGTAAACTAGCTGTAGACTGTGAACTTGAATTTGACTGTAATATGGGCCCTGAAGAGCTGAGAATGGTAGAAGGAAATGAATGTGTCGTATAGTTGTGTTTGGACTGGATGATCATCGTAGGACTGTGTATGTTTTTAAAAGCTGTGTGAGAGATCGTACAAGGCCCCTACTTATTTTAGGTCTGTCAGGGGCAACGTATCTCCCCATCCGTAATATAAGGTGCCTTTACGCGAGTTACGATAAAAGTCGAAAATATGGACGGCATCATGATTTGTGTAAGGGATGCCTCGAGTTTGCGGATGATATAGTGAAACATTGTAAAGAATGTCACATGGTATGTGAACAGTGTAAAAGCTCCAAATGTGAAAGCCGTGTAGTTGAAGCTGAGAAGAGGGATTGTAATGTGTGTAGACGCACATTTTTCAATAATAGCTGTTTTGATCTCCATAAATCAATTGGCACGTGCAGGAAAATGAGAATCTGTGAATGTGGTATGTTTCACACAATGGATAATTGGGGAAAATTTAAGCACAAATGTGACGAAATTCACTGTCCTACATGCCAGGAGGAATATAAGGCGGATGGAGTAAAACATGTATGTTATATGAAAGACGCCAAGCCTAAAAACAAACCCTGTATAACTGTATACTACGATATAGAAACATATACGAATGCTGAAACCAAAGAGGTAATTCCACATTTACTTGTGAGCCAGACTATCTGCGATGAGTGTATGGAGATCGAATGTGACGAGTGCCCCAAATGCGGTAAACGGACAAACGTTTTTAAAACGAATGTCCACGATAGTCCTGTGAAACTATTTGTGTCCTATATTGTCAAGTTAGCCGACAAGTTCAAGAAAATGACTGTGTATATTCTCGCCCATAACGGTGCAAAGTTTGACACGCAGTTCCTTTATAAGGAGTTGCTTGAGCACGAATCCTCTGAGATATTTACAGGTGATCCATTGAAAAGAGGCAACAAATTAATACAGATGCAAATAAGAGGTAATGTACAATTTAAAGACACTTTATTATTCACACCTTGTAAATTAGCAAAGCTACCCAAGGTGATGGGCGTAGCAGCTGAAGTTTCAAAAGGATATTTCCCTTACACTTTCCTCACTAGCGAGACTTTAAACTACGTAGGCCCACCACCACCCAAACATTATTTTAACTATGATTGTATGAGTGTAGATGAACGTGAAGACTTTGATCGATACTACAACAGTTTTAATGAACGTAATCCTTATAATATAGCTGATGAATGTGAGCGTTATTGCGTGAATGATGTGCGAGTGCTTAGAGTATGTTTCCAGGCCTTTAGAAGGATGTACATAGGCCGTTTCAAATGCGATCCGCTGCAAGTCGCAACCACCATCGCGTCATTATGTTTTACGGTGTTCAAATAACTTCATGCCTAAAGCCACCTTAGCCATTATTCACCGAAACAACCCCCGCAGTTACGGCCACAAGGCTATTTACTGGCTCATACACCTACAGCAACAGACAGGTGTATACATAAAGCACGCCCGCAACACGGGTGAAGTGACCATTAAGATTAACGGTCGTGTTTTTTGGGTTGATGGGTTAAGTGAAAACCGTGTCACTGGTGTGAAGACTGTGTACTCCTTTAACGGATGCTGGTGGCATGGATGCCCCCGTCCTGAGTGCGGAATCGCCGGAGATATCCACGGTAGATCTCCTGCCGACTGTCTTGCATGGACCCGCACCCGTGATCAACTTATAGGATCCCAGTTCACTCACAAAGTCTTGTGGGAGCATGAATATGATGCACGGATGGAGACAGACGAGGTGTACCGTGAGGAAATAAACACGATCAAGCGTTCAATGGTGCTGGATCCTCTCAAATGTGGTGATAGCTTGTTTGGAGGACGTACAAATCCATTCAGGCTATACTTTCCACCTACGGAGGGTGTGAAGCTCCATTACTACGATTTCTGTTCTTTATACCCATACGTGATGAAGAACAATCCGTACCCCGTGGGCGCTCCTGAGAAACTGGTGGGACCTAACCTGCCCTCCATCAATGAATTTTCAAGAAATTTGAATGATCGTTACTTTGGGCTCTCTTTCGTAGACGTACTCCCCCCGCAATTTATGGATGCCAATCTTACCCGTCGTTATCGACCACAAGCTCATGTTTCCCCTGTGCGTGAAGTGCGCGGAAGAGAATAACGGTAATTGTAACCATATACCCCACCAGCGTAAGATCAGAGGCGTATATACAAGTCCAGAGCTGGCCCTAGCCGTACGCCATGGGTATAGAATACTGAAGATACATGAGGTGTGGAGGTTTCAGAAGCTACCCAACCTTTTCACACCATATATAAACGCATTTTTGAAGGATAAGGTTGAGGCATCAGGGTATCCGCGAGGAGTTGACCGAAGATGAAAAGTCTGCCTATATTCAACGTTACCGCGACCGCGAAGGTATACAACTTGATCGTGCCCAAATTGCAAAGAATCCTGGCAAGCGCTTTAGTGCAAAGTTGTGTCTAAACAGTCTATGGGGAAAATTTGCACAGAATACCGGCAAAGGGAACATTCATTTGGCACAAAGTTATAGTGAAGTCTGGGATTATGCCAATGCTCCCGATAAAGAGTCATGGAGATCGTGAATGTAGGTAATACTTACATAATAAAGTACAACAACACTGAATTGGCCACAGATACCTCAAGGGTTACAAACATACCTGTGGCCAGCTTCACAACAGCCTACGCCCGCATAAAACTTTGGGGTCTATTGCATTCTCTTGGGCGGAGAGTATTGTATGCCGATACAGATAGCGTGATATTCACAGAGAGGGAGGGTGAATACATGCCTGCTATTGGGGAGTTCCTCGGCGAGCTCACTGATGAGATCAAGGATGAGTATGGGGACAACGCATACGCCGACTCTTTTGTCTCAACAGGACCTAAAACTTATGGGGTACGGGTGAGGGTGGGGGAGGATATGAAATATATCGTGAAGGCAAAGGGTATTACGCTCAACCATGCGAATCGGCGGGTTGTTAACTTTGAATCGTTGAAGGATCTAGTGTGTTTGGACGATGAGAGCGATCGGCCTCCCCAACTAACTGTAGGCACCCACAATTTTCGGGCGCAGAAGCTGGGGGGCGTGAAGGAACTTAGGGGAACGAAGGTGTGCCGTAACACCTATAGGAAACGTTACCAGTTACCTGGTACCTATGATACCGTACCCTTTGGATACCATAACCTTTGATGCGTCTATTGTTAACTTACTTATCACACGTATTTGTAAATATGTATGTCTTGTATATAATCTTTGATGTATCTATTGTTAACTTATTATTACACGTATTTGTAAATATATATAACTTGAATATCTCGTTTATTAAATAAATCATGTTTCAATTAGCGTTTCACTTTCTCCTTTGTGTGTGTGTGTGTGTGTGCACAGGTGAAAGTTCTAAGCTCCGCCCACTGTAAGACCAGCAACGTGAGTCATGCTACTATCTGGGATTCCCTGCGTGGTCAGTTGACTGCAGTAAGCCCTTGAGCTCAGACGTGTATTCGCCCGCGTAGAAGAAAATGGCTACCTTTAATATTGCTTGTCCAACGTTTATGAAATGGTATTCTGCAAAGCTTCAAGATGTGGTGGATACCGAAAAACTTCCTATTACCCCCTCCTTTGCCTCTTTTAAAACCACATTGGATCGTGCGAAGGAGCAAGATGTACAAATACTCTATGGTTATTCTGGTGAGAGCGTTGTAGGCTTTCGTTGCACAGACGATGTATTGAAGTATGCTGTAGACCTAAGCTTTATAAAGTCTCACATATACCGTGAAGTAAAAGAAACAACGCGCGCAGAAGAGAAGCAGCAGATATGGATGAGTCTTGTGGATGAGTGGTGTGACAAGCGGTATTATGTCATGTTACACCATGTCGATTACTCATACCCTACGACTGAAAATGTGAATCTCGTCATCATGGAGAATCTTAAGTATTTTTACCACTATATTAATGTATATCATGATAAGGTTCGTAATGAGGTTGTGGGTAGTGCCCTGCGTGAGTTTTTAGCAGACTTTAGAGACGAGTATCGTTTGCTAGGCAAAAGGGAAAAATATGGGCATATGTTCCTCTCAAATAGTGCGCCGGAGTGTGAAGATGTTTAGGAGAGATAAAACATTATAAAATGTGTTTTGTTCGTGAAAATTATCCTGAGGGAAACTGTCTGGGTATTCTGGTAGTGATAAACCGTTAAAACCGTAATTAATTCTTGTACCGGAAAAAAACACCTACCCAATATAATGGGGTACAACAATTCGATAAGCGCCGTACAAGTTTCATTAGATTATGGTGCGACTCGCACCTCACGGATCAAACGAATTCGAACAAACCCATTCACGTATCATCAGGGTGAGTCAACAGCCCATCGAACCGTTCCTGCCTACCTGCGTGCCTCACGCAGCTCATAGTTATCTCAGAGCTTGAACCGAGTGGACGTGCGCTCCTCGAATACGATGGAACTCCCTTTGAGCAGCATTCTCAACGCCTCGTACGATGTGTCAATGACGAAATCGTTGCGCGTGTTCAGGCGTAAATCCGGTGCCGTTAGCTATGTACTGGAAACGGAATGTAGACAAACAAACGGAATGTTGTTTATTTAAGTGTCGAGGAGATGAATAGAATCTTCGTGATAGTTGAGAAGTGGAGTGAAGATCGTTATAAAATACCTGCTAACGTAGGTACAAGAGAGCAGATTAGTGACACCCCCTCATACGCCGTTGTATATACGTTGTGTATAAATAACGATCGGCCATGCGTTGATATACGGCTGATGTGGAAGAATGCTTCTGATAATAACGCTCTTGTTCCTACGCGAAACCGTTTCATCCTCGACAGAATGTTTGAAATCGTCGGATTCCGCAAGCTGAAACCTATATTAGACGCGCGTGTTACGGATATGCTTTATTTTGATACAGTACTTGAATACGCATACACCGCTCTGCTCGATGGGTTTACCGAGTGTAGGGCTGAACAAGGTGAGAATGGTCTAGAGCTGGACGTTTATTTAAAAAGTTTAGACTTTGAAATATCATGAACTTTGGTACAAAGCAATTGATCGGTACAAGGCTGAGCTCACCTACATCGTTCACCCTGAAGAACTATTTCTTTATATAACGAGCAGTTGTCGTAATGACTTAGAAGATTATTTCAATTGCCGCTATGTTGAGTGAAAATGAGTTCACGATTGAAAAACTCGCGTCGGTAGAATAAACCCTCGATTGGAAAGGCGTGTTTATAAACTTGTGTTTAATAATGTGGCTAACGATGAACTCTTTGTGCGTGCTTTTGATTGTATTCTAGACGTATTTAAAGATAACTTACCAACCGGTTGTAAAGTGGGAACAAAAATAGTACTGAACGATATGAAGGCCCTTCATATCGAGTACAGGTTTCCCTATACTTTAAGCGGTGAAATATTATTAAACCGCGTATACTGCGTAATGCAGAGCAATAATGATGTAATTGTAGACTCGATTAAGTGCGAGTTTAGTATTTTGAAAAAAAGTGAAATGTATTTATATATTTAACATATTTGTGTGTATGTGTATATATTTCTGCTATATTGATGGCTATACGATTTCTTATTTTGCGCGGTAGAAGATAAAGTGTATGTATTTATTTATTTAGTTGTGTGTATATATTTCTGCTATGTTGATGGTTATATTATTTCTTATTTTTGTTTTTTGATCATTCCAATGTATATTTATTTTCTATATATCTCCATAATTGTGTGTGTGTATATATATATATTTCTCCTGTACTGTTATATTGACGGATATATTTTTTGATTATATGCATATTCCTCGTTCATATTTCTTAAACTATTATTATTTTGAATTGATCATTCAAATGTATATTTATTTTCTATATATTTATAATAAACAGAATGATGTAATGTTGTTTTATTTAATTCTTTTGTTGTAAACAAATATATCAAATGGCTGGTTACGCCTTCTAAACCTACTAGCGGAATTCTAAGCCAACTTTTAAGAATTAATTAAATAAATGGTACAATCTGGCAACCTAATAATGTATACCTGAACAAATAAAATGGTATCTGGCAACTCTCCACAATAATGTGTACCTGAACAATTAAAATAAAAAGTGGTATCTGACAACTCAACCTGAACAAGCCATTTACGCCTTCTAAGCCAACTGGCTGATTAGGAGTCTATAAGACAACGGCCACTCGGCTGAAGCGTTATTATGCACTTGGCAGGAACCAGGTGAACACCTCTTCCTTTCTCTCCTTCTCCTCTCTTTCTCTTGGGGGATAACGCCGCCTCCAAGTTTCATGACCCCTTGTTGCACCTGCAGCATCCCCCACCCCACTTTGCAACATTGAGTTGGTGCATACCCTCAACCTCCCTTGCAACCCCTACCCCCTTTACAATATTGATCATTATCTCTTGCAGCATTGCAACATTCCTGCACTCTACCTTTTTGCGGCTATACTACTAAGGATAATGAACTTTAAACTGCGAATGTAATTAAACAGAGGTTGCAAATGTATGGTCGCACGTTTCAATTTTACCATGAAACCGAAATTAATGACAATAACAACTAGTATGGGTATAAATATTTGTCTATCCTTTTTCACATAACAAATTTAAAGAGGGTCAGGCAAAGCGCATACCCACTTTTGAACTTAATACTTTTGTTTTTGGTAAACGAGTTGAAACGGGATTGCGAGCAAAGTTGGGTACGCGAGTAATTAGCAGTAAACGAAGTTCCAGTTCACTGAATCGCACGACTTTTTATAGTGATGAGTATGACAAATAAAATAAGAACCGCAATGAAACGCGGTGATTTAGGTGAAGTTTTGAAACTTTTGAAACTGTTGGACTGAGCAACAAAAGTTCTGGAGTAAGTCGGTCCGTGCAAAACAAATTATTATATACAGAACATCCACCTCTTCTCAAATGGAGAAGCGATTTTTTTTTCAAAACCCTTATCCAATTTAAAAGATAAAACTGAGAAATAGAATTTCAGATGTTCATTATCAATAATTAATTTTTTTATACACGATATGTCCATAGAGATGCACGAATGGCCGTGACTTACATCAAAGCATATAAATTGGCCAGTTATGCGCACATGCATGAAAATTTGCTAAGTATGAAGAGAAAAGCGGAGAAACCACTTATTATTAAAAACACACGTAATAGTCAATACACATCGGCATGTTAAACTTCTTAACCATAATATGTTACAGCATCATCATCCAACGTTTTAATCCTTCTGATTACCTTTTTGACCTACTCACCAAGATGCTCAACGCAAATCAGGCTAAAAAGAAGCTAAAGAGACACTAAAACCGTGTCTCGTGTAACGACAATTAAAACTCGCTAAAAACAAAAAAAAAACTGTTTCGGCCAATTACTAACTGTCGACCATCATCAAGTCGATAAAAAAAATTGAAAGACGCAAGAGAAAAATGAAGTAAAATAAAGACTTCATCCAACCTAACGTAAGGAGTCTCGGTAGGAAATTTAAGCCTTTCCTCTCATCTTTCAACCCGCAACTTCACCGCTAATTATTCCTTCTCTAACTGTTGTACTTTTTATTGGGTAATCACAACTGAACAACTTTTTCACTGTTTTCTTGCTTTACATAACAAAGGACTGTGTTAAAGTGACCTTCATGTTACTGGAGTAAAAACACGTTTACCCAATACTTTAGAACGTTACTGCAAGATACTGTAAAATAAGAACTATGTCAGAACGACACCACTGTCCCCGCCTATATCTGTGACCTTGATGCCAGAATCTGATTCTTACTCGCAACACAGTCTTGTGATAACCCGTGTGTGTGTGTGTGAATTTTCATCAATTTATGTTAAGTGGTTGAAAAGCTATGGCATATACCTCCATTTGACCTTTGACTTCTATTTGTGACTTAGACCTTTGGTGCAAGGACCTGATTCTTTCTCATAACGCATCGTTCTGTAACGATACATACTTGTACGAAATATCAACAATTTATGTCGAGTGGTTCAAAAGTTACAGCGCGGACACGAAATTGTGACGAACAAGTTCAATTCAGTAAGGCCCCTCCACATTTATTTAGTCGGGAATAAAAACAACTTTTCTACTATGAACATTTTTATCCTTAAAAGTTTACCCTTGGAGTTCTGAAAGTCACTATCTTACATTTTTTCAGCATTCTGTACGTTTGATAAAAGTGATTTATCAGGAGTGTAAATGTACAGCTAATGATGAAAACATGATTTTCCGAGAGTTAGGATATAATTAACTGCAACAGATTAGATTCTCATAATTAACTAAATTTAAGAAGTTTTAATACAAATAAAACTGAAATATACAGCACATGTAAATATGAGTGAACAGTAGTCAAAGAAATGTTCCCATAAAACGCGTTCTGTGATTTTATCTGCTATAAGTATAAAATATTTTGACGAATAGTTACCTGTTACGAGGGGACAAGAAGTATATCCATCGTACTTGGCTGTAAGTTCCTTTCCTTGTAGTGCCCGACTGAGGTTTTGACGCAGGACTCCGACCTGACCAGCTTATAAAAGAAAATATATATGAAATGAAAATGAAAGATTTATTGGCAGACCAGTAGTCCATATGACAAATAGTAATAATAAAAAGTGACAATAAAATACAGTGAATTTAAGTACTGAAGAATAGAAATACAATTAATAAAAAATAGCAATGTCGAAGTTAAGTGGAGCTACAGACAAACTTTTTCATATCAAGAATTCCATAGCTTAGAAGACGTGGCAGGACTGATGAATAACTTGGATAAGTAGGTTGAATGAATTTTTATTCCTTGCATTAGACTGTATTGAGCAAGTCTTGTTACTTCTGGGAGGCTCGAGACATTATGGTTAGTAAACACTTGCGAAGCTGAGCATCTCGGGGGATAACTTATGTTGGGGTTTGAAAGATCTGTTGTATAGCAAATTTAGAATTCTGCCAGATCCTTTTTTTATAATTCATCCAGAATTGCTGCCCATATTAGTGTAAAAGGTACGAAAGAGTCTTTAGCTTCACCTGTACAGCCACTGGGGTCTATCGAGGTAGCACAGAGGCTTCGATATTGTTTATTTTTTCATATCAGTCATCACTCGGGGAGCTGGTGATAATTTGACCCAAATACTTAAATTCTTGTACTTCCTTTATTGGTCCATCTATCACTTTGAAACCAATATCAGCTGGCTGATTAGAGCTTTCTGGATGGAATTGCATAACCGGAGCTATTGAAGAATAGGGACCCCAGTCTTCTTTAGTTAGCTTTATAAGGCTAACTAACGAAAATATCATGACCTAACCTAACCAATCGTCAAGGGCGTACAGTTAACCTAACGATTGGTTAGGTTAGGTCGTGATATTTTCGTTAGTAGCCTTATAAGCCTAACTAAAGTAGGCTGGGGTTCCTATTCTTCAATAGCTCCGCATAACCTTAGTTGGTGCTACTATAGTATGCTGTCTACCTACGATTCGGCGGTCTACCTTTTAATTATAGCTTCTTATCTTGTTTACTAATTACTTGTTTACATCCCAATGTCATTCGCCTTTGACGATTGGTAAGGTTTAGTCATGATATTTTCATGACTAAACCTAACCAATCGTAGGTAGACCGCATACCATAGTAGCACCCTTTAGTGTTTATAACATTAAAAAAGAATATTATGGTTCTGCGTATATAATTCGCCGACTTTTAGGAGACAATTTAAACCTTCAACAGAAGTACTCATTAACACCATATCAGCAGCATAGATTAAGTTATTTATCCTCATGTTATCTATACAACATCCAACTTTTGTCTCATTAAGTGAAGCAATTAACCCATCATTATACACACTAAACAACTGAAGAGAGAGCAGGAGCCTTGCTTCACTCCGCAAAAGAAACCAGAACACTCGGACAGTAAATTTCCTTTCCAGTGACATATAGCTCAAAATGATTAATCTAAAGAAATGTTCCTAAATTAACATTACAATAAATCCGAAAAGTACAAAAGTAAATGAGGTATCCTAATCTTTTCGCACAGCATTGTTAGTCCAGGCAATTTGTAGTTAGACCTGGGCAAAATTGCTTCAGAAGCTTTCTAAACTGTTTCCAGCTCAGGAACCATTGCCGAATAACATATCCAAAATCCGACAAAATTGGACCCCGGGAACACCCCCAAAAATGAAATTCAAAATGGCGGACTGGATGTTTCCTACGAAAAAAAAAATATATATAATTTACGCTTTTATTTATAGAGATACATTTGATGCTTTTTCTTTCAGTTATAATGTTTTAAATAATTCAACAATATACAACACAACCAGTTATTACGCAAATATAATGTTATATAGCTTTTTACAGATTTTTATAATCAATAATACAACAATTATTTTTTCCCAGTTTCAAGTTATGTTCATTACAGAAGAAGTGATACCTGGTCACAAACATACAGAAATTAATCCTCTTCATCACTATCATCGGATAGATTACCGGTACTTGGGTTGTTATCGCAACCACTGATTTGGCACTCGCCACAAGCGGCTGAACAGGGCATTCCATTACGCTTGCATCCACATCTTGAAGTAGCACATTTCGTCTTGCAGGAGCAGCGGATCATGTTGAGTAGATAATTTGGAGCTGGTGGCTTGTCGCAGGCTGTAGGGTAGTAGGAATTATTCTTTACATACCAACCCCACTGTTCTGCATCGATCTTCTCTTCTGTAGACTTCCAGATTAGTATTTGAAAGTATGTGCGAAAGCTGTGGTACTTTGTGGACCCATCGGTAGGTGGCAAACGTTCGGGTGTAACAAAAGATTTAGCTGTAGCTACCTTTTCAACTAACATTCGATGACGTAGTGCGTTAGTGGATTCAAGTGTTTTGCAGCCATACAACAGAAGCATTGCCTTTCTTCTAGCGGCTTCAATGTCAGAGTGTTGGCAACAATCAGAACAGAATGTATTTGCAACTGAACGGAGTTCAGCCACCTTCATCAGTGTGTCGAATGCTTTGGCTTTACCGATCGAAAAAATTCTGGATGTGCTATCACAGCCCGTGAAAGCATGCACAAACAGGAGATACTTGCAGATGTCATTGCCTAACAATGATTGAATGCTGAGAATATCATACACAGGATTAGGAGATGGTCCCCGTCTTATATCGCTGCGATAGTACAACTTGAAACCACTGTCCTTGGCATGGTACAGAAGGAGAATCAGCAAGTCGGTGTCTTCCCCTATTACTGTTGTAGTTGCATTTTCTGATGAGGAAACTGCTGCACGAACGATGTCCACATCAGCATCCCCATCTGCGTTGTGAACAGTACACCCGTGCTTCTTCAACATCTCACCTACGAGGGAAATAAATGCTTGCTTGTTGTTTTCATTAGCCAAGAAGTGTTCCTTCTGGCCAACAAACTTCATGCTTGGACTGAGATTCACATTTCTGCTTATCTTGGTGCTGCGTCTTCTGTGGGTCATGTCCTTGATCGTAGGAGAGCTGCTGTAGCCATCAAAAACAATGATTGCTTTTCCATATGTTTTCAGAGTGAAATCGGCATATGAGTTGGCGATGCTGTCATATGTTTCATCTTGACGCCAGGAAACACGATGTAGTAGAGATCCACCATCCAATACGTACTGGTCTGTGCACTGAATTTCTTGAACTTCTTCCATGCGTAAAGTGTCAGTGTATTTGATTATTGCATGAGCTAGCTGAGACTTATCGGGTTTCCTCAAGATACTTCGTGATTCGAACAATGCAGGAGGATATGCACACAGTTCGTAACACATGACATCTTCAAGATTCATGTCTCCGCCAGTGGCAACAGTCATCATTCTCTGAAACAGTAGTGCAGGATCTACTTCTATATCTGAAGCATCAGTGATCACAACGGCAGAAGCAGATCCTAGTGTTTTCACTTTGTCAGATCTTTTGGCAGAATATGTAAAGGCTTGTTTCCCAATCATTTTTACGACAATGTTCGTACCGATTGAATGCAATTGATGAACGTTAACTCCAGGATCAGCAGTTAGCCCTGTTACAATGTTGCAGAGACCCGAGGTAGAATGGAATGGGGATAAGGATTCCAGACGTTCAAGTACTTTCTTCATGTCATTACTGTCCCTGATTTGTCTACTTCCCCTCATTTCCTTGTGCTGTTCACTACTTTCCAACAAAACTCTGGTGTATTCCTGCATTGCTAAGTTATAAGTGGAACACAGAGGCATAGAAAAGAGCCACGTTGTCCTTTGGATGTCTGTAAATCCACTTCCGCGTGTCAGTCCGCCTCTGCTTTTCAGGGAACGCATTAGTACTTGTTCTATCACCAGGTCTGTGCCGAGTCCGGCCCATAATCTGTCGCTTCTTCTTACCACAAACTTACCTTCCTGGAACATTTTGTTAACGGCTGGATTTTCAGAAGGCAAACTTAACATTTTCTGCAGGTACAGGTATATCGATTTCAGGTAATTGTGATGTCTGGCTGCTGCAATTATGGGGATCAGTGGCGGTCCTAGCTTACATGACGCCCTGGCGAACCTCACCTTCAGCCCCCCCCCCCTGTTCGCCAACACACACACATTCGAATCCCCCCAAAATAAAGGACAGACATAACTCTTTCACAAAATAACTTTTTATGGACTAATTGTTGGAACTTCAGAACCAAAACAAAGACTCAAATTTCTGAATTTTACAAATCCTTCATCACGTAAATAGAATAACTCACTTAAGAGAATGTAATTATGATACTATGAACAGGAAAAATACAAATTAAATTGCACAACTGCCATAAATAAACTAGAGAATCAAATTTCTAAATTGTACAAATGCTCTATCACATAAATAGAATAAGACACTTAAGAGAGGGTAATTATTATGCTACACTTTGAACAAGAAACAAAATAAATTGCACCACAGCACAACTGCCATCTAAAGCCTGACTCTTCTTACCTTCCTTGATGCAAAGTCATGAATTAAATCATCATATGAAATCTGCTCAGCAATTGTATGATTTATACTGATGATGGCCAGACCGGTAAGGCGTTCCTGTGACATAGTTGACCTCAGGTAGGATTTGATGAGCTTCAGCTTTGAAAAGCTCCTCTCTGCTTCAGCAACAGTGACTGGAAGAGTAAGACCAATTCTGAGAGCAGTCCACAAATTTGGATATATTTCAGAGAGCTCCCTTTCATGGATAAATGTCAGCAGTTCAAGCAAGGATATGGTCTTTGATGGCAAGTCAGGCAAGTTCTTCAGCTCCTGTGCAAGCTCTCTGCCATCCAAGTCAGATTGTCCCTTAAAGTGTAGTGTAGTACTAAGGTTCACACATTGTTCTGTCAGCTCCTCAAATGTGAGATTTTGGAAATGTGTCAGCACTCCAAACTTCTCTCCCACAATTTCCAACGTGGAAAATCTTTCCTGAATGGCTGATGTTGCAGCATCAACCACTGCATTGAAAAATGTCACCTCCAGCTTCTTCAAAGCATCAATCAAGGGCTCATCAGATGCTTCATAGGAGAAGTGCCGCTTTGTGGACCTCAGCCGTTTTTGTTTTAACACAGCCTCCACATTCATTTGTTCACAGATATCTGTGGCTGCCATTTGTGCAGCCACAAAACCTGTTGCCCTGTAATTGCGGAGACCTCTCTCTGTTTTTTTAGGAGATTTACTGCAACATCAACGTGCATGCTAGGAGACTGCATCTGCTTGCTTGCTCATGCTGAATTTGGCACAACAGGTCATGCCACACCACTGAACAAATGGCGAAGTGGTATGACCCAACCTCCTCTGACAGAGATTGAGCCTCGACCTTTATTACAGAGTCTTTGGTGTGGTCCCTCACCTCGATCAGTGCATCTCTCACTGCAGCTGCCTGATATCTCAGGGGCTCCACACTCTTGATCTTGCTTTCCCACCTTGTATCAGACCACATCTTCAATGTGATGTTCACATGTTTTTTCAAAATGGCCCATCGTTGTGTGGAGGCTGAAAACAAGTTGTAAAGCTTCTGCAAGATGCCAAAGTAACTTGTGGCATCAATAGATCCCTTAGCAGCATCGGCCACAAGCAAATTCAGAGAATGAGCCCCACATGGAACAAACAGAGCTCTGGGATTAATTTCTAGGAGCCTGGATTGAACACCCTTGTTTTTTCCCCTCATGTTGGCCCCGTTGTCGTATGATTGTCCTCTACAGTCCATGAAAGGAACTTTTAGCTCCTCCAGTCTCTTCAGAATCAGAGATGCCAAATGTTGACCAGTGGACTCCTCTGCCTCCAAAAACCCCATGAAATGTTCCTTTATATGGGGCTTCCCCTCCAGTGACACAACCCGAATCACAACTGACAACTGTTCAGTGTGGCTGATATCTGAGTGCAATCTAGAATTATTGAAAAAAACTTTGATTGTTTGATGTCGCTCACCATTGCTGAAATGGTCTTGCTGCTCGACAAATCAATGAGTTCGTTTTGTATGTGGTGGCCGAGGTAGCTGGTGTGACTGGAGGTCCCTTTTTGGACACGGTTAATGTGCTCTTGCATTATAGGATCAAATTGTGCCATCAGTTCAACTTCTTTCAGAAAATTGCCATTTGATGGTGAGAACAATTTTTCTGTATGTCCCCTTAGTGCCAAATTCCTAACTGCCAGAGAATGCACAATAGCAGTGAGACGTGTCAGCACCGCTCTCCATCTCAACTTCTCAGCCTCCAGAAGTGCCATCTCCTGCTTGTCAATGGTCTCCCCCTTTCTCATCCTCACTGCCAGTTCTTTCCAGATTTTCATAGAATTTAGGTGTTCTGAACTGTTGTCATGTGATGTGAGCAATGAGCTTGCATGCTTCCAGTCCGAGAGTCCCAAACTTGTTAAATTTATTTTCCTCTTGGAAAATAATGTACAACAGAAACAGAAAAGGCTGTTGTTTTTTAAGGAATAGACCAACCAACTTCTGGTTATATTTTCCCCACTAACCAATGACTTCCTGAAGTATTGATGGTGGAAACTTCTTCCGTCACTGTCGTTTCTAGGGAATACAAAGTCAGATGGTACTTGACTCCCCTGTAAACCAGTTGTGTCCGAATTCTCTCAGTCAGAACTGAAGGCCAGTTAGCAGGGTCGGTGAACAGAGACTCATCCTCAGGAGGCGATTCTGCTCCAGGCATTTCTAATAGAAAGAACAAGAGCATTACTCATTAGTATACACACCTAAGTTAGATAACACATTATTCACAGCACTTTGTTATGGTGGTGGTGTTATGGAATTATGGTGGTGAAACACCACACATACCCAGTAACCCAGACCCAGTGATAATAACATTATAATTTATAACTGTTTGCAAAATGCTTTGCAGGGATGCACACACACATACACATACACACACACGCACACACTCACAGACATATGTGCACACAAACTCACCTGAAGAGTCCTGCCGGGGAGAAGTAGAAGCAAATGGGTCTTCATCCTCAGGATCAGACTGCATTTGTGGAGACATGTGTGAGGCTGAGGAGGTAGATGGCTCCTCAGCCTCAATAATGGCAGAAGTAGACGGCTTCTCATCCTGGCTAGTGGCAGAGGGTGTTCCAAAATATTTCAAAAGTGCCCCTGCAAATAGTAAAATAGAACATAACAGACCAATGCATGAATAGGCTAGTACAATTAATTTAACATGTTATTAAGCACAATTTATTAAACTTTTAGAATAGGAAACAAATGAATAATACAACCTCCTTGGTTAATGGCTAATTATATACATAATAGTACACTTCAAATGACTCAGAAAGCTATATCACAAAATAGCAGTGCAATATAGCAGTGAAGAGTAGATGACATAGCTCTATATACCTTTATCTTTTGCTCGTTTCTCCTCTTCTTCTTTCCTCTTTTTTCTAAACTGAGCACCTGATAGCTTTGACCTCTTCTTATCCATTTGCGGTTATTTGACAGACCTTAGTGGCTTAGTGTGAAGATTCGTTCTGTAATAAATAATATACATTTCACTATTTAACCAAACCCAGAAAAATAACATTACATATGTTAAAGTATGGGCCTTTATTCCCAATAATATTAATCTGGAAGCATTTTGCATTGTTTAGGTCTTTTATGGGAAGGTTTATGGAAAATGCAATAGATGGTTTTTTATTAATAAAAATATATTTATTGATCTTTTATTATTTATTTTATTTTATTTTTTATTTTTATTTATTTCTTTATTTATTTATTCTTATTTTTATTTTTATTTTTTTTGCAGGCGCTCATGCCGCCCCTCCACAAATGCCGCCCTGTGCGGCTGCCCATATTGCCCATATGAGGAACCGCCACTGATGGGGATGGTCTCCAGCATAGCTTGCAAGTGCAAATCCCACGAGCCGGTTCTGTCTGCTGTTATCAAGGAACGTGCAGTGTTGATCATTCGCTGATATTCCAACCAGAGTTGACTTGTTTGCGAAGTAGATTGTAGGTCAGTTTTCTTCGCATCCAAAGTGGTAGCAATCTGAGACAATGCATTCGAAGATTCCACATCCTCAACTGATTGTTTGGCGGTCATAACATCGTCGAGCAGGTCACAAGCTTCCTTATGGAGGTAATGAGGAGTTCCATCTTCATTACGAGGGAAAACGTCTGCGACTAGTAAGGTACTAAGAGCTGCATCTACTATCATATGACCACGTATCGCTCTTGAAACAGCTTTTCCAGACATCATGTGTTGCACGGCATTTGGTCCGTATATTCTTGAAGTACTTCAGACAATCCTGAACCATTCATAAGAGTACCGACTGCTCCCAAAAGATTCATCAGAGTGTGAAATGATCCCAGCATTAAAACAATGTCCTGCAGGTCTCTCTGTTCATTGATGATTTGGGAAGCTTTCCAGAACAAAGGCTGATCAAAGGTAATAATGCATGGGACTTTTTGATCGCGTGCTATCTTGCTCAAATATAGTAATGTCGAAAATATGCAGGTCATGTCAGTTGGCGACATATCTATGATGGGAAGGAACGTGATCGACGCCACACCTGGATGTGAGACACTTGATCCACCGTGAATTGCCTGCATTGTTCCGGACCAACTTGGACCTGATCTTTCTGCTGAAGATATCTGCCAGAGAAGACTAAGTCAACTTATGGTGGCAGTGGGTACTGGAAGTTCGCGGAATGAGATGTCCCTCAACATGCTTCTCGCGTGTCTATATTCCCTAATGTCAACGGTTGCAATCTTCTTAATGTCATTGTCACCAACATTACGCCTGTGAATAGAAGGGTGGATCTTGATCTTCGGAGTTATTGCGGCAATCATACCCATTCCATGAAAGGTATTCTTCCCATCCAAAGTGAAGACATCATGATCGACGTTATCTGCTGCTAGAAGGACTGCAGTGTTTTCATCAACAGTAAAAGAGCCAGACCCACTTGCCAGCGCCGCGTTTCTTTCGAATCTTGTTACTTCTGCATACGACGAACAGTAACCAGCTGATGGAGAACGTCAATAAGGTACCTTGACCTAAAGTTGTGGTGTAGCTGAACCGACAAACCGATCTGTAGTGGACATAGTAATCCTCTAGGACGGGTTGCTTGCATAATGCTCTGCCCAATTGCACCTATTTTTCTTGAAGCATCCTGTCCCGCAAATGCTTTTGATAATAGCAATTTCAGACTGTTGGGAATGTAATCAAGAGCACTTTCTGCAGTGATGTCATTTGGAGATGGATACACATCTTTTCTAGGCGAGTCGACAGACTTGATATCACTTCTGATTATTTTTTCAGCAGCTTCTACTAGGTAAATCTTCTGTAGCTCTATATCTATATCACATTCTTTCGACTTTTTGTGATAATCTATAAGAATTTCATTAGCTGTCTCTCGTAGTGTTACTACATCTGCCTTCCCACTTTCACCTGATATTATGATCTTGTCTCCGTAACGTTCTAAAAGCTTTCTCTTCATGTGCCTGCGTTCGTAGACAGAGCTCTGACTTCCTTGAAGATATTCCTCCATTTTGGAAATTAGGTCTCCAATCAACAGTTGTTCATCATCATTCTCTTCCAGGTAAGCACAGGTCTGAAGGAATGCTTGGTGTTGCTCTTCATTAGTTGGTCTCCCTTTCTTCGAATCATGATCGTCGGAGGAGTATGCGCGAGGAATGTTTTTTCCACTTCGAAAATTTACGCTGCAGGTGTGATGGTAGACACAATCTGCAGCAGGAAGATCACGATTTTGGTTTGTGTTTGGAAAAAAAGTCCACAAAGGTATCACAAAACAAACAGTGAGTAGCACTGGAAAATGCGTATTCATGAAAACGAGCACTTTTCCTTGGTATTGCCTCGGCTGCGGTCTGTCGCTTCTTTATTTCAATGGTCTTTTTATCCGTAAACCTTTTCCTACATACAACGTGAACACTTATTCCAGCTGTTGCAACAACATCGCTTCCACGGCTGCGGCTGGATGCATTTATACCATCTGCTCCTTTTTGCGAGATGTGAACCACTTCCTGTCCGCTGTCCAATTTCTCCTTACAAATCACGCAAAATTCTTCAGGGGTCTGCATTCTTGAAGGCGGACGCACACCGAGTCAGCCGTACACCGAGTCAGTCTGAAACAGAAAACACAAATTAATAAACTGTGTTGCAGTATTTAAAAGGAGTACATAATAACAGTTTTAAAGAAAATGACAAGCACAAATACGCAGATTTGATAGTGGGTAGTAGGAATTAAAGAGTTGTATATAATATAAGTTTATAAAGATGTAGCAATGTCCATTCTCACATACACTCCGTACAGTATATTTTATTTACATTACGTGACGTCATAGTTTAATACTAGCCGCCTAATACAATTTTTAGTGTCATATAGGTTAATTTAGAAACGAAAATGTTTTAAAACATTTTATTGATCAAGAAAAACGTCATAACTCTCTACAAAGCGAAATTAAAATTTATTGTATTTCGTAGGAAACTGCCAGTCCGCCATTTTGAATTTCATTTTTGGGGGTGTTCCCGGGGTCCAATTTTGTCGGATTTTGGATATGTTATTCTGCAATGGTTCCTGAGCTGGAAACAGTTTAGACAGCTTCTGAAGCAATTTTGCCCAGGTTGAAGCTATTTTTGCTCTAGATTGCCTGGACTATGTACGGTGCCCCACGTAACCGTAAAAGATTGGTAGGTATACTAAAATTTCAGTAAATTTAATGTGTACATGGGAACTTTCCCGTCTTCTAATTTTTTAAAATAAAATAATGTGGTTCACTCTATCATCTACCTTACTTAAGTTATACCTATGAAACAACTATAAATAACAATTGAATTACTGTCAGCGTATTTAAATTAATTTCCTTCAATACATAGATATACAAATCAGTTAAGTGGGACCTTTTAAAACCAAACTTATTAACAGATATTCATTAATAATAATTTAATCGGCGTAACGAGTTCCTCTAGTAGTTTTGAGAAACAGGAGGCGACAGCAACAGGCCTGTAGTTATTGCTGGATAGACCGTGTCCATATTTATTTTTGACAAGAAGCAAACTCTGCAGGAATATAACTCTGAGCAAGCATGACTGAGAAGAGCAGAGATATGCAGACACACCATGTCATTGGCATAATTTAAGTGTTTATTCGGTATATATATATATATATATATATATATATATATATATATATATATACAGGGTGTCCCATAAGTCCGGCATCATAGGAGAAATTCATATTTTTCTATTTCTACAAACCATAATTCATATTTTTCTCTTTCTACAGGTCATAATGTCTGTGAGCAAGGAAGAACGAATCCAGATAATTCTACACAAAGGAAATCGGAGTCAAAGAGAGGCAGCTGCTGAATTTAACAGACTGCATCCAGACCGCGAGCCAATAACACAGAGTTGTGTTAGCAGACTTGTTGCAGTCTCTTTGACTCCGATTTCTTATGAGTAGAATTATCTGGATTCGTTCTTCCTTGCTCACAGAAATTATGGCCTGTAGAAAGAGAAAAATATGAATTATGGTTTGTAGAAATAGAAAAATATGAATTTCTCCTATGATGCCGGACTTATGGGACACCCTATATATATATATATATATATATGTGTGTGTGTGTGTGTGTGTGTGTGTGTGTGTGTGTGTGTGTTTCGGATAAAAATATATATACTGTATATGTATATACCGGGTGATTACAAATGATCTTCCCAATTTTAAACAGTTATTATAAAAAAAACTAACAAAGCTACAGCGTAAAGAAAGATATACAAATGAAGAATATTTCAGGGAATTTTTATTTGTAATATTGAACACGTCAGAGATAGCCCTGAGGTTAACGTGTTTTGTGCTCTTACGGCTGAGAAAATGTATGGTCTATTCTTCTTTTCTGAACAAACAATTAGCCTATCATTTACCGCCATATGCTACAGCTGCTAGAGGTCAAAGCTGATGTGTGGTTTCACCAGGATGGTGCGCCACCCCATTTCCACAGTGAGGTTACAACATTCCTGAACGAGTAATTGCCTGAGCGTTCGCCCGATCTAACCCCCCTTGGATTCTTCCTCTGGGGCTATGTCAAAAATGAAGTTTTTTGTTCCACCAATGGCAACAACTTTAGAACATTTGAAGGAAAGGATACGTGAGGCTGTTGGGAAAGTTCAGTATGATATGGTGCAAAATGTATGGAGGGAAACAGAATACCACTTTGATGTCTGCAGAGCTACAAAAGCTCATATTGAGTTTCAATAGCTTGTAATAAAACTCTTTGAGTTCTTCTTTATTTGTATATCTTGCTTTTCGCTGTACAGTAACTTTGTTAGTTTTTTAATAATAAATGTTTAGAATCGGGAAGATCATTTGTAATCATCTGGTACTTCTATTATAATAATAATAATAATAATAATAATAATACCACAAATCTTCTGGCTTTTAACCTTACCAAATTGGTTTCTGAGATAAGCTGAACTTGCTAAATTTTTATGAAATTCATATAATCATTGTCATTATACAGTGACGCTATCACTGTTCATGAAATTGAGCAGCGGCTTCAAGAGAAATATAGGCAATTTCTTTTAATCGTTCTAAAAGACTGACCTATACAGATCTAACAGCATCCCGCAGAATTCAGTTTTGACCCAAAGGCAAATGACATTTTAACACGTGAAACGTCTATTACTAAGAAATTAATTAGTACAAATTCTGAAGAAAATAATAGTTCTTGGTCCGGTAAAACAAAACACGTTTATGTAACCCGTTTCGTTCATCATAACGCTATTAATAATTTTTTAATAACAGAAGATTTCTGCATCCGAATAGGACATTTGTTTCATTTATGGAACTATACAAAACGAATTAAAACTAAAAATCTCTAAATAAATACGCGCATAAATAATGTACGTATGTATTCACTGAAACCGGTTCAGTACATACATGGACCAAAATTGTATTTACTCGTAAACACTTTAAAAAATGTATAGTACCTCGCAATAACCGCAATTAGTATACTACTTTCATAATACTTTTTTTTCAAATTTCTAAGATTGTTTTAATTGTAATTTTAAAACGTGCAGTTTCGCACTGAGGATGAACTTCATCTTTCTAAATCGTCCGTGTACAATGTAACGTTTGGCGCTCTTTTCATCGTTAAATTGGGATTGCCTAAGAACAAACCAATTTATGTGGAGTGGTTCAAAACTTGTAGCCCGGGCATGAAAGTGTGACAAACAGACAGACGGACGAACAGAAAAACAGACAAGCGCAATCCAAATTTATTTGGTCGGGAACATAACACAGGCCTGCGAATGAGAACTTTGTAAGAGTTGAGTTGTTTTCTTACTAATAACTGATTTTATATAATTCAACTACACTGATTTTGAATAAGGTGTCCATTTTTTTTTTTTTTTATCACGTAAGGATTTTCCGCAAACTGGAAGGGAAAAAACAACATAAATAAATATTATTTATTTCAATTTACATTAGGTACCTATTTCGCTTTGTTATACTAATCACAAATGCAAACAACTTTCAAAAGAAAGAAGACTATTAACGTCAATTACATATTCATCTTTATCTTTATTTCTCCCGAGTTTTTTTGTGAGATCTATGCCTTTTAGTCTCGAATGTACGTGCTGTTCCTTTTCTTTTATGTAATAATTCTGGAGTATCCCGTTTCAACATCTAGAAGTAATCAGCCATCATGCTGATGTCCCACCTTCCCTGATATCTCTTCCCCATTTCTTTGATGTCTTGGTGAAACCAAGCATTTATAAGCATTTATAGGCAGTAGTTTTTAATCAAAATTTGATGAAAATTACTTACATATGTAATATGACATTTCGTGAAAAATCTGTAGGTGATGGCGAAAAATGAATATTATTTTCGGAATCAGCGTGCAAAAATTACTATACAAGTGATAAAATATTTCGGACAACAAAACCATCGCAGGCCTGTGAATTAGTGATCGGTAATGGTTGATTTTCTTTAGATATTTTATTCATTTTAGTGAGAGTAATAAAATTTCAAAAAGAAACCCTGAATATTACGAATTAATAAAATATTTCGCTGTTTAGAAATTGCTTCTAGGCAAACTTTTTTCGAAAACTGTACATACAAAATATTAACTAACTCTTGAACTGTATTATATGCAATACGACATGTCTACATTAAGAGTATATACTATATGGGCATTACATTACTTACATTTCTAAATTAAAAAAGTGGTTACATTTTAAGCCTACGAGCCTTTCCTCAAAAGCTTCAGGCTTACCATCTTTAAAATAAGACTAGGCTAGATACAGTTAAATTAAAGTAATAAAAATAATTATACTTTTAATTTTCAGATATTTATTATACTCGTATTATTATTATTATTTCATTTATAAATTCTGTTTTATAAACGTAGGGGCGTACATAAACATTTCCGCGTTAGGTCTACAAGTTTTACACTCCTCTCAAGTTCGTATCGAAGGTATTGAGAAATGGTCACCCTTGCGAAGCTTTCGCTTGCCGGTATAAGATTCTCAAAAGCCTCGGAACGTTTGAAGTTTATCGCAACGCACTTCTAGACTTCAGAAATTCTCACCACCAGCAGAAAGTTATTCTGATGGTTGAAGTTTGAATTCAGTCCTCCTTCAATCACGGTACGAAAATCACCTACGTATAGGCCTTCTGCGTCTTCGCTTACTTAATTTAGAGAAAGTAACTTTCTCTAGGCCTACAGTGCAATTTTTGCCTACTTCCGTGTCATTTATTATAATTCAACGCGTGTGTAAGTATTCTGCAGCAGAAATTTTGTACGAGCGTGGTGTGACTAAATATACAGTAGGTGGGCTTTAGTTAAAATTCCTTTTTAACGGTTATTATTAGAAAAGTTATTTTACTAAAATGACGTAATAACAACACTCGTATTTCACTTAGTGTTAATGACGTGCAAAATAAAACTTTAAATTGCAAACAATGTATTATTACCTTATATTTTAAAGTAATTTACACCTAACTATGCATTACGTAATCCTTCACAAAATGTAGAAACTGGAATGGCAGATGAAATATTTAATACACTTAAATAGTACAAGTTTATGATGACGGTATAATCTCATTCAATGTCATTCCCATTTGATTTCGCACTCAAGAGTGAGAAATCTGCGAATGATAATCTCAAATGAGGCAATTCTCAGATCGATCTATTCCCATTTTACTCCATTCCCATTCTCATCCACGGTTTACCCACTTTAGTCCAAGTTGGGTTAGGTTACGAAATAGCCACTATCAATTGGCGCCTTTACACTCTTTCTTTTTAAATGTGAATTTATTACTTAGAACCGCGAATGAGAATAGGAATGACATTCAGGGAGAAGAAATGGCATGCAGGCATTCAAAAATGTTCCTTTTATATAAATTATTTGCCGAAATAAATTCTTGGCAAGAACCAGTATTAATCTAATTTATTATCTTCTAAGTTTATGTATATTTTCCGATATGAAACCGTTTACATGCATAAAATTCAACGAATTCTCGACGGCCAATCACAGATTTTATAAGAAAAAGTATTTTCTATTTGCTGCATGGCGAAATATCTGGACAAGCGATATCTGATCGTTTTGATATTCTATTGACAAGTATATCGTAGGTTAAATTAAGTTAGGTTTGGTTAACATAGGTATGTTAGCTTTTTAGTGTCAATTGTTTGGTCATGTTGACGAAGTGAGTATAGGTCCGAAATATCGGGTATGGTTAATCATGCCCACATACCTACGGCTGCAGCCGTTTTTGAGGTCGGCACATTGGTGCAGTCTCCGATGCCAAAGATATTGGGATAGACCATATGTTCAAGGGTTTCTTTGTTAACGTTGAGAAAACCGGTATTATCCACGAGGGATTTTGATTCCCGAAGTACGTCAGGAGCACTCATTGGAGGAGAAATGTGGATCATTTCGTACTGTTCGATCAAAGATACAACATTTTAATATAATGGAAATTCATAAATAAGAGGGAAAAAGCAAAGTGAGAAACTAAGAGCTAGTGGGCATCGAACCCCTTTTCGAGGGTCTGGATGGCGTGATCGGTAAAATTAAGCGCTGACTCTGAAACCACGCAACGGAGGTTCGACTCCAACTAGCTCCTACTTTCCCACTTTATTACCTTTTCCCCTCCTACCTTAATATAACAAATGAATCTACAGTACTCAATAATAGTTCAGCAAGAACATGATTATTACAGAATGTCATACGGTGAAAATTCTAAAGTATGAAAGTTCGTATAAATTCATCTTGCACGTCCTTACCGGTATTACAACGGTTTCATTGGAATCGTCCATTTTACTGAAAACGGCTTCTTTCGTGTCCGGTTTCACTTCCACTAAATTGTGATGGAGGTTAATTTTCATGTCTCTCTCTTCAACTAACTGTAAAAAAGCGAAATGTAAATTTCTTTACAGTCTAAAAAGCAGTCCAGTGTCAGGCCTTGTTATTTTTATTTATTTTGATTGGGTCCAGAATCCCAGCCGAGTCTTGAACGGCCAAGCTCTGAGGGGCTAATTAACTTATAGCCTAGGTTAAGCTAGACTAAAACAAACTTACGGACTTGGAGGTCCTATTAGGTCCTACCTCAGGGTTCTGACGCGATGTGTCCTACCTTAGGCCTCAGTTGCATAAAATTAAGATAAAAAACAAAAGGGGCACTATTTATGGTCTTCTTTCTAAACTTTGCAACAACAACACAACCTGCACCATTGCACGATGCAACAGTCTTGTATCTAAACAACCAAACTGAATTGCAAGAGAGCTCTCTATAAGACCACGCCCTGTAAGTGCCGCATTCAACAAACGAGTAGAAAGGACGCGCCAGTGCCCCCAAAAAATTATGCCACAAGATTGCCTAAACAATACCACAACAGCCCAAAAATGCTAGCTTTAAATTAAGTGAATTTTTCACTAACATTACAATTATGAGCTGGATATATATATATTATATACCCACACACCTTAACTTAATATATACATACAAGCAATGCTGCATCAATCAGCTTAGTCATCATATCACCTTGGAACAACAATGGCTCTTCCTCTTCTAGATTTTCTAACAGGCCTAATGCCATGGTATTTCTTACGGTGATCACGATTAAAGAGCATTTTTCCATCCTTCACGATTTACGTCACGCGTGTATGTACAGGGTGGTCGAAAAGTCCTGTCACTCCCTACAAAATGTACATATTGTAATAACAATTTTATTATTGTGTGATTAATTGTATTTATATGTGGTAGATGTAATTTAAGAAACAAGTCACTAGCAACAATTACTTTAATTACAGTAAATACAGTTACTAATCAAGAATATCATATCGTTTCTGCATGTCTGTATCGCTTAATTCATTAACAAATGACAGGCGGTATTGTTTAATTTTGTCATGTGATCTCTTATTGTGGACATGGGGACTGCAAGTTCTTGTGATCGTTTCCGAAGTGATTTTTTCGGTGAACGAGCCACCGATGCAATCACACCTTACATTGTTCTGCTCGAGTTGTTGGTCTTCCTGACCGTGGTCTGTCCTTGATGGAGCCAGTTTCAAACAGCTTTTTTTCCCAGCGTAATACCATCTTGTTTGGTGGTGCAGCATTATTGAATCGTGTGTTGAAATCATTGTGGATATCATGCATCGTTTTGCCAGTATGTGACCTTTCATGAGCCCATGTGCTCATCACTATCCTTTCTTCCAGAGTGTAAGTGGACTGGTCTGCCATTGTTCACACAACTCTAATACCTGGAAAAGAAAAAATGTTAATGAATCACATATAAATTCAATTAATCATAAAAATAAAGTTGGTATTACAATATGTACATTCTGTAGGGGGTGACGGGACTTTTCGAACACCCTGTATTTTAACCTTTGATGGCCACGTTACAACACAGCTTCCTTTTATATCAGCGACGTTGGGTCTGTTTAGAGTAGTTGAATGAGTGATCATTCTCTTCGTTCAGACGATGTAGCGACCAGTAGATGGTTCATATACAGTACCATGTAAAGCTGTAGGTCCCCTCTGTCCAGTGGCGGACTAACTCACGGGCCCACGGTTCCATGGCCGGGAAATATCACTACGTAAGCTTGCCAATTTCACAATTAAATCCCAATGATATACTGTACTGTATATAAAATCCTAGATATTGGGCGTTGAGGACAAAATTCAATGTTTCATGAACATGTTATTCCTGAACTGTCCACGGCAATCCTGGACGGTTCACGGCAATCCTGGACGGTTCACAACCCTAACTATAACACCACTAAAAGTATCAATGAATATATCGAAAATCTTCGACAGTTATCATTGAAACTTGTACTCATCACACTTAAAAAAAATTAAAAAATAATTAATTTTGTACAATAAATTCAAATTAACGAAACTGTCATTAACACAAATCTTACCGTTTTACGCCTAGCTCCAAAACACATACTAAAAACTGAATAAACTGAGGCATAAAGTATCTCATTCAAAATCGAGCAATTTAGAAACCGCAAATGAAAAGGAGCAAGACGTAGCCTAAGCTTCGGGAAAATCTTCAGCATTCTTTTTCATACTTGATGGATTTTGATGATCTTGGTGTCATTTCTAGGGGGTTTTAGGATGACGAGTCGATCTGGAGAGGTTGCAGATACTTTGGGAGTCGTTTTGACCCACATTCGTCAATACTCAAGGTCATTGGAGGTCAAACGCCCGCCGAAATAAGGAATATCCCATATCCCGGGCAGTCGTGGAGATATTTTGGTGATCTTACTGTCGTTTTTATGGTTTTGGGCGAGACTGAGTAGTTCTATAGGCACATGATAACAGTAGGATATCATTTTGCAACTCCATGGGTCAAGTCAATGGCCACCAAGGTCTTCAAACCTCTTTCCGTTAGATTATTGTTTGTGGGGGTGGATGAAATATGATGCCACAGTTGACATCATTGTATTTGCTTTATTTCAGTGACAATTTCTACAATCTAGCTAACTGCTGAGCACTTAACATCTTTTCTGCAGATAAAACCAGATCATAATGCTTAAATGACATAACCCACATTATATGGATATGGATATTCGGATATAAACCACAATTTATGCTGAAGTGCAGGGCACATGCATTCTATGGAAGGTTGCAAAGCTACAAGATATGACCTCGTAAGCAAAACAAAGCTCACACCTAGCTGGGGGATTGGCATTGACAACTTTGATGCAGTTATTCACATTAGGTAACCATTTATTGGGGGCAAATATCAAAAGACATGGTTGTGTCAGGATCGTCAGGATCATCAGTCTGTTCTTCGTTTGCGTTTTGGGTCAATGGATTGTTGCAATCCAAGCCGCTGCCACATGCACAGAACATTGTGTAAGGGATTCCGCGTCCCATGCAGCCGCAGCGACTCCCCCTGCATGCTGATTGTGATTCGCACCCACATCTGATTAGCTTCAGAACTTCATCTGGTGCTAAGCACACTCCTTCACCAACTGTTTTTGGGATGAGAACTCTGTTTGTTTCGTCTCTCTCCCACCCATAATGCACAGGATCAAGTGGTGGTGGGTCACACTTTAGTGCATCGAGCCAGTTCGCCACAGTGTAGTGGGCTCTGAGCACATTTTGATGGAAAGCTTCAGTTGTTGGTGGTAGAGAACATAGTTTGTGTGCAGCAGTTCCCGACTTCCCTGTCTTCTGAGCCCATACTCGCTGACGACACTCAGTAAGAGATGAGGATTTCTTATCCCCATAGCATGCAACAATGAACGCTGTTGCCTCTTTCTCGATATGGTCAAAGCATGCATCAAGGGACCCTAGCTTGTCTAGCTTCCGATCCTTCTTGGCTGTGGCAATGGCAGTGGCTTTGCCGATGCCATGTATTGCTGCAACTGTCACAACCACTCAAAGCGTGTAGTTTGAGGATTTGTGGGATAATGTTTTTGTGCTGGGTTACAGTTGCTCGGATGTCCACTGATTTTCTGCCACGCACTGGAGACTCCATAATCATGGGACAGCCTAGTTTCTTAAATTCATAGAAGTGAGTCAGCATGGCAAACACGTCTGTGTCATCACAAATGATGGAGATGCGGGCATCAGAATCTTTCTCAGCTTGTGCGATAGCGTGTTGTGTTATTATCATGTCAGCCTCTTCATGAGATGATGAGAGCTCCACTGCTGCTCGACTCCTGCCTCGCACAATGGAAGTCGGTATGGTCTGCCATCCTGCAAGCACTAGCTCATAGTCTTGGGTTACAGTTGCGAGATACTCACTGTCAGCAAGGATTTGCTCACAGAGCAGCCTGTTTAGTTGCTCCTTGTTCGCGGTGCACGTGAGAACAGCGTCTCTTGTAGGCAATGGGGTGTTGAGGTCCAGCTTGTGAACTCTGCTGCTCTTGCTTCTCATTGCCTGAGTGCTTGATTTCGGAGAGAAATCATAGTAGCGATCAAAAGCTAGTACTACAGATGCATGAGAAAGATGTTTCAGTAGCCATACTTTGAAGGTATGGATAAATGTAGCAACTGTGCCACTAGCAGGCCAGTTGACTTGTCCACAAAACAGCTGACACATCCATGATAACAACTGTTGGTCGACCCCATGTTCGAGAGGATGTTTCCACTCCCAAGTTCTGCTTCAATGCGGACTTAGCTGCAGTTCTCATTAAGCCATCTGGTTGGAACAGTGCGGGTGGGTATGCCGCAAGCTCTGTTGAGAATACATGGGTCAAGTAAAGTTCGCGTTCGCTCATCAGCAAACCGATGACGCGTGCATAAATCGCTTCTTGGTCCATAACCAAGTGGGCACCCACCTTGATATGCTTCGTTTTACTTACAAAGGTGATGACATGTTTGGAAATGGTGCCATAAAAGCCTTGTGGCCATGATGACTCGTACTGTGCCAGTTGCGTCTTTCCAATACTAACAGCTCTATCGACATTGGCATCTGGAGATGCAAGCTGCCCTGTCTGAATATTGTATAAGTTGCCTCCTGGATGTGACTCTGGATCCATTGGGTCCAAGCACTTAGGGAATCATGAATTGATTGGCGATCTTCTCCATCATGTTTGATGCAACCTCCTGCCTCCTCTTTGTGGTACAGATGGAATGTTTCTAGGTGCTCACTCATATCTAGGAGGTCAGCAGTCAGACTCACACGAGCATTGAGGCTGTATACTCACGTAGCCATCACTTGTGGATTTTGGGTGTTACCAATGACACCACTAGGGCCCTTCCCTTCCTACTCAGTCTCGCCCAAAACATAAAAACGACAGTAAGATCACCAAAATATCTCCACGACTGCCCGGGATATGGGATATTCCTTATTTCAGGGGGCGTTTGACCTCCAATGACCTTGAGTATTGACGAATGTGGGTCAAAACGACTCCCAAAGTATCTGCCACCCCTCCAGATCGACTCATCATCCTAAAAATCCCTAGAAATGACACCAAGATCATCAAAATCCATCAAGTATTGACCAGGATATGGGATTTTTCAGTTTCGCCGGCCATCTTGAAAAATGGCGGCCATATTGAAAAAGCCAAGCGGGGGTCAGGTGTACACCCGATGAATTCTTGAATGGGGTGGTATAAACTTTCAAAATATGTAAAAATTTGCTTCATAACAAACAATGCAGGGTTCCAGTAAAATCAGGGTCTGTGCTACCGGACTATAATGCAATTTGGCTAATTTTATTTAGTTCTGTATGGGACAAAATTGAACAGTTAATTTAGGTACGGCGTATTGTAATATGATTTGCGTTATTATTAACGCAGTGTGTAAATAAACACCCTAAGTCAGGGGTGGGGAAGCCTTGGCACGCGTGCCAAACGTGGCACGCCAACGACTTTTTTCCGGCACGCGATTCCCCGGGCTCACCTTAAAAAAAATTAAATAAATAAATATCCAAATTCTTCGCTGAGTTTTATATTTTAACTTAATGTTTTCTGCTAAAAAATAGTAAAGATTAACTTCTGTTTAATATATTATGTAGGTAAAATAACATTTTATTTTCTCTGTAATTTTTATGTATTATTCATAAGGGATTAAGAATCAATAAAAGAATATCTTTAATTTTATTTTCTTTCATTGTGCTTTAGTCAAGTAAAACGATTATGAGATTGGGCACTGTAATGTATTGGGAAAACTTGAAAAAACTTATGGCTGATTGATCTGATATATAAAAAACAAAAAAAAATCAGAATTATTGTTTACTCTTTTGCTGATGTTAAAAATTGCGTTTTTAAATTGTGTGGCTGTATATGGCAGCTATAATTACACTTAAAGGCTAATAAAAAATATCCACGCTATCAACAGGGTAGAACGACCTTCAAGTAAAAATTCCGTCACTAAATTTTACATTTATTCAATCTTACATGACTTACAATAATCACTCTTACAATATTCTTTGATTTTACCGCTCCTGTGTAATTTTTGATTATTTGAAAAGGTTCTCCCAATACTTAAAAGGCACCAAATAATAATATGTTCCCCAAAATTTCGGTTGGCACGTGAGAAAATTTTGCATCAAAGATTTGACGATTTTGGCACGCTCACTTAAAAAGGTTGCCCACCCCTGCCCTAAGTCCTTCAAAAATGAGACTTCTGATTATGCAGGCATGTAAACATTCCAGGGAGTATATTTATGAATGACGTCTGATACATTCATGCTTTAGTAAGGTTTGAGGGCCCCCAGTGTTCTTTGTGCCCCGGGCCACAATGAATCTTAATCCGCCTCTGCCTCCGTCACACGACCTTTCGGCCGTTTATGAAGGAGGTTTAACCGAAAACAATACAGTTAAGCTATTACAAAGTCCCTTGACTATTAAAGACTGAATCTGTGCTTTGCTTTAAATAATCATTACATTTTACCCGAGCAACCTAAAACTTTCTCAGACATTTTTTAGTATAGCATCGGTTTGCGTAATGTTTGTATATGAACAACTTATACAGTCTCGATTGTACCTTAAATTCCGTGAGAGTACGACTTAAGAATTCGGTCCATATCATATAGTATAATATGAATATATGATTACCAAGTCTCATCGTGTCATTCATGAGCTGAGTAGTATGAGGGCGTTTGGGGAGACAGACATGGATCAATTTGAAACTTTCCCCCCTCACCGTCCTTCATGAGGATCCTTCACCGTCCTTCATGACGGTCCCTCCTTTATAAGGTGTCTTTCATGGTCTTTGAAAAAAAAGATTCATCCTCGCCTTCCTCCTTAACAAACAAACAAAAAAAAAATTCATCCTCACCTTCCTTCACGAAAAAAAATCCTCCTGTGGGGATCTTTCATGAGACAAACAAAAACAAACATGCAAAAACAGACAAAAACAAGCAAACAAACGGAAGCGTTCGTGCAAAAGATCCATTTCTGGAGCACCAGGATTCTGCTGATATAGAGGGTGTCCCAAAAAAATGTACTCACTCTTAGACAGCCCTTTACTCATATAATTTTATTTGTGTAGGAATCCCAAAATCGAACGTCCATCGCATTTTGAAACGAGTCCATTGGAAAAGTTACATTCCAACATTAATCCACGCTCTCAATGAAGATGATCCTGACCGGAGAGTTGGATTTTGTGAATGGTACCTGGACAAAAGCGCGGAAGATACAGCGTTTCCAGACAAAATTGTCTGGAGCGATGAGGCCTCCTTTAAGTTAAATGGCTCAATTAATCGACATAATTGCACCTACTGGGCTCCTCAAAATCCGCATGTTACTTTGGAACAACATTTGAACTTACCAGGGGTTACAGTGTGGTGTGGGATATCAGCATTGGGCATCGTAGGACCATTCTTTTTTGACCAAACTGTCACTGGTGCCGTTTACCTAAACTTACTGCAGGAATCCGTCGGTCCATGCATTGAAGAGATGTTTGGTGACGAAGAGAGTTACTTCCAGCAAGATGGAGCACCTCCCCACTACCATCGTGATGTAAGGGCCTATCTCGATGCAACTCATCCGAACACATGGATTGGGCACAGAGGTTGCGTTGAATTCCCTGCACGTTCACCAGTCTTCACACCAATGGACTTTTTTTATGGGGATATGTGAAAGATAAGGTTTACGCCGCAAAACCTGCGACAGTCGATGAGTTGAAAGAGGAAATTGAAAGACAATGTCTCGCAATTCCAAATGAAATGATTCGTAATGTTATCGAATCCATTGGTCCGCGTTATCAGCTGTGTCTGGAAAATGGTGGTCATCAGTTTGAACATTTGCGAACACGCAGGAATGAGTAGACTAGACTAGGGGGAAAAGACTAAACTTTTCTTTAATTTCATTTAATTTTCTTTAATTTAATGTAATGTTCTTTAATTTAACTTATTAGACTTGTATCTATGTCAATAAACACTGCATTTATTGTCATTCAAAGTGTGAGTACATTTTTTTGGGACACCCTGTATATATATATATATATATACACATCACATATACTACAAAATGTAACCAACATATATATTTTGTATATAAGAACTGTAATACAAGGCAAATAGCAAAGATTTCTTTAACGCCGTCCGTGATATGATCGTTTCGAATTAATATATTAATAACGATACCACACAAAATAAAATTAGAATAAATACAGTCAACTCAAACAAATTTTGCCTTGTCCTAATATTTGTATTACGAAATAGATCCAGAAACTATTAACTAAATTAATTTTAATTCCATATATCTAACCTAAGGGGAAGCTATTATATTTCATTCCAATCGTATAGTAACGTGGTAACAAACATCATCAACAATAAATATTATCATAGCTAATATATATATATATATATATATATATATATATATATATATATAAGCAAACAACCACAAGGAAAAGGAAACACAAAGTCCGAGCGCTTTCGTGATATATTCACATTATCAAGGAGGAACAGAAAATAGCGCTCGGGCTTTGTGTTTCCTTTTCCTTGTGGTTGTTTGCTTATGCAGCAACTAAACCAGCCTGGTGTCACTGTTTGGGGTGATATTTCAAGTTCTGGTGTTTTAGGACCAATTTTTGTTGATGGAACAGTCACAGGTGATAAGTATCTCGAAATTCTAATGAATGAAGTTGTTCCACACTTACAACAACAGCCTAATTCACATGACCTCTATTTCCAACAAGATGGAGCCCCTCCACATTATTCAAGAGCAGTCCGTGATTATCTTGATGAAACATTTCCCGAGAAATGGATCGGCCGAAGAGGTCAAATTGAATGGCCTGCACGTTCACCTGACTTTACCCCAATGGATTTTTCTTTTGGGGAGTACTCAAGGACAAAGTTTATAGTCGAAAACCACGAAGTGTGGTGATTTGAAAAATTACATCAGAGATGCATTTCAAGAAATTAATGCACAAAGAAACTTGTGCAAAAATGTTTGTCGAAGTGTGAAAGGTAGACTTCAGAGCTGTGTAAATTGTGATGGACAGCAATTTGAGCACCTGCGTTGATAAAATTTTCAGTGCTTTTGTATTGTATTGGTATAAGTTAATTTTTTTTTATTTTGTATTAGTATACAAAAAAATTAAATATATTGTATATGTATTCTCAAAATAAACGTTATCATTTACTGTCCACCTACGTTTGGTTCACCCGGTATATATATATATATATGTATATATATATATATATATATGTATATATATATGTATATATATATATAGTATATATATATATATATATATGTGTGTATATATATATGTATATATATGTGTATATATATGTGTTATATATATATATATGTATATATATATATATGATATATATATATATATGTATATCTATATATTGTATATATATATATATGTATATATATATATATGTATATATATATGTATATACATATATACATAATATATATATATATATGTATATATTATATATGTATATATATATATGTATACACATATATATTATAATAACATATATATAGATATACATATATAATACATATATATATATCTATATACCGGGTGAACCAAAAGTAGGTGGACAGTAAATGATAACGTTTATTTTGAGAATACATATACAATTATATTTAATTTTTTTGTATACTATAATACAAAATAATAAAAAAAATTACCTTATACCAATACAATACAAAAGCACTGAAAATTTTATCAACGCAGGTGCTCAAATTGCTGTCCATCACAATTTACACAGCTCTGAAGTGTATAGTAACGTGGTAACAAACATCATCAACAATAAATATTATCATAGCTAATATATATATATATATATATATATATATATATATATATATATAATGTGTGTGTATATATATATGTGTATATATATATATATATATATATATATATTATATATATATATATGTGTGTGTATATATGTGTGTATATATATATATATATATATATATATATATATATATATATTATATGTATATATATGTATATGTATATGTATATATATGTATATGTATATAATGTATATGTATATATATATATATATATGTATATATATGTATATATATATATATAATATGTATATATATGTATATATATAATATGTATATTATAATATGTATATATACAGTACTGGCCAAATTATTAGGAATTTTTTAAAATTTCATTTTTTGGTATAAAATGTTAAATTAAACCAATTTTAAACGTTGAAAAGTTATTTATTTCTACACAAGAATACATGGTCATTATTTAGCAATAGTTTAGTACTTAGTTTGACCCACCTTAGCTGCCATAATGGCTGCGACACGCTTCGGCATGCCATGAATCAATTTTTTGCATAATTCTTTAGTCGAACGAAACGTGTTTGTTCGTCAGTTGTCGTTTGGTTGTCGTGCGATGCGGGTGTGTTTCTCTTTCTTTTACGTGTCATTGTAACTACCGTTTAATTTAAATAGTGTATTTACCCAATTTCGGCAATTATTTGTTACAGTTTTTAAGTGAATTTGAAAATGGGCGAAAGAATGACTTGAGTCCACGGAAAATTGGGCAAATACAGGTTTTATTAACTTCTTCTACATTTAAACAAAAGGAAATCGCTGCCAAACTCCATGTTTCACCACAGTCAGTACTTCGTATTAAGAAAAAATGGTATTTGGAGAAAATGTAGGCCCCAAAAGGGTTGGAAGATGCGGCAGAAAAAGGGTAACGACTCCAAGAACTGATAGACAGATTGCAATTTTGTCTCTTAGAAATAGAAGAGCTACTTGCAAAAACATTTCCAGTAGTCTAGCGGCTGATGGCATCAATATTAGTCGTAGAACAGTCAACAGAGGCTTCTAACTGCCGGCTTCAAAGCCTACCGCCCAAGGAAGAAGCCCAGGCTCACTGAGGCTATGAAGAAGGCACGTTTTGCATGGGCAAAGGAACACATTAACTGGACTAGTGAGGATTGGGAACAGGTAAGAATAATATTTAACTGTTTAGTTGGGTATTTAACATTAAATAGAATGTTAATACAGTAAATACAGTATGCATAGAAGTGTATTTACAGTACGTGATAAAACTGCAGTAAAAATATCTGTAAAGCAGCAAGTCATACTGTACTTCGTTTTAGCTGTACTTCATACGCTATGCACTGACTCTTTCACAGGGCTTTCTTTGATTGCAGTGGTGTTCTCCAATGAGTCAACGATGCCGTGCTGACGATCGTGTTCAAAGTGTAAGAAGGAGGCCTGGAGAAGAATTTTTGCCTGAGTGTCTGATGAAAACGGTGAAATGTCCACAAAAGATCATGGTTTGGGGAGCAATTTCTGTGCATGGAACTAGTCGTTTGAGCATTGTTGAGGGGAAATGAACCAAGTCAAGTATATAGAAGTACTAAGAGGACGTCTACTGCCTCAAATAAGGGAATGGTATGGTAATAGACGTTGGATTTTTCAACAAGCAGCTCCATGCCACACAGCAAAGTCGGTTAAAAAATGGTGTCATGAAAATAGTGTTCGGTTGCTCCATGGGCTGGAAAATTCTCCAGACATGAACCCAATCGAAAGTTTATGGTGTATTTTAAAGGACGTAATCCATGTGAAACGCCGATAACAACAAAACACCAACTCATAGAGCGACTTATTCAAGTCTGGTTTCACTCTAAACGTATTAAGGAATTATGCAAAAAATTGATTCATGGCATGCCGAAGCGTGTCGCAGCCCTTAAGGCAGCTAAGGGGGGTCAAACTAAGTACTAAACTATTGCTAAATAATGACCATGTATTCTTGTGTAGAAATAAATAACTTTTCAACGTTTAAAATTGGTTTAATTTAACATTTTATACCAAAAAATGAAATTTTAAAAAAATTCCTAATAATTTGGCCAGTACTCTATATATATGTTAGTGATGTAGGTCACATCCGCATCCGCATAACATCCGCACATTTTCTCGCATCTGCATCCGCACTTTGGACTGCGGATGTCGTGCGGATGTGGACCGTTGAGATAAAACGTCATTAATAAGCGGAAATTATCAAATTCTACTATAATAATAGAACTAGTTCATTGTGCGCAAAAGTGATGCAAGCTACAAGACGAGAGGCTGTTCTTGTGTGAAGTTACTCTCTTGCAACCTACTTAGATCCACGTTACAAAGCTAAGTTATTTTCACCTAGTACATTAGAACGAGTTAAATCATCACTTGGCAAAGCAGTTGAAGAGCTTCAATCTCTTGAATCTGTCGCTTCGCCACCCACCAAAAGAATAAAAGTTTCAGTGACAGAACCAACACCTTCAACAAGCAAATCTATCACAGAATCTGTCTCTCAGTTTCTTGAGTCAAGCAGCGATGACGAGACCTACGCGATGTCAAAAGATGTAGTAAAAATGATCGAGAGCTATCACCAAGAAAAACGCCTGGCTGCATGTGACAATCCTATTAGTTGGTGGAAAAATGCGCAGAATATCTATCCATACTTGAGTAAACTTGCAAGGAAACATTTAGCACGTCCTCCAACAAGCGTACCAAGCGAGAGATTATTTAGCAGTGAGTGCTGGATTAATATATGATGAAAAGAGAAACAGACTGGCAGCAGAAAAGGCAGAAAAATTAATGTTCCTTAAGCATAACCTTCCTATAATTAAGTTTGAATATTAAACGATGAACATCTTAGTTTACTTTATTTTAATTACTCATTTATAAATATGCCTAATAAAACTTTAAACTTAATATAAATAGTTATCAAGCTAATTAAAGATCTCTTTCTATAAGGGTGGAGGTTGGGGAAAGAGGTCGGGTAAAACAATTATGGTTTCTAATTGTGGCTGAAACTCAACA